>OY992532.1:25474609-25949707 GCA_963921185.1 Dasysyrphus tricinctus | reverse complement strand
TCTTTTTTATTTCTTATGGTGATTTTCGACCATAAAGAAAAGATCGAAGTTTATCGAATACAGTCGTTACCATCTTATGAATGATATCTTCACCCCTGCCTGTTCGTTTAGGAACAACCCAAAAGGCTTAATTGTTTTTTTTTTTAACTTGGTATACACAAAGCGGTTTTTGGTTATTAAAATAAGCTAAAGCAATTTTGTTGATAGTTTGAGGTGCAAAAATGGACGCCATTGTAGTAATTGAATGGGTATGATTGTATGGAATAAAAAATTTTAATCATTAGAGCTAGAACGGTTGTTTAGGTAAATATGTTTTATATATCAAATTCTTAAAGCGCGTTTTGAGTTATCGATTTTTTTTTTGAATATTTTAACTTGGGTATTTGAAATAAGGATATAAAAAAATATCTAAATCATTTAAGCCGATAGTGAGAAAATTCAAAATAAAAGAAACGGTCTATAAGAGGTTTATAATTTTTGGTAGTAGATCACACTAATTTTAGCATACAAATTTTTTTTTTATAAAATCGTAGGAAATTTTAAGAAAATAAAAATTTCTCAAACGACAGGATTTAAACATTTGTATGGACGCTACCGTTATTTTTTCATAAGTAAAATTTGTTCTTAAAATATTAGGAATTATTTAAAACGCTTTAATACTGAGTTTCATAAAAATCAACCATGTAGTTTTCAAAAATGATTTTCAAACAAACATTTTTGACCATTTTTGAATTATACAAAAAAATTTGTTTGAAAATACATATTGGTAAAAAAAACATTTATATTTTCTAAGAAGCTTCTGCATAAAAAATTATTGAAATCAGAAATATCGTTACGAAGAAAATCGAAAATAAAAAATGGAGGCACTTTTTTTTGAAAAAAGGTATCCTACCAAATGTAGACTTAACTAAAAGATATAAACTGAATTTTTTAAGTTAATTTAATTCTTATTTTTAAGAAAAATAAGAATTTGTAAAATTGGAAGAAAAAAATTGAATGGCAGAAAACGTTACACACAGTCTTTCCTATCTATTTGCTTACTAATTTTGGGATTTTCTTTGGACTAGTTTACAAAAAAAACAACTTAAATTGACAGGTCCTCTAGGCAAGGCTGTAGCCAGGAGGGATCACAGGGGTTTGATTGCCCACCCTCGAAATTTTTTGAGAAAGGCATTTGTAAATCATACTTTTCCATTCTAGTATTAAATTTGTACTAAAATTTCTGCTATATTGATGATTTCTTAAGTGAGCTTAAAATGATATTCGTTTATTCTGATTCCCTCAATTCTTGGAAAAAATTAACAAAAATCTAAAAAAGAAAACTTCAACTTTTCAAAATTTTGGATCGTGACAATTTAAGGTTTAATGGCTGAATGCATGATATGGTATATAAATGCCATACACAATATGATTCCCATAAGTACACAAGCTTCTTAAAATTTTGCCGACTTCCAACGGTTTTAACATGCACACCGGAAAGAACTTTTTAGAAAGTGAAACGTCAACTTACCTATATAGTCCAGTCATATAAGCCTTAAAATCATCCAAATTACGGAATAAATGGCGGAAAGCTGAATTTTGGTATATAGCCTCCTCATGGTATTCTAAAGAAACTGTAAAAAGTCCCCATCGATATGAGCGCCGCTAACAATTTTACAGGGGGTCAAAGGCCCCCCCAAACGGTTTTTAAAGAATATCTCCCGAATGGTAACTCTTACAGAAAAAAATTCAAAAACAAGGTTGTAGCTTAGGAAAATTCCGACAAAAAATGTTAAGTACCTTTTTTTCGTAAGAGTAATCATTTTCGAGACAGTTCAATCGGTAGAGTTACAGATTTTATGTTTCTGTATAAAATGTACTCTTTTACACCATCTTTGAGGTAGAGTGGCAGGTGAGTTTTTCTTGCGTTGTATCCCCTTGGAAAACTAGAAAACAGTTCAAAAAAATATACACAGGGATTTATATAATGTTTTTGGGAAAGTTTCCCATCGATTCGTGCTCCAGCACATTAATCATACAGGGTCGAAGGTCACGAAACATGGTATTTCGTTTATACAGGTTGATTCGTATAAAATATGACATAAGGCTAGAGTGTGTAGGGTAGGTTGATAAAGAAAAAAATCGTACAGGAGGGGGGGTTCTTTACACCCCCGTTTAGCCAGGAGGGGCAATTTTCTAAGAAATTGACTTAAAACAGAAAAAAAATTATTAAAAAATAACGGTAACACCTACAATACCATGCTATACTTTTTTGTAAAGCTAAAAATCTCTTCTTTTATTTTTATTTTAAATAAAATTGTTTGAGTGAACAATTTTTGAAAAATAAATTTTCAAAATCAAAATTTTAAAGAGAAAAATATCAAAGAAAATTTCAAACTTGCTTTTACATAATTAAGTGATATTTTTGTTTTCAAAATTCAATGTTTTTATTTATATCTATTCAAAAACAGAAAACCATTGAATTTTGAAAGCAAAAAGAGTACTAACTTACATAAAATTTCGAAAAAAAAACTTTAATATTTTCTTTTTTTATTCTTATTTCAAAATTTAGAGTTTGAAAAATAATTGCTGGCCTAAACATTTTTATTTAAAATAAAAATAAAAGAAGAGATTTTTGGCTTTACAAAAAAGTATAGCATGGCATTGTAAGTATGACCGTTATTTTTTAATATTTTTGTTTCTGTTTTAAGTCAATTTCTTAGAAAATTGCCCCTCCTGGCTAAACAGGGGTGAATAGAACCCCCCCTCCTGTACGATTTTTTCCTTATCAACCCACCCTACGCGATATAACTTTTTGTCACACTTTATACGAATCACCCTGTATAAATGAAATGTCATGTTTCGTGACCTTCGACCCCTTATGATTAATGTGGTGGAGCCCGAATCGATGGGGAACTTTCCCAAAAACTTTAAATAAATCCCTGTGTATATTTTTGGAACTGTTTTCTAGTTTTCCAAGAGGATACCACGCAAGAAAAACTCACCTGGCACTCTACCTCAAAGGTGGCGTAAAAGAATACATTTTGTACAGAAACATAAAATCTGTAACTCTACCGATTGAACTATCTCGAAAACCGTTACTCTTACGAAAAAAAGGTACTTAACATTTTTTGTCGGAAATTTTCTAAGCTACAACATTGTCTTTGACATTTTTTCTGTAAGAATTACCATTCGGGAGATATTGCTTAAAAACCGTTTGGAGGGACCTTTGACCCCCCGTAAAATTGTTAGCGGCGCTCATATCGATGGGGACTTTTTACAGTTTTTTAAGAATGCCATGAGGAGACTATATACCAAAATTCAGCTTTCCGCCATTTTTTCCGAAGCAAAATGCTTAAATGACTGGACTATATAAGAGATTCTTTCGATAAAGATAAACTTTGAGGGTTGGAGTTGGAGTTGTCAGTTCATCAACAATAAGAGGCTAACACCAAGGAAGCTATCATATGGGACGAATCAATTTCTCATAGGAGTGAGTTTTGCCCAAAAAAAAATTAAATGTTTGACTTTTGAGCATAGTTTACAGTTCCCATGCAAAATAAAAATCAAACTTTTCAAAACAATTTTCCCCCTATTCTGTGCTTAATTTTGTAAAAATAGTATTCAAGGCGCAAAATGTTAAGCTACCCATTGAGTCACTAAATAACCCCTTATTAATAAAATTAAAGGAAAACAATTAATTTTGGATGCCAAATAAATTTGCATGCAAATAGTGCTGTAAGGTGAATATATTTTTTTTTGTAAGTGGAAATATTTTGTATTCACCACACTTTATCTCACGCGAAACAATTGCCCATTTTTTTTATAGTTCTATGACAGCAATGATTCCGATTTTGCATGAAACTGTAAGCCAATCATGCAAGAAAGTCTTTTGTATTTCACCTCAATAATTTTTGTCATGCCAAAACATTTGCATAGATTGTCGCACGGGAACTGTAAACTAAGCTTTATAGTGACGAATTTATTTTGTAAAAATGTAAAAATGTCACTGACATTTTATTGCCAAAAAAAAACCGTTTGGAATTTGTATTTTGCTGTAATATCAAATAACATTTTTTACAACCAAGCATTTTTTACTCAAAAGAACTGTATACTTAAATGGTGAAATATTTTTTCGAAAAATTATATCCCCCTGAAATAATTGTCTGGCTACGACCTTGCTTCTAGGTGACATTATTTTGCTTGTTTCTTGACGTTTGTGGGAGCTGTGCAATAAGATTTAAATTTCGTTTTACTGGCAGAACACAAAAGACGCGTGGCTCTGACGCGTGTGATTATTAAAAATTATTGAACTCCTTACCTCACATCTGTATTAATTTCAATGAATTGTATTTTATAATCTTGTAAGAAAAACGTTGTTTTCGTGGGTTTATTGGATTTAGCCAGTTAATTTGATTTGAAATTTTGACATTTCTTCAAGAATATTTTCTATATTGTTTAGCAGCTCTTTCATGGTTGTTCAAATTCAAAGAAACTCGGACAATATTAAATTTTGAAGTCTCATATTTCTATTCACATTTGGTCCTTACCTCTGAAAATTTTGCCAGTAGTTTTGCTCACGAAAATAGATAAACAAATCCAGGTTAAACATTATCAAATAAAAGATTTTGACGTTTGTGAATAAGCAAGAGACAGATATATTGCTATTCGGAAACTAATAATGGTTTATAAGGAGTCGGAACTCGGAATGTAATTGAAACTAACTTCAACTGAGGTCTTACGCTCTATTGAAGAAACCAGAAACTCCAAAGAAAAAGATGAAAAGATATTAATTAATGAGGTTTTCTCTTTCTTTGAAAAAATGTTTGCGAACTAATTAAACTAGTGCATAAAGTTTGTGAACTTAAGTTCACTAGTTCACATATGTAAGTGAAGCATTATGTAGTTCATTGAACTAGTTCGTTCGCGAACTACACAAGCCTATGCCAGTCAGAGCTATTTTGGCTTCGGATTCGAATTCAGTATGCCAAAATCCTTAAGATAAGTATGGCTTGATTTAAAGGCGATTTTCGTTGCCAACCAGTGTAATTAAAAAAAAAAAAAACTCAATATTTTTTTAAGTTCACCAAAACACAATTTTTATGAAATTATATAAATAAAACAAAATAAAGAAGACATAAAAAACAAATTATTGTTCTATTCAATTTATTAAAAAACTTCAGTTTTTACTACACAACGATTTTTAATTTTTATTTCGCTACGCGTCTCGAAATTAAAATTCCATCTTCGGGGTAAGTCAACTGAATATGAATAGGTTTGTACTTTGAAGTAGAATTTTATTCATTAGTCCAATATGTCTTATTCTTCTTCTTTTGTTTTTACTGTCCCTTTCGTATTAATTATTTTTGTTGTTTTCCTAGGTCTCTGTGACATTAATGATTTGTATTAATTTTTGACTATTTTGGGTTCACAAGGGCAAAGTTCATTAAATCGTTTGCTTCTTGTTCGCAAGAATTTTGTTCCCTGTGAATATTGTACAATAACCTTATTAATTTATCTTTTACTTTTTTTCTTCTAGATAACCACTGTCCTAGTGTCTGGGACGGCTGGAGCTGCTTTCGTTCAATTCGAGCTGGACTTAACTATAAATTGCTCTGTTCTCGTTTTGCATATGGCAATGAAGGCCCCAGATGCCATCGTAAGCATTTGCCGAAAACCATATATTTGAATACAATCTAAACTTTAATTAGTTGCTGGTGCTTGATTCTAGATTTCAGCTATAAGAATTGTTACGACAATGGCACCTGGAATCAAAAAACCGATTATACTACCTGTGATGTCACTCCTCCGCTGATAGCACGAAATCAATATTATACTGTCATATTGACCATTTCGACAATTTTCTGCACACCAGCATTATTAGTTCTATTCTTAACTAAGGCTAACCACTCACAAAAGCTTCGCATTGTTCGTGCCCTTTTACTGGCCATTTGCATTCACAATGTGATGGTAATTCTTGTTCGGGCTATTATAATTATGCCAGAGTTAACATCTCTGCAGCCAAAAACAACCGTTATGCATCAGAATTCAGTATTTTGTCGAGTCTTGACAGTTCTTGAAAAGCTCACGGGAAACATTGTTTTCGGATGCATGCTCTTGATTGGAATATTTCTGCATCAACTGCTGACCAATTTGTTTCGCATTCACGATCGGAAAAATGGAGCTCTCATGTTGCCATTTTATATAGGAACAGGAATCATTTCCGTCGCCAGTGTATCCTGGTGGACTACAATTATGGCCAGATATAACGATCAGTATTGCTGGCAGGTATCTGAGGACTTTCGTGTGGATTGGATTCTAGATGGACCTAGGCTGGGGATGTTGTGTGTTAATCTGCTACTTTTATTGCACATAACTATAAGGCTTTGGCATGCCTTCAACGCCAAGGAATCAGATGATAGTCCGTTTTTGTAAGGTTTTTTTTTTGCTTAGGAATCTTCTTAAATTCTTATGAGTAATTTGTTCTATTTGACAGACGAGCTTTAAGGGCGGCATTGATATGTCTTCCTGTATTTGGAATGCAATTTTTATTTTTAATCATTCATCCCGATATGGATAACTGCGGAGCAGAACAGTTTTACTACTTCACAAACTATTCAATAGCTGGAGCTCAAGGCATTTTCATTGCAATATTCCATTGTTATTCAGAACGTGAGGTATGT
Organism: Dasysyrphus tricinctus; assembly: GCA_963921185.1. Taxonomy (NCBI): domain Eukaryota; kingdom Metazoa; phylum Arthropoda; class Insecta; order Diptera; family Syrphidae; genus Dasysyrphus; species Dasysyrphus tricinctus. The sequence goes on along the minus strand of OY992532.1, from coordinate 25,943,045 downwards.
TTGAACAAAAAAATAAATTCTTTAGAACTAATTTAATTCAGCTATTTTCGGTTTTTGTTTTTAAGGTAAGCAAATATTTTAAGGAATGTTGGTGGAACTTCAAGAAGGTCTGGAGAAGAGATTCCGTTATATCAAAATGTAGCACTGTCAATGAAACCCAACAAGAATTGGTCAATAATGTTTTGGCATCAAAGCGTAGCGAGGGAAAATTGATTTCTTTTTCAAATAACTTTTGTTAATAAAATGATATTATAGGATCAATTAATAGACCACGTATATAGTATACTCGTATGAGCATATGAATTATTATTATATATATACATATAAAAGTTTTTTAATTGTAAAATATTTTAAAACTGATTACAGTATTTTGAAGAAAGTAGATCTCATGAAAATTAAAGATTTTTTTTTTTGTATTTATTTTTTAAAGGAATTCTTCAGTTTCAGGGGCATGTCGCATGTCCTAACAAAGCTGGGGACTATAAGTTTAAAGAAAAACGACCTTTTCGGTATACTATATCCCAACACACAAAAGGTCTGAATTGTGAGACCGACTTTTCTCATTGTAATACTTTTGACTAGTACAAACAAGTGAATATACCTTTTAGTAAGAGAATGTGAAATTTTCTATGTAGTACCAAAAAAAGGGGATTTCCGGTAAAAATTGCGAAAATTATTATTTTGCAATGAATACGTTTTCGTGCTTTCTCCAATTTGTCAGCCAAGTACTTACGGCACAAGTTCTTATTTTTTATAGGATGTCCGAATAAAATATGAATGCAAATAACAAATTTCAGATTTAAATATTACTACACACACAACAATGTTTATGTAATTACAGTATTTTTTGTGTACAGATATAAAAACTTTTAAAAATACAATTAAGTACAATTAATACAAAAAATATTGATTTCATGCATTTTCTTAAAAACTAATTTGTATACAATTACAAAACTATAACAATATTTTTGGTGTGAAATAACAAGTATCACCGAGCCACCAATTTTCGATGTCATTATAAAATTGTACTTTCTCAGCTGCAGCTGGGGCATTCAATTTGGAACACAAATCACAAAATGGTGATCTTGAGGTAAGTCGATAGAATTTACGCCACCAAAAATAGCGTGCATACTCTTTGGGATGATTATCAAGATAGATAAGGTAGTCAGCTAGTTCTTTGACGGTTGTGAACTTTTCTGCATCAATATATGAGTGAGGTGGTGCAATTTTGGTATAATCCGCTCCACCAAAAACAACTGGCACAACTTGCCGATTTAAGGCATAGTAGAATTTTTCCGTAACATAATCAAGGCACAGTGAATTTTCAAAAGCAAAATAAAATCTGTAATCTGTATCGATCATTTTATCACATCTAGATTCGTTGCGTGGACATCTGAAAGTAAAAATTAAATGATTTAATCAATAATATTACATACAAAATACAAAAAAAATTAAGAATAAATATTTTATTTTTAAATCTCTGAGCATATGGTGAAGATATTTTATTTAAAACGATGGTTTCTTTATACTTATGTAGGGAGCTATGTAAAGACTGCTTGCTTATCATTTATATTAAGAATTTAACAATCTAGATTGGTGTAAATCTATTTTTCAGGAAAGAAGATTTAATTAATTCTACTAAATTGAAATTTGGAATTTCAATCACCGCTTTACCTCATGATCGTGGATTTTGAAAAGGCCTTTGATCGAGTTAACCGAGAATGTATATGGAGATCGTTGCTTGGTAGAGGAATCCCACCAAATTGTTGCCATTATTAAAGAGTCCTACAACAACGCAAAGTGTTTTGTTTTGCACAATGGCGGCTATCCGACTCCTTCGTATGGTGCAACAGGGTGTGAGACAAAGGGATGTTCTATCGCCAATTCTCTTCCTGCTGGCGATGGACGACGTATTGACGGCCAGTGTTGGTACAGCTGAGTGAAATGGCATTCAATGGAGACCGTTCGAAAGGCTCAGTCATTTAGACTATGCTGATGACATTATGTCTGGCAAATAACATCAGTGGGCTGAACGGGATGTGCCAAATACTGCAAGTGAAGGGAGAGTCGAGTGGTCTAAGAATAAACAGCAAAAAGACAAAAATAATGCTCACAGGCCGCTCCACACAGCAGCGTATTATTCTACAGGAGACGCCAGTTGAAGTAGTGGAACAGTTTAGCTATCTTGGCAGTATTGTTTCTGCAAACGGTGGTACGGATCTGGACGTTAAAGGTAGAATAAATAAAGCTCGTGCTGCCTTCGGTACTCTGTCCCCAATTTGGAAATCCAGTCAAATCTCCTTACGCACTAAGTTGAGATTCTTCGAATCCAATGTCAAATCCGTGCTGTTATATGCTTGTGAAACCTGGAAAGTCACGTCTACCATTTCGAAGAAATTGCAGGCTTTTGTGAATCGCTGTCTTCGCCACATTCTAAAGATTCGCTGGCCACAAATAATATCAAATGAGGAATTGTGGCGCAGGACAAGTCAAGAGCGGCTGGACGTCGACATAAGAAAGCGTAAATGGCGTTGGATTGGTCACACACTGAGGAAACCAAACGATGAAATTGCATAGCAGTCCTTTGAATGGAATCCTCAGGGTGTACGGCGGGTTGGAAGACCAAGAACAACATGGAAATCAACTGTCTTAGCGGAAGCAGAATCCCAGAGAAAGACGTGGCCACAGCAAAAGTACCTTGCAGCAGACCGTGAAGGATGGAGACGTTTTGTTGACGCCCTATGCCCCAGCCGGGGTTACAGGACACGATGATGATGAAATTGAAATTTGATGTAGCAACTTTGTTAATCTAATATGTATAACTTGCCCAATAGCAAAGGAAAATTAGAATTTCACTTTGAAAAAATTCCGACAAAGCTGAATTTTAGAGGAGTTAAAAATTAGTTTATATTTTTGAAAAATGCGAGAGTAATAACTACAATGCACTTTGTTTTCTGTACAAAAAAAGATCGGCATACTTTTTTTTATACAAACAATAGATTTCAAGAAAAACATGCAAGAACTTCTTTATTTTTTAAAATATCTATTAAAATGAAAAACGGTATTCTATCACAAATTGTAAATAGTTCACAAACTTTTATTTAAACGTTTTTTTTTTAATATATATTAATCGTTAAAATCAGTATTAATTTTTATTTTGATTAATTATGAAAAAACACAGGTTTTCCTCATGATAATATTGACCAATCAAAAATCAAATCAATCAAACTGAATCAAAAATACATCGATTCATAAACTAATGAAAAACCCCAAAAAATGAACTTAAATGTATTTCAATTTACGAAATCAAGCCACGTTAGCTTAACTCCAGCAGTTATGATCATGTGGAGTTGTAAGTTTATCGAAATTGCTAATAAGCCAATATTAGATCCATTTAAACAGCGCCTGTGAAAAAACTAATTACAGATTTAACTCAATGTGAATGAACTGGACCACCAAATCGGGGTTCTGTTTGGCTAATTTGTTTGTGTTTGTAGATTATGAAAACGGTATTCTTGAAGGTCTTGAAACTAATATAAATAACATACCATAGTTAGATAGATGATAATTTAATAAATATTGTTTTTTTATTTATTTTACGAAGAAAATTTGGAAAATATCTTCTCTTCGAAATTTTGGTTTTTAAATTTTCATTCATTTTCTTTTGTTTTAATTTCAATTATGAAACTACATTTAAAATAAAATGGACGACATGGGTCACACGAAGTTGCTCTTATGTTCAAGAGGCCAAGAATTAAAAAAAATTGAATATTAAGAAAAGACATGAAAATTATTAGAGAAAAATGTTAAAAAGCATGAAATACTATATTTTAATTAGCTAAAATAAATCTTTTGATAGTTTGAGGTGAAGAAAAAGAACGTCATTTAAATTCTTGATTGAATTTGATTGTATAGAAAAAGAAAACTTAAAATCGTTGGAGCGGTTTTTAAATAAAAATAATTTATATACATACATATGCATAATTTTTAAGAAAAAAAAATTGGTATGCTTATCTTATTATTAATGTGCATATAAAAATAAAATTTCAACAAAAAAAATCGTCAACTCGTTTTTAAGATATCAAATTTTCAAAAAAATTATTTGATTGTAACTTGTTTTAAAAATCCAAAAATTTCTTTTTTGATATGCAAGATTATTTAATTTTATTTGACATTTGTGTATACATAATCACAAAATCCACTATGTACCAAGTTTAAAGAAAATCGATCGAGCCAATTACGCTGTAGACGAACAGACAAGACAGAATTGTGCCAACCACTTTTTTGGTTGTCCCTATCATCGTAATCTCGGATTATTATCTCGATTTTTAAATAATAGTATTTTTCTCAACGTTTCTTACAAAAAATTCAATAAATTACTTTTATTAAAAGCTTCCTTTGAGTGGGAAACCATTTTTCAAAAAAGTGGTTACTAATTGTTTCTCCCGAAGAAACTATTTCTAATTTTCGATTTTGTTTAAAATAGTATGACTAATTTCAATAATTTTGAATACAGAAGCTTCTAGCAAATATATTTATTAGTTTTGTTACCAAAATTAAAAAAAAAATATTTTTTGGAATTTAAAAACATGTTCCAACATTTTCTTTTGAAAATAAAATATTCTTTTGGACTTCTTAAAATATTTTTACAAAAGTTTAAAAATCGCAAAGGAAAATATTTTTTTCTCAAAAACAACGCCTACGATTTTGATTAAACTTCTTCCATATGGTAAAATTAGTACAATTTACTACCAAAAATTATAAAATCTAACCCGTAGCAACGTAGGAGCTAGTACCTCTCATAGAACGTGTTTTTTTGTGTTGATATTTTTAATTTTCTCATTCAAACAGATTTATGTCGAATTCCTTACAACCCCAAAATTGATTTTTTTCTAAACAAAATCGATTTTTTTCTTAACAAAATCGATTTTATTCTGTCAAAAGAAATCTTTCATTTTCAGCAAGATTTCAGATCAATTTCACACTCACTAGCAAGATTTCACATTTCTCTGGATTTGAAAGTATTCTGCGGCGGGTTAAACAAATATTCTAAAGTGTTCGTCGTCCATTTTAATAGATTAAAAGCAAATAAATTATTAAAACAAATTTTAATTCTTCAAAAAATAGTGAATAGTTAAGAAGCTATCTAAAGATCAATTATTAATTTCGATGCAAAGTTTCCAAAGCCGATTTAAAGATATAAAGCGCACCCTCACCGTTGTGTTCCTTGATTCCTGTATTTCTGGAATAGATTTGGGTTGTTTTTTTTTTAACTTTAATGACCTGCGCAACTACTTTTGTTTATTTTTGCAACTTTTCTCGAAAATATATGTTTTAAATTCAACAAATGGACGCAGTGAACTGAATGCACTTTTGAATATTTGTAAATAATTTGTACGCGCATTAGTTTGTTTACTTTTTGCCTCAAAGCTACTACTGTCAAATGCCACACACACAATCCCACGGGAAAAATTTGTTTTTTTTTTGTGTATTTCGTACAACCAAACAAAAATTCAATTTGAAATGGTTGTAAGGAATTCAACATTAGATTAATTTTGTAAATACAAATTTCAAATAAGATTAAATAATATTGATCAATTAATATTGCATATCAAAAGAGTTATTTTATAGTTAATTTAAATCTCGTATTTCATGCTTCTCTACATTTTTCTCTCATAATTTCCATGTTTTTATATATAATTTTCTTAAATTCTCATAGTGTCATGAACATAAAAGCAAGTACGTGCGACCCAGTCGTGCATTTTATTATGGAGACCATTTGGTTTAAGAGGATTTTAAACAAATGATTTATTTTCAATATCAAGACCAAAATGATTCAATAGGAAGGAATAATCGCGTTACTTTTTACTTGCGATATAGGTACTATAAGGCAAGTTTTGGATTCGTGCAAAAAAAACTATTTTGAGATAACAATCAAAAATGATATTACGATGATAGAGAACACCAAAAAAGTGGGTGGCACAGTTCTGTTCGTCTACAGCCTTGATCAATTTTCTTTAAACTTAGTGGTTTTTGGTGATTATGCCCACACGTTTTTTTAATTTTTTTAGAACCAAAAAAAACGGTACCTACCTGCCATACAATTTATTTTAGCAATTTGTCATAACCGTATTTTTCTCAAAAACGGCTTGACAACTTTTCTTAAAACAAAATTCAGTAAAATTATTTTAGTAAAAGCTTCCTCTGGGTGAAAAATCATTTTCCAAAAATGGTTATTCATGGTACCTCCCAAAGAACCATTTTATTAATTTTTGATTTTCTTCAAAACGGTACGACCGATTTCAATTATTTTTTTATACAGAAGCTTCCCAAAACCAAAAATAGGTTTGTGTACCAAAATTTTTGAAAAAATATTTTTTGGATTTTTAAAAAATGTTTCAAAGTTTTTTTGGAAAATCAAATATTTCGAAAACGACATGATTGATTTGTTGAAACTCGATATTTAAGAGTTTTTCAGTACTCCCTAAATTTTTTTATAAAAAATTAACAATTATCTTCCATACAAAAGTTAAAAAACCGCAAAGGAAAATATTTGTTTGCTTTAAAGCGACTCCTACGATTTTTATTAAACTTTTTCCTTATACTAAAATTAGTATGATCTACTACCAAAAATTATAAAATTTACACTTAGCAACTATTAATACATAGTACCTGTCATACATAGAACGTATTTTTCTATTTTTTATTTTCTCGTTATCTAAACGGATTTAGATAATTTTTTTATATACCAATTTCAGATAAGATAAAATAATATTGCATATCAAAATCTTCAAAAATAAAGTTTTTGGATTTTTAAAAAAAGTTTCAATTTTTTTTTTTGAAAATTCGATATCTCAAAAACAGGTTGACAATTTTTTTCAAATTTTGTTTTTATATACACATAAGTATAGACTTTAAATTTGCATACCAAAATTTGTTCTTAAAAATGTTTTAAGAATTTTATACATAAAAAACTAATATTTTAAAAAAAATTTAAATTTTGTTTCCGATACAATCATATTTACTCAAGAATTAAGATGGCATTCTTTTTTTCACCTCAAACTTTCAAAAGAGTTGTTTTAACCAATTTAAATGTCACATTTCATGCTTCTCTATATTTTTCTCTCATATTTTCCATGTTTTCTCATACAATTTTCTTAAGCCCGCAGTGTCTTGAACATAAGAGCAAGTACGTGCGACCCAGTCGTGCATTTTATTTTTAATGGTTTCCCACGCAAGCGTAACTCACTAAAAATAATTTATTGAATTCCTATATATCGCAAATAAAAATGTTGAATCATATATTTTTTTATTTACGTTGTTATTTCTCTGTGTATTAGTGAATTTGGCCGGAAACCAAAAAAGGAATTAATTGTTTTTTGCATAACTAATTCGCAATTAATTAGCAACTAATGGCGTGATACTTTTTATATGAATTTCCAAAAGTGTACTGCAATCCTCATACACATAATCATTTTACGTGTTAAGGTTTAAAAATTTGGTTTCAATCCTTTGTATTTAGGTTCTGCAAACAAGCATATTCACAGTCAAAAAAATGTAATCATACAGATTATAAACAGCTTGAGTGGCAGTAATGTATGCGCTTCCGTTAGTAAAATAAAGTACTATACCAAAAATACTCACTTCAATGATCCACAGGCACCGAATACATCAACATTTACATATCTTTGTAGACTTTTGGTTAATTCTTCTCGTTGCGATAAAGTCTGGCAATGTGAAACAAACCATGCAGCAAATTTCTTCTTTCCAGCTATGACTGCATCCAGCTGTTCATCAGAAGATGGTAATGTCACTTTACGCCACATAGGATTTAAGGCTGGAGCCACTATTGTTCCGGTTTCTATGTCCTCGAAAAACATATAAGGCCACAATATATCCGAGTCCAGTCGATAAGTCATGGTGAGATTGTAGAATTTCTGCTCATTGCCAAGAATGTGTTTAGTCTCGCCTGGTGGTTCCATCAATGCAAAAACATACTGCTGATCGGGACTTCGACGCCTCGGTATCGGCTGAAGAAATGGAAAATGTTCAGCTACATGGAAGACAACTGCATCGAACATCTCAATGGCCGGCAGGAAGTCTCTATTATTAGTCAGAATACAATTTACCACTGGACATCGCTGTTCTCTGAAGTAATCCGGACCCAAGGTATCGTCGGGAAGATACCATCGGGGATCTCTGAAGAAAGCATTCCAAAGCAGTATTGTTCGAGGTCCTTGAATCAACTTCGACACCTTATGATTTCGATTGTAGTTCCTCAGAATTTCATATTGATTTATAGCTGGTTGAATGCGTATCATATGAATGATAAACAGAATACCCCCTGTCACGATTAGCAGGATCAGGAAATAATTACAAAGTCTTCCTCTAAACCGAATTGACATTATTTCACTAAAACTTGCTGTCGGCTGATGGTCATCGGTGTTATTATTAGCTGTGAGTAATCTCTCCGAACTCATTTCCAAACTAAATTTTAGTTAAGACTTATCGAATGTAAACGATATAAAGGTGCGAGTTCTTATCTACTGTGTATATGTTGATAACATGGTTTGGTTATGTCTGCAATATTTCGTATGGTCATATTGATTTAGTCTTATCATCAACTGAAGCAAGATAGGCAAATCTATTAGAGTCGTCCAATTTCACCTGTGGGAAAGCGTAAGTAAACAGGTATGTCAAATAGGCGGTGATATGAAATGTTTTCTAAGCACTTATACATAGTCAAAATTTTATCAGAAGATATCAACAAAATGCTATATAGTATGGGGAATAGCGTTGTATGTGAAAGTCATAAAAAATTAAAAAAACTGTATTTCAATTTAGCGATTTGATACATTTGCATTTATTTAAAAATTAAAGGTCCGCTCCACTCCTGCCAACAACACGCGCACGCAGGAATGCTTGAGAGATACAAGTCACTAGTATCTGGTTCACCACGAGCTGTAGCACCACCAAATTTTTGTTTATTGATCTAAAGGGTGTTTTTTTTTAGACGTGTGATTTTCAATCTGGCAATACTTTTTTCGGAGTTGGTCTCTTTGACAGCTGTCACTTGATTTATGCTCAGTTTGGTTTGCCATTTCATAATAAATAGACTTATTCCTGAGCAACGTTTGCAAATCGTGTAAATTTATTACCAAAATAATGGTTCTGTTCGCACGCTGCGTCCAATATTCGGTCGACATTATCGCCCAGCAGAGCTGGTAATTCGAGCAACCATGGATCGGTTTGCACCACGTTTACTCTAGTGGATAATGCGTATCCTCAGAGACGCCGCGCGCCGCGCCGTACAGTGCGCACCGAAGACGCTATTGCTGGTTTGGAGCAGAGTATCGAAATAGACCCGAATGAGTCCATCCGCCAACGCATCGAAAATTCGTTGTCAAAAATTTGGCCTCTCGGCTGGAATTTATTTGAGCCAGCCGCGGCGGCCACTTGCCCAAAATCATTTTTAAAACATAATGGCAAACCCTTATCTTTATAATAAAGCTGAATTCTTGGCCATAAAATTAAATTATATGTGTTTTATTTCTTCTTGAAAAATACACGTCTAAAAAAAACACCCTTTATTTGAGCTTTCAAATTAAGAAAAACAACCCTATATCTAGGTGAAAAATGTTAAGGCTTACAACCTTTTCCCATGAAAAGAAATTGCTCAACTAACACGAGACTGCTCTTATAACGGGTGATTTTTTAAGAGGTTTAGAACTTAAAAAAAAAAAAAAAACACAAAAAATTCGAAAAAATGAATGAAATATTTATTTGAATCGATAGTTTGAACCTTGCAATTTAATGTTTAAAGATAATTTCATGCAAATGTTGACCGCGGCTGCGTCTCAGGTAGCCCATCCGCTGAGTCCAATTTTGGCATACTCTTTCACACATATCGGCCGGTATCTCACGAATGAATGCATGGATGTTGGCTTCCAGTGCGTCAATCGAAGCGGGCTTGTCCCTATAGACATTAGCCTTGACATACCCCCACAAAAAAAAATCTAATGGTGTCAAATCGCACGATCTAGGCGGCCAATTGACCGGCCCGAAACGTGAAATTAACTGTTCACCAAACTCGCCTCGCAATTGCGCCATTGTTTCGCGTGCTGTGTGGCATGTGGCACCGTCTTGTTGAAACCACATATCATGCAAGTCAAGAACTTCCATTTCGGACAAAAAAAAAGTTTGTTATCATCGCTCGGTAGCGTTCACCATTGACAGTAACGCTGCGATTCGCATCATCTTTGAAGAAATATGGCCCAATAATGCCGCCGGCCCATAAACCGCACCAAACAGTGGCTTTTTCGGGATGCATTGGTAGCTGTTGCAATGCTTCTGGCTGATCTTCACTCCAAATGCGGCAATTATGCTTATTTACGTACCCATTCAACCAAAAATGAGCCTCATCGCTGAACACAATTTTTCGATAAAAAAGCGCGATGAACATTTCGAACCGAGCACGAATTTTGATAGTCAAATTCAATAATTTGCAAGCGTTGTTCATTTGTAAGACGATCCATGGTTAAATTGCAAACCAAACTGAAGCTGTTTGACAGTGACACAAGGTACTAAACACACGTCAGCTGTCAAAACCAGTGTTGTCAAAACCAAACCAGCTAAAAAATCACCCGTTAGTTCAAGTTGCTTGAAATTTCATTATCGTAAAACCAATTTCTTCACAGAGTACTAACGTTAACGTTACAAACTTGTGTGTATGGGAGAATGAGGGATACTGATTTGAGTACTAAGTAAAGGACTAATACCGGCACTAACGTTAGTACTCTGTGAAGAAATTGGCCGTTAGAGATTCAATAATAGGCGTGTTTTGTTGATCATTTTCCAAGTTTGCATATATGCAAACTCCAACAACAACAAGTTAACAGCACATTCGATCTGCAGTTACTTTATACATTTCTTCAGTTCACATGATTAAGGAGTCACCAAAACACACCTATTATAAAATCATCGAAGCTATTTTGGTTATTGTACGTATGTACAGATATTTATATCAACACACATTTATCAAACTTAGCATTTTTTGCTCTTTTCGTGACACAGGATTATTAATACAGAAAAATTGCTTTAACTGTTGCACAAGCTAAATACTAAACTAAACATTGAATCGCAACTATTATAATTTAAGTGTAGATTCAGTGACTAATAATAGAATAATGAGGCTATAAAATAACAGTTAACTACTCTATTATTCGCAAAGACTCATTTAGAAGTTCAGTTCAGTCCGTATATACTTTTTTTTTACCTGTTGTTAATTTCAAGGACGTCTGGTCTATAAGCATTTGTAGGGCTTTTTTTTAAAAGCCACTCATTCAAAGTCACCATAATACATACGAGGCTTATAGGTAAATTAAATGAAAAATTCTTTAATCACATTCAAGGGTTCATATAGTTTAACCCTCACGCTATACACTGCAGATCACTTGATTAACTACATAGGACAATCTTACAAAAAAAGAAGAAAATATTAAAAGTTAAAAAAAAAACAATAATAAAATTCTCAGTATTTTAAATCTCATGAAAACTTTTGGAGACCTGCGTCAAATTATTTTTATGGGTGTTTTTAGCAACTATTTCTTTTAGATTAGATTGATTGATTTTTCACTAGAAAACTCTTTAGAGATACAGATACTCTCGGGTAGCTGCCTTAAATGTGCGCTTCCGTTTGAGAGTAAGAAGATGGGAAGTAGCTTTGACGCAGATCTCGAGACTAAAAATTGCAAGTGGACACAATCATGAAACTAGTTCACCAGAGAAAAAGATAGATATCCGTTGTCACTCTTAAGAGTTTTCTAGTAAAATTACTCTAAAATGGAAACGCACCTTAAGGTGCCTGTTCACCATTTGAGAGTACTTTCGCTAGTTAACCCTCGAGAGCTACTATTGAGTGGCTGCCCATTTGAGAGCAATATTTTTTGAGATATCAATATTGAAAATTGCGTGTAAGAATTTCGAGAGTTAATGTCCTGAGAGCGTTTTCATAACTTAGTTTTCTTGACAGCCATAATTCTGCTTTCGTTTGATAGATATTTAGTGAAGTTGAACATATCCGTTGGACTCATTATTTTCTAAAAGGGTACAAAATTATGGGAAGTCTTGATTTCTGGTATCCGCTAGGCCTTACAGCTCATTTATTTCCTATTTAAGGGCAAACTAAAAGCTCATTTTTAAATTTGTATTCCTATCGCGAAATGATTTATCAGTAGTTTTCCACAAATTTTCAAAAAATCTCGAGGGTAAAAAGTCAACTCCCCACGAGCTACTTTCAATGCTATGTTTGTCTACGAGTTTAATCTTGAGAGCCGCTAGAAGGATGCTCCTCTAAAATGGACACTTACCTTTGTATTTCGCTAATCAATCTTGTGATTTTGTTCTATTTCAAAGATTTGTTTCCATTTGAGAGTGCTTTCACTACAAAACTCTCGATAGTGATAGTGACTCTTGAGTCTTGAATAGCTGTCAACCATGCTGTGAGCTAATTTCATGAATGTATGCAAATGCACTTGCCATATTTAGGTACTCACGAGAGCTGCTTGAGAATTGCTTGCTAGTCTTTTTACTCTCAAATGAATATACGCAACTTATTTTTAAATTCTTTATTGAAATCTGTTAAGCCGTTAATGAAAAAGTTGAAAATCAAAAAACCGTTATATGACAAGTACCTAATACCAATCAATACGATATGCAATCATTTGCAGATTTTATTCTATAAAAATCGTTAGAACCATTTTTGAGATACATAAGCTTTTCCTTAATGGTTTTATGACAAATAGATACCGTTGTTTTTGCAGCTTGACAAAATTTCAATTTCCCCTTTAGTGGGAATTACAAAAGTTTTAAGAAAATCGTGTTAATTATAAGCTAATTATACCAAGGTTCTGGTTTAGACAACAAACATACACACGCAACTTCGGTACCCACTTTTTTCGTGCTTTCTATCATTGTAATGTCAAGTTTGATAAATATCTTGATTTTTTTCTCCAAGAATTTAACTTTATTATAAAGATAAGGGTTTGCCATTATGTTTTGAAAATAATTTCGGGCAAGTGGCCGCCGCGCCGCCGCGGCTGGCTCGAATAAATTCCAACCAAGAGGCCTAATTTTCGACCACTTTTTGCAGCAATTGGCGCCGTACCTATGTCAGCAATAACGCGTTATTGATTGTTTCGTTGGATGTATGGCATGTAGCGCCGTCTTGTTGGAACCAAATGTCGTCAACATCAACATCCTCCAATTCAGACACGAAAAATTTACTAATCATGGCTCTATAGCGTTCCTCATTTACTGTAACATTATTTGCATCATTTTTCATCGCAGCGCGCGAGCCGAAACATTATTTTGGTAAAAAAAATTACACGATTTGCAAACGTTGTTCAGGAGCAGTGTTGTCACTTCGTGTTTAAAAAAAGTGGTAGATAAGTCTAAAAAATAGTGGTAGATCCAGATTTTTAGTCGTAGATTTTAATTGCCAAAAATTAAATAAGGACAAATATTTTTGTTTTCAAAATGAAGATATTTTCGACATAACATTTTTGATTTAGAGCTTCGTTTCACATATTTGAAAGTGACCCATCAGAAAAAACAGCAATTTTATGGACATTTTTTGAAAGCATGTGTTTAGAGGACTAAGCTTTTTTATTTTTTTATATTAAGTCAGTTTTTTAGAAAATCCTACCCCTTGCCTAATGGGAGAGATTTTCTGGAAAGCCAGAAGTCCATTTTAATAGTTGTTTATTCTTTGAATAAACAATTTCAGCAAAATCAGTTTTGAAACCTATAGTTATTAAAAAAATAATAATAATTTTTCTTCAAAATGTTGAGTTGGAAACAATTTTTTGGCAAAACAGTTCATCAAAAAAACTTAATTTAAAAACAAGCCGTAAGATTGGACTTCTGGCTTTCCAAAAAACTACAAAATATTACTGTAAGCATTGCCGTTGTTTTGTAATTACATATTTCTTTTCTATTTTATGCAAATATTTTATTAAATTGCCCTACCCGTTCAAGTGGGGATTTTTTCTTGTCTAGCTCTCACCTACATGCTCTGAATTTTTTTTGTCAGATCTAACGCGAATTTTCTAGCATGCAAAAAAAAAAAGGGGAAATTGAATTTACCCCTACAGCGACTATATCGGATGAAAATACAAATCTGAAAAATTAGGGATTTCTTTTCTTCATTTAAAGCCGATTTGGGCCCATCCGGGATGATCTTTTTTAAACGACCACCCTAATGTACATACTTGATAAGATCAAAGAAAAACAATTTTTAGTTCTTTTGTTTTATTATTTCTGAATCTATTTCTTCACTGAAATTTTGAATGTGGTGATCAAAATTCAAACCAATAAACATATCAGGAAAGCGTATTATGAATTTCTCCTGGGGCACACCGCACACGTTGCGTTGTCGTCGAGGAGGGTAGCCCTAGCCAGAAGAAGTTTCCCCTTTTCCAATATTTTGTAAACAAATTTGTAGAAACAAAAAAACTACTAGATTTCTATTTCTAAAAGAAGTAAGTTCTAACTAATTCCAATGGCTGCATTTAGGTAAGTACATCTACATAGAGACAAAAATTCACAGGAAATTTTTTTCTATTGAAAAATTTCTACTGAAAAATTTTGGGACTTTTTTCATGAATGATCGGATTATCTTTGTATTTAAAATTTTGTTTGTTATGGATGAGCAAAAAGTGGTAGAATTTTTGACTTCAGTGGTAGAAGTGGTAGATTATCAAAATCTTGAAAAAAGTGGTAGATCTACCACAATTGTGGTAAAGTGACAACACTGTTCAGGAGTAAGCCTATTCATTATGAAATGGCAAACCAAACTGAGCATAAACCAAGTGACAGCTGTCATAAAGAAGAACTCCAAAAAAAGTATTGCTAGATTGAAGACCAGACGTCTTAAAAAAAAACACCCTTTATAAGAAATATGAAATATGAGTATTATGTAGAGGAAGAAAGGGCTATATGTTTGCATCTCTATAAGTTCACGATAAAAACATTAAATTTATGAAGTAAACGAGCATTGGAACAGCTATAAAGCGCATTGCAATAATATGCTGACTCAATGTGTGATTGCATCAACAGGAATATGCAGCCCCGGATCTTCAGTTTTTACGAACCGGGGCAAAAACTTAATTTTGGCGCCCCTCCAGTTTTTGAATTAAACGAACAAAAACGGCATACATAATATTGAAGTTTTTGTTACCGGGAGAATAAGACTTTTTAATGAATTTGCACTCGATATAACGTATTCAGTAGATTTCAAACTTTATTTATGGTAGATTAGTCAAAAGACAATGCTTAACAGAGACAATCCACACCTAATTTGAAAAATCCTGCAGCCGAGGCTGCACAAAATGCAAAGAAAAATTGTTTTGAGTTTAGGTATGTTGATTAAATGGTGAAATGGTAGAAGAAACTGTTAAAGGCTGACGGAGAAATACAGATTGAAAATCCATTTCCACATATTATTAGATTAAGTGTCGGCAATACTCTCCTTATTATTTTTTAGGCACATGGATCTGGCGCCCTTGGGAGTTGCCGCCCGGAGCACAGGCCCTGGTTTGCCCCCCCCATAGATCCGGGGATGGGAATACGACACAATCTGCATTCCATCACGTAGGCTGTCGAAACGCATAGATATAGAATAAATTGGTTTAAAATTAGAAAAAAAGGTTCAGTTTGTATAGTAATAATCATTTAAATAAAGACACGAGCGAATTATTTTTTTTTAATCAACTGATGATGAATTACTTCTTTTGGACTAAAGGTCACTTTAAACATTTTGTTTTATTATATTCAAGAGTCCATGGAAACAAAAACAAAAATAATACTTTCTCTATTATTTGCGTATTTTTCTTCTTAATGATGAATTAGGTACTTTATTTTATATCGATAGATAATTTATGTATTTTTAATAAAGAAATTAATAAATTGATTGATGATTGATTCAAATTATTTTTAAGATACATTTAAAATGAATTAAATCAAATAATACATTAAATGCACGACTGGGTTGCATGTACTTGCTCTTATCTTCAAGAGGCTTTGGGTTTTTAAATTTGCATAAATTATGAGAAAAATGTTGAAAGGCATGAAATTTGGTTTTTAAGTACCCTTAAACATCTCCATTAATAATTTGAGGAGAATAAATTTTGCTATACAAATCTTAAGTATTTATTAATGTGCATATAAAAATAAAATTTCAAAGAAAACTTTGTCAACCCGTTTTAAAGACATCGAATTTTCAATACAAAATTGAAACTTTTCTTAAAATTTAATTTTTTGAAAATTTTCATACGCGGATGAATAAATCCTTTCAGGCAATAATGAGAAAATTCAAAACAACCGTTCTAAGTTACTAAGTGGAAATTTTTATAATATTTGGAAGTACATCACAATAATTTTAGCATACCAAGAAAAAATTTGTAAAAATTAAGATTTTCGTTAACAGGTTTTCAACATTTACATGAGGTAAGATGATTTTTCATAAATGTAAAATATTTTCTTAGGAAATAGGTATTTAGTCTAAAAAGCGTTAATAAGCTCTAGGCACAGAGGGTCGAAAAAAATCGACCATGCCGTTTTCGTAATGTTTAGTTTTCAAAAAACTAAAAATTGAAATAATTGAATATGAAGAAAATTTGATAAGAAATTCTTCTGTTTAAGTGGAGTGACCGAATATATAATTCAAAGTGTCTGAATTTAACCAAATTCCCTTAGAATAATAAAATTCATAGTATCTTAATGCTGTGATTTTTATATTAGTCGGTAAACATCGATACAAAATTGCGTCTTAGAAGGGTACGATAGTCATCTAACTGATGAGCCCAACTATCGTACCTGGGCGAAACGCAATCATAGAGTTGAGCTCACTTGAACTTTTAACTTTGAATTAAAAATTGAAATAGGTACTAACCTCAGAAACATTTTTTGAAAATTTTGGAGTAGATAATACTATTTGTATTTTTAAGAAGCTTCTGCATAAAAAAATTATGAAAACCGCTCATATTGCTTTCGGAAAAAATCGTTAGTAAAAAATGGTTCTTTGGGAGGTATGTACCATTAATATAACCATATTTTAAAAAATGTTTTCCACCCAATTGTATGGTCCGTATTAGTAGTACCTCGTGGCATGATGGTTAGTGCGTAGAACTGTCATGCCGAAGGCCTGGGTTCGATTCCCAGCCGTGCCACCTAAAAACAAAAATGTTTTATCCGAGGTACTGCCTCTTGCGAGGAACTGACAAATCCTCCAAGAGTATACTTGTCATGAAAAAGTGCTTCTCATTTAGCCGTTCAGACTCGGCAAAAAACTGTAGGTCCCCTCCATTTCTGCTAACAAACACGCACACAGGAATGGTTGTGAGTTGTAAGTCACTAGGCCCTGGTTCTCCACGAGCTGTTGCGCCACCCAATTTATTTATTTTATAGCCCGTATTAATTGTAGGTAATTAATGATTTTTTCTTAAAGAATAGAGCCGTTTTTGAGATAAATAAATAAATATGATTATGTATACAAAATTGTTTTAACAAAATGTATAGCAGTACAGGATTTATCCATTGGTCACCAACCGAATTTTGAGATACCAAATTTTCGAAAAAAAAAATTTAGGTACATATATTCAAAATGTATTTTTTGTTTTAATATTTTGATATGCAATATTATTTGAAATTTTTGGAATTTTAGTATAAATAGTTTAATTTTAACCCGTTTAGCCAATAATGATAAAGTTAAACATCCAAAATGGCGTTCGAGAGGAGTTGATAGTTATCCAGGGCAAAATTATTTTATATTTAATAGTAGACCGTATTTTAGCACACAGACAATTTTGCATCATTTTTTAGCAAAATGAGATTTTTTCCTCGGGTTTTTAACATATATTTTTATTATTTTTTTAATATTTTGAAGAATTTTAAGAAATCGTTATAAGCCAAGTTTCAAAAAAAATAGTTTTTGAATATATCGAGTATATTGAAAACGAAAAAAAAAATGGTTTCGAGAAAATGGAAAGTCATGAAAATTTTTCTTCCTTAACTACTAAAACCAATTTTTTGAAACAGGGTTTAGGTATCACTCAAATGTTGTTTGAACTAAAAATAATAATTTATTGAATTTTTTTTTTAATTTTTGGGGTAATTTTTGTATTGAAATGGTGAAAAATTTAATGACATAACACGTAACGCTTAACTTGGTTCTAAGGAAACTAAGTGTAAAATTCAAATTTGTATGGAAGAAGCAGCTATGAATGAATGTATTTTTTTTTTAACATAAAGAGTCAGAATTGAATTGGATTTCGACTTTTCAAGAAAATTGTTCAATAATTTGGAAATTCTACACAAAAAATTTCGAATTCCTCGTGTCAAATTATAAAAGAATTTCGAAACTTGGAGTGAATTTTACCGGAACTGCGAGATTTTGATATTGGAGATTTTATCTTGTGAGATCTTGGTTTATTTGTAAGATTTTTTATTGTGAAAAGTTAATTTGAAATTGTTAAAAATGGGATTTGTTAATTTTAAGATTATTTAAAAAATGCGAGGCTTCATTGTTCATTTTGATTCGGTTTGTTGGGATGGGAAATTCAACGCTTTTTTTTGCATATGGTGACGTAGGTATCTCCGTTTTGTGTATGGGATCGGGATGTCATTAAAGAAAATGGTAAGCTACTAAAGGTGCTTCATATTACGAGATAAAAGAGTACAAAAGGGCTACCATTTTACAAAAATTACGGTTTCTAAACTTTATTTGCAGTACAAGAATAATTTTTCAGTGCAATACAATTAATTTTGAAGAACTTGACCCCTTTCCCCCTGGATCCCCTTTGCTATAGAGCTCAATAGATACACAGACGACAGAATTGTGAGTCCCATTTTTTTATTCATCCTCCCTATCATCGTAATAAAAAGTTTGATCAAAATCTTTTGTCCTATTTTTTCCCCGAATGAATTTTCTAAGCATTCGTTTTATATTTTAAAACAGATATACAAAATCAGATATTTATTACATATTTCAATACAATTTGCTTTTTTTTCAATTTAAAAATAAACATAATGTAGTAGAATAAATGATGAATAATATTTATTCAAAAATTCAATCTCCATCTGATGATACGTAGTGTATTTTTCTTTAATCGCATTTTAAATGAAATGCAACTAACACTAAGGGCTGTAATTTATTTTTTTAGATAATTAAATAAATTATTCAAAATACGCACATTAAAAATTAATAATAAATGTAAAATTTCTCAATAAAAATTGTTATAGCGCAGTTCAAGTGAAAATAAATTCACTTTCTTCTCCAAGGGAAGGTTTTCTGCCATATTCCTCCGGCAAAAATGACGATAAAAAAGATTGTTCATGCTTAGTATAATGGTGTAGCAAAAGTTTTGGATGTGAAAAACCGGTTTGATGTCAACAATGTAAGGGTTGTGCCCATGAAGATTTGTGTGTTTCTTTCGTCCCGACAGCGTGTTGCCTTTGACCTGGACATGTATAACGAAAGTCACAAGTGAAGAGTCGAGGGAAAATTATCACACCTATGAGTCATTTTAAAGAAACTTTGCTTCATCAATTCTTAGATAAATAACCCATCCATAATATGTGATTTTTCGTTTTCTGTTATTCGAACAAACCCAAGAGCAGGAACCCCAAAAGTAAAAAAATGTTATTTTTTCCCCGGTCTCGTACTGATACTGTCTAAAAAAGTTTTTATCATTTTCTCTAAAAATTTAAATAAATTTTATTGCTGCAAGACCCTGGATCGACTGCAACCCAAGCCTGTTCCTCTTAATATGTGTTTTTCACGGGAATAGTTTTTCCTCTTCCTACTGAAAGTGACCAATTTCGCAAGAGTTGATAACCTAATCTCTAATCATGATAAAGTTCATTATCGTAGCCGTTCGAATACAGCAATTCATATTGGCAGAACGTTCCATTCATTATAACAACATGCACATAGGAATAATTTGTAACATGTCAGTCACTAGACTTTGATGGTCATCAATGAACTGTCTTTTAATTTTGTAATGCATATTCTCATGACTCATGGCAATACAAATTCAAAATTGTAATTGAAATATTATTTAAGTTGAT
Source organism: Dasysyrphus tricinctus (assembly GCA_963921185.1). Taxonomy (NCBI): domain Eukaryota; kingdom Metazoa; phylum Arthropoda; class Insecta; order Diptera; family Syrphidae; genus Dasysyrphus; species Dasysyrphus tricinctus. The sequence goes on along the minus strand of OY992532.1, from coordinate 25,922,918 downwards.
GGTATGTAGATAAGATCTTAATATCCTGTCACACTTGCAGACATTTTAATGTTTTGTATTATCTAAGTAAGACATATTGACACATTTATATTCTCTAATCGATTGATATACTCGTCTGCATGTAGGTACTAATGAAATTTTGATACAAATCTCATTTCCAACTGCCATTAAAATCATTTATGCAAATTGTTTTATGAATGAAATTGTTTTAAGTAAAATTCAATTACAAACTCAAAGAAATAATTATTTATGAATTTATTCATTATACATCGTATCTCTTAAATGCACTTGCACTATGCACATTAAAGTTATTATATACTATTAGGTACCTATCCCTTTAGATGATTCAGCGTATTCAACATTGTATAGTTATAGCTTGTGTACCTGCATATACGTAATTAAAAGGTTTTCTTGAATGTAATTTTTTTCTTTTGTTTACTTAACAATAATTTTGTTTGCTTCATATTAACTACCCATTTACAAAATGATTATCATGTACTTGCACAGTCATTTCTACATCAATATTAAAATGTAAAGAATTTCTTTTAAACATCTTAGCTAGGTACACACACACACAGGACACAGCGCACCTAACACCTTACTACGTACCCACACCCACCTACTTTTATTTTTGTCACTTAATCATTGAACAAATGCTTTTATAATTTTTTTTTTTAGAAAACAGTTTTGACAATTTTAATAAGAAATCTTATAGTATATTTAAGATTCATACGAGTGTTCTGCGAATAGCGAACTGCGAATTACGAAAGGTCGCGAGTTTTGACATTTCTTTCACATGAGTGGTCGCTGACAGACGCGAATTGTAATAAAATAAAATGCACGTTTGGGTCGCACGTACTTGCTCTTATGTTCAAGACACTGTGGGCTTAAGAAAATTGTATATAAAAAAATGGAAATTATGAGAGAAAAGTGAAGAGAAGCATGAAATACGACTTTTAAATTGGATAAAACAACTCTTTTGACAGTTTGAGGTGAAAAAAAAGTATGCCATCTTAATTCATGATGGAATATGATTGTATGGGAAAAAAATTTTAAAATCGTTGGAGCGGTTTTTTTTTAAATTAATTTTTTATATATAAAATTCTTAAAACATTTTTAAGAACAAATTTTGGTATGCAGATTTAAACTATATATTTTTGTGTATATAAAAACAAAATTTGAAAAAAAATTGTCAACCCGTTTTTGAGATATCGAATTTTCAAAAAATAAGTTTGAAACTTTTTTTAAAAATCCAAAAACTTTTTTTTTGAAAATTTTTATATTTAAATCCGTTAAGCTGATTTGCCCTCTAAAAGTACTTGAGAGTGCTAGGACGCCATATGGCCCTAGGCTCAATGATAGGAAAATCCCTATGCACACCTCCGCGTGGTAGAGGGCGGGTAACGCTAACGTGCAGGGGGACCGAATGGATGCCGGGATAAGCAGACAACCCAGCTATGCTGGTCAGGGCACAAACTTGTCCTCGGGATGGTTAAAAGCCCCCTTAAGGCGGATGAACTGCAGGTGGCGGTGAACGGTATGATAGTCTGGTGGCGGAGGAGCTTTTTTTGGTAAAAGGCCAACGGCAGCAGCAGGTAGCGTCTGTAACCCATATTGGGCAGCTACAAAAGGCGTCTGTTTTCCCATAGTGGGCGGCCTCGAGCAATTATGTGTTTGACTATACAAAAGGCGGGTGTGCCTGTCAAATCTGAGCTTGTATGTTGTTAATCTTATCTCGGAAAACACCATAGTGGAAGGATACAAGAAAATACATGAATTTTGGCAACAAATGGAAATGAGTCCCCAAGAGGTAATCTTTTTATAGAAAATCCTTCTGTAGCTTCGGCTGCAGTAAACCGCACATCGGATTTGGGGGTGCGGCATCCTTTATGTACGAGCGTCAATCAAGACGCCATAATAATAAATGAATCGTTGACAAATAGAAGAAGTCTTTCAAGAAGCGCAAATGTTACTTTTGGCTACCGCATACGTACGAAAATCGGAGCATGGAACGTTCGATCCTTGTACAGCGATGGTAGATACGAGCAGGTTGAGCGTGAAATGCTTCGCCTAAAGATCAGTATCCTGGGCATAAGCGAAACTAAGTGGAGAGGAAGAGCTGAATACAGATCAGACACTGGACAGACGAGAATGCTGTATTCCGGCGAAGATGAAAGAGAGGGTGGCCAAAGACTGCATGGTGTCGGAATTATGTTGAACGAAGAAGCGAGGCGTAGTTTGATCTCATGGGCGCCCATTTCTGCGAGATTAATGACAGCAAGGTTTCGTTCAAAAATTCGTAACGTCACAATTATTCAGTGCTACGCCCCCACAAATGAAGCGACCGAGGAAGACAAAACCACGTTCTACACTCATCTTAACTCGGTTTACATTAGTGTTCCGAGAGCCGACATCATAGTCGTTATGGGAGACCTTAATGCCCAAGTCGGTTCAGACAATTACGGACTGGAACGCGTGATGGGAAGAAATGGCGTGGGGTCACGGAATGAAAATGGTGACTTGCTTGTCGACTTTTGTAACGCGAATCGTCTTGTGATAGGTGGGACTGTATTTAAGCATAAGACGTGCAACAAAATTACCTGGGTGCATCCGGATGGTCAAACCGAAAACCAAATTGATCATATCATGATTCAGCAGCGATGGAGGAAGTCTATGTGTGATGTCCGGAGTATAAGAAATGCCGATGTGGGAAGCGACCACCATTTGGTTCTGATGAGTCTCAAACTACGAACCGCTGCCGTACAAAAACCAGCGCAGGATGCAGCAAGGAGCACAAAATTCATTACTAATGCTTTAAATGACCCCAACATATGTCGAAACTATGTCACCACCCTTAACGACAGAGCCTCGTCATTAAATGGAATCCAGAATTCAACAATTGATGAGATGTGGGGTGAAATTAAAAGTGTTTTTATGGAGGCTGGATCCGAAACTGTACCCAAGCGAACGAGACGTAGAGACTCTTGGATATCCCAAGACACCTGGGATAAGATCGAACTTCGCAAATCGTTGAAAATCCAAATAAATGCCGAAGCTGATGTTCAACGAAAGGCTGACTTGCGAAGAGAGTACCGCATTGCACATAAGATGGTCTACCGCTGTGTGAGACGTGACAAGAGGGTGAAGTTGGATGGTCTCGCAGATAATGCGGAAAGCGCTGCCAGAAGAGGAGATATCCGGGAATTGTACCAAATAGCCAAAGATGTTATCGGGAAAAAAAGCAACACCAATCATCCTGTAATGGATGTGGATGGCACACTTTTGGTATCAATTGAGGATCAGCTTCGTAGATGGAAGGACCATTTTTGTGCCCTGCTAAATGAGGATTCAGTTGAGCAGAGTGCTGAAGTGCCCCAACTAAACCAGATGCGCAGGTCCTATAGGGGTATTGACATCGAACCCCCGTCAGAATCGGAAATCCTTACATCAATAAATCTCCTCAAAAATAACAAGGCAGCTGGACTGGACGGAATACCAGCTGAATTCCTGAAAGCCGATCCCGTAACAGCGGCTAGTATTTTACATCCGTTGATACAAAGCATTTGGGAAAACGAAAACTATCCCAGGGATTGGAAGGATGGTGTGATTGTTAAGTTGCCAAAGAAAGGTGACTTAAAGAATTGCAACAATTGTCGTGGTATCACCGTTTTGTCCGTTTTCCCAAAACTAATGGCAACGATCATTCTCGAGCGAATAAAGGATAGAATCGAGTCTACACTCAAGAGGCATCAAGCTGGCTTCCGCAGTGGTCGATCGTGTGTCGACCATATCAACACCCTGCGTATCGTCCTCGAGCAGTCGATGGAATTTCAATCACCGCTTTACCTCATGTTCGTGGATGTTGAGAAAGCTTTTGATCGAGTTAACCGAGAATGTATATGGAGATCGTTGCTTGCTATAGGAATTCCACCAAAAATAGTTGCCATTATAAAAGAGTCCTACAACAACGCAAGGTGTTTTGTTTTGCACAATGGGCAGCTATCCGACTCCTTCGTAGTGCAACAAGGTGTGAGACAAGGGGATGTTCTATCGCCAATTCTCTTCCTGCTGGCGATGGACGACGTATTGACGGCCAGTGTTGGTACAGCTGAGCGACAGGGCATTCAATAGAGACCGTTCGAAAGGCTCAGTCATTTAGACTATGCCGATGACATATGTCTACTGGCAAATAACATCAGTGGGCTGAACGGGATGTGCCAAACACTGCAAGTGAAGGGAGAGTCGAGTGGTCTAAGAATTAACTGCAAAAAGACAAAAATAATGCTCACAGGCCGCTCCACACAGCAGCGTATTATTTTACAGGAGACACCAGTTGAAGTAGTGGAACAATTTAACTACCTTGGCAGTATTGTTTCTGCAAACGGTGGTACGGATCTGGACGTTAAAAGTAGAATAAATAAAGCTCGTGCTGCCTTCGGTACTCTGTCCCCAATTTGGAAATCCAGTCAAATCTCCATACGCACTAAGTTGAGATTCTTCGAATCCAATGTCAAATCCGTGCTGTTATATGCTTGTGAAACCTGGAAAGTCACGTCTACCATTTCGAAGAAATTGCAGGCTTTTGTGAATCGCTGTCTTCGCCACATCCTAAAGATTCGCTGGCCACAAATAATATCAAATGAGGAATTGTGGCGCAGGACAAGTCAAGAGCGGCTGGACGTCGACATAAGAAAGCGTAAATGGCGTTGGATTGGTCACACACTGAGGAAACCAAACGATGAAATTGCAAAGCAGTCCTTTGAATGGAATCCTCAGGGTGCACGGCGGGTTGGAAGACCAAGAACAACATGGAAATCAACTGTCTTAGCGGAAGCAGAATCCCAGATAAAGACGTGGCCACAGCTAAAGTACCTTGCAGCAGACCGTGAAGGATGGAGACGTTTTGTTGACGCCCTATGCCCCAGCCGGGGTTACAGGACACGATGATGATGAAGCTGATAACGAGAAAACTCAAAATAAAAAAATACGTTCTATGACAGGTACTACTAATAGTTGCTATGTGTAAAATTTTATAATTTTTGATGGTAGATCGTACTAATTTTAGTATATGAAAAAAGTTTAATCAAAATCGTAGGAGTCGTTTTCAAGCAAAAAAATATTTTCCTTTGCGGTTTTTTCACTTTTGTATGGAAGGTACCGTTATTTTTTCATAAATGTAAAATTTTTTCTAAAAATATATTAGAAAGTACTAAAAAAGTCTTAAATATCGAGTTTCAAAAAAATCTTTGATGCCGTTTTCGAAATATTTGATTTTCCAAAAAAAATTTTGAAATATTTTTTAAAAATTCAAAAAATATTTTTTCAAAAATGTTGGTACACAAAACTATTAACATTTTTTGGAAGCTTCTGTATAAAAAAAATAATTGAAATCGGTCATACTATTTTTAAGAAAATCAAAAATTAAAAAATGGTTCCTTGGGTGGTACCATTAATAACCATTTATGAAAAATGGTTTTCCACCCAAAGAAAGCCTTTACTAAAATAAATTTATTGAATTTTTGTTAAGAAAAGTTGTCGAGCCGTTTTTCAGAAAAATACGATTATGTAAATTTGCCAAAAAAAAATGTATGACAGGTACCGTTATTTTTGGTTCTAAAAAAAAATGAAAAAAATGTGTGGGCAGAATCAACAAAAACCACTAAGTACCTAGTTTGAAGAAAATCGATCGAGCCGTTTAGGCTGTAGACGAACAGACAGACAGACAGACAGACAGAATTGTGCCACCCACTTTTTTGGTGTTCTCTATCATCGTAATATCATGTTTGATTGTTATCTCAAAATTTTTTTTGTGCACGAATACAAAACTTGAATTATAGTACCTATAATCGCAAGTACAAAAACCAGTAAAATGGGTGCTACAAAAAATTGAGGTTAAATTCGAGCGAATTTTTCATTCGCAGATTTGTGGAATGCGTCCTGATGTTGTGCATTGCCAATAAGTTTTTTGGCAGTTCACAAAAAACATCTTGTTGGTCGCATAGAAAATATAAAAATGTTAAATTCAACAATTTAAACTGATTTTCGTTCGTGTTTTTTTTTTTTTTAATTGTAGATAGGGTCGTTTATTCACTTTTTTGAAAAGTTAAAACACGAATTTATTGATATTTGCGCTTGGAATTGCCTAATCAAATTTTTTCGCATTTGCAGTTCGCAACTCATGTGAACGGCAGTTTAGAGCGTCGCGCAGTACGTTTAATACAAAAAATTGTAAAAAAATAAATAAAATGATAAAAAGAGAATGGGCCCATATTCTCAACACAAATATGTGTTATACAATAATGCAACTCCGTATATGGATGGACATTATTTTCCTGCTCAATATCAATGTATCGGACATCGTTGAAAAGGTTATTACATGTACTTCATTTTGTTATGTAACCGTTAAGCTATAAAGCATGGTGCTCGGAAGCAGGGCTACTTTCATGGCTCTAAAGAGCCAATTTGGCTCTTATTTTCATGTATGGCTCCTTGGCTCCACTTTTCTAAAATCATCCAAAATTGGCTCTTTTTGATATTTTCATGGCTCTTTTCACTCTTTTTCAGAATAAAGGATTCATTTCATTTTTGTACCAAAGTGCAAAAGTGAAAAATACAAATATATTCTAGTGACACCTTCCTGCGAAAAAGATTTGAGTTGAGCTGAATGCATTCAAACAACGAAAAGGCTAGACCTAGAACTATAATGCTCGGAGAGGCACTTAAGTGGTCGGAAGAAAGCAGAAAGCAAGCAAATACAAGGAAAGCATATGACACGACTATAATTGCGGAGGGGAGCGTTTCGTCAAGTTTCGTTCAACAATGCTTACGGAAGTGAGGTTTGCTCCCGAGCGCACCTCACTTATGTAAGTCAAAATGACATTTGGTGAAATAGGTATGTCAAAAAGAGATAGATGATAAGTACCTACATCATGTGTGTGTTCCCTTATTGATGCTACGGAAAGCAACTTTTCGTTGGTTTTTGACTTTAGCTTCAGTGGCTTTCTGACCACTATAATTCTACCTTAGTTCAGCAACTATTATCGATGTGAGTGACATCTATGAATTAGTTTTTTGTACTATTTGTTTAGATGAAGTTGTGTTTCACTTTTCTACAAAAGTTAAAGTTAGGAACGCTCTTACTTTTAGGGCCTGTTTCACATTCTCTGAGTAAAGTTCTGATTAGTTATTCGACAAATAAATTCTGAGGCAGGGTCATATGTTCACAAATAAAAAATATTTATGAATTTATAACTAAATCAGGTGGGTCTTAAGACAATAATTGTGATTTTTTCTTCTGTGAACTTATTACCCTGTGCTAATATTTATGTGTCGAATATCTAATCAGAACTTTATTCAAACACTGTGAAACAAACCCTTACTTTTGTAAAACTTGAGATAAAACGTAGGATTGAACAGTTTATTGGAAAAAGACAAAACACTTTTTCACTTTTGTACAAAAGAGAATTGAATGTAGTTAGGCCTTAATATATCTATCTACTTAAATTTCCTCTTTCAAAATTTTCGAATTTCCCTCTAATAAAAAAATTCTTGGAAATTCTTCATCTGAGTAAATAATTCTTTGAAATCTGAACGCGTTCACTTTCATTAAAAAATAAATTTGTTTCATTAAAAAATCGATGTCTATTCTTGAAACACAAACAAATTCAAAATATTAACTACGAGAACGAATTGCTCATTAAAAATTTGGAAGATATTTATACATATAGGCCACGAAGCTGAAGCTTGTTTGAAAAAAGAAAATGTTTCTCATGATGATTTTGTTGCTATAAGAAAATGATTTACTATATATCAGACAATCTGCGATAAAATCACGTTAAGAATTGATTTCAAATATAAAAGATTGTTTGTGCTAAGATTTTTAGATCCAGTCATTATTAATTCTGATGAAGACATATCACGTTTTGATCTAGGTTATGAATTCTGCAATTTAATAAGCTCTCCTTGCGCCATTGACACAATGGCCATCAGACTAGGTGTATTTGCACCCGATTTCTGCAGGAGCTGTCAAGACGTAGAGGAAATAGAAACCATTAAACACCTGCTCTGTGATTGTCCAAACCTCCAAACAAATCGACTGCGTTATTTTAGAAACAGGTTTTTTGAAGAACTGGAAGATCTAGCGCAGGTCTCAATGGCAAACATGAGAAAATTCATAGAAAGCCCAGGCTGGTTCGCAAACGATCCAGTCTATGTGAACCATTAGTTTGGGTGCATCTCTGCCTTCTTTTATAAGGGGATCACAATGGACCAATAGGCCCCCGTGTACGCAACAGCCTCTGTGCTGTGCACGCCCCTCTTAACCTAACCTCACCTAAGCTCTCCAGAAAAAATGTAAATTGACTTAAACTTTTTGAATTAAAAGCAAAAGAAAAGGCTTACAGAATTTATTTTGTAATCACTTTTATGGAGGAATTTCGGTTAAAAATTGGAAATATATTCATATTAAAAATCATTTGGACGAGTAACTCTGTCCCAACTTATACAGGTTTCCAGCACACATTTTCACTCTCCCGCATAGTAGCGTGTGTGTTTTTAATGAAAAATAAATGTACAAACTTTCTTAAATTAGAAACATGTCAATCGAATCTTTCAGCTTTGAATTTAACTGTTAACAAAGAGCTAAAAGATTGGACAACAATGTAATTTTTTTGTACAACAGTTTTTTTTTGAAAGTTTTTATGTTTTTGGCATTTTTTTTATTTGGGGACGTTTGCAGTGGTGGCTCTTTTTTTGTTTAAATGCTCTTTTTATTGGCTCTTTATCAAAATCTAGAAAGGTAGCCCTGCTCGGAAGATATTTGGCCAAAACACATTATATACAAAAATGCAATTCCGCATTGGGAGCTGGTCTACCAAGTCAAAAGTAATGTGTTGAACATATTCGAAAAGATTATAGGGATTTAAAAAAAATTAAAAACGATTGTCTTGATCGATTTGTATTCAAAATTGTTAAAAATTCTTTTACCGTAGGGGTGCGATCCGACTATTCAAGATTTTGTGGTCATGAAGTTTCATCTTACTTTACTGCAAAAGAGGTAAGAACAAACACTTGATAACAGTTTTTTTTTCCTAAGAATGGTTATTAGAACAATTTTTTAGAAAACATTTTTTTTTTACTGAAGTTCTTAGAATTTTAAAGTAGTTTTGCTTAGCAATGTTTTCGAACAAAAAATATTTGTTGGATAAAAAAGAAACAGTTTGAAACTGACAGTCTCAAAAAACTAACGGTTTTATTACTTTCTAGAGAAATGCATTTTTCTAGAAGCTTTTGAAAATATTGTTCTTGGAATCAAAGATAATAATACTTACACCTAAATTACGTACATAACATGCAGCCGTTAATGAAAATCTATTTTCGAAAACATAACATATGGTAATGATACAAAAAATTTCTTAGCTAAGATTGCATGTACAATAACTTACCATTAAGTAGAGAATACAAATATTAAAAAAAAAACATTGTTTTTGTTTTTAACTTTTGCATGCCAAAAACTTATAAAAAGTCTAAATAATATTACATATCAACATTTTCAAAGATAAATAATCATATTTCACAATCATATTTCTAAGGTTATTTCATTTAAATATTGTTTACCTCAAGAAAAGCCTCTTCAATGTGCTTTGAGCCTGGAGATGGCTAAAAATCCAAATTGCGTCGCTATATTGTTAACTCGTACATTGCAATAATATAAAATTGTTCTATATATTAAAAATTATTTTTACAGGCAGAAGTATCAACAAAAGGTGGGAAGTATTTTGTTTACCAATCTGAAAACGATTTAACAATAATAATATACAATTTGATTCCCACATTATATCAAAAATCAGATCAAACTTGGAACCTACCTAATCAGATGTGCATCAAAAAAAAATGTACGTAGGTACTAGGTAGGTACATCTGATTTGCTTAAAAAAAAGGGCTTTTGTAAGCCTTTTATAATTTAACTGTGGCATATTGAAAATTTTATCAAAAACAAGACAGAATTGAATTTTTCAAAGCTTTTGTTAAAAAATCAAAACAATTAAGAAAAACGAAAAAAAAAAAATACATCAAAAGTGAAATTTTTTACAAATTGGTAATTAAAATGTCATTCTTTGGCACTTATTACAAATATCTCAGACGATTGTTCATTGAAAACACAGGCTTTAAGGTAACTTCTGTTTATATTGTTTTCCGTTTTTCTAAAATATCTGCTTTGAGGGGTTTTATGCTGGTTATATGAGTTTTTCTAACTTTTTCTTACCAAAAAAAGGCCACAGATGACTGGTGCATGAGGTAACTAAGATTTTCCACTTCATCACTGAACAACTGAACTTAAATTTCTTAATAAAATCTGCAGATATTTGTGAATTTGAATTTATTGAATCCTTATTCTCTTAACAATTCTTTAATAGAATCAAGATTACAGACACCATTTTCATCCATAACTCGCCAAATCACTATGCTTTCATCTTCATGCCGACTGTGTTCGGCTTTCGCGACATTAATTTTCAACCGTCTCAACCAAAAATGTTAAAAATACTTTCGTCAACAAAGATTATATTAACTGTCCTAAAAATAGAAATTGAGAATAAGTTGATAAGAAATTGTGAATCAATAAACTTCTACTCGCAAAAGGCTTAACAAAACTACAATTTACATACATAGGTCGTATATAGCCTTAGACCGAAAAAGGAGGAGTATAAAGTAACAACTATTACGTGCAAGGGTTTTTATTTTTGAATATGTTTGTTTGGGCCATAAGCATGCTTAAAACCGAAAATACTACTAAATTCACCCACACGCTTCTGAGAGAATGGTCACACTGGCTACTTTTCAATATTTTTGGTATAACTCGGAAACTAAGCCAAATTTGTCAGTTTTACATTTAAAACTTTTTGTTCAAAATTAAATTCTCTATTGAAATGGAGAGTTCAAAAAATTTAATAAAAAAATTCAATCAGGAAAAGTTAACAAAAACCTACGTAAAAAAATAAAAAATCAAAGATTTTTAAATTTTTTAATAAAGTGTGCATAACTTTTTTTGAAACAAAGATAGGATCAAAACATGCATAGACAAAATAAATAAGAGAATCATGGCTTTAAATGTGACAGATAAATGCCCATTCAAACTTTGCCATTTCTTATAATTTTTCGCAGTTTTGGCCCGAAAGCCCCTTTTTCGGTACAATATGGCAAATTTCAATTTCGTAAAAATGTTAGAAATCAAGATTTTGATATAATATGACATAACGACTTTAGAGAATATAAGAAAAGTATGAAAGTTAGCAATTTTGGTTTTCGGCTGTTTTTGAATGCTTTCAGACCTACCGACCGAACGGCTGATCCGATTAATATTAGATTTGGTACTAGGTGCTAGGAATAGGAAAAATAGGCTTTTGGGCAAAAACTGCGAAAAATTATAAGAAATGGTAAAGTTTGAATGGTTATATTTCTGTCAGTCTTCAAGCAATATGGCTTTATTAACATGTCATATAAAGGCCTTAAAAACTCTACTTTACTTTATTTAAGTATGTCTTAAGCGTATCTTTGCTCCAAAAAAAGTAATGCATTATTAGAAAAAAATTTAAAAATAATTGATTTTGATTTTGATTTTTTTTATGTTGGTTTTTGTTAACTTTTTTTTACTTAAATTTTTATATGAAATTTTTTAAAGTATCCATTTCGATAGAAAATTTAATTTTGAACAAAAAATTTTAAATGCAAAATTGTCAAAATCGACTTAGCTTCCAAAACTATTGAAAAGTGGCCAGTGTGACCGTTCTCTCAGAAACGCATGTGTGAACTTAGTATCATTTTTGCTTGTGGGTCAAACCAAAATATTCAATCACAAAAACCCTTACACGTAATTCTTTTTTAAAAGGTATTCAAAAGGCTTATACCTTTTATATCAGTTGCTGTACGTGCAATTTGTGAGGCAGTGTATTGTATATCCTTATCCATTTTTGATGTAGTTCATTAATTTTAAATTTTAAGTTCTATTAGCTATTGCACTTTTCTCATGTAACCATTCGTTTCATATTTGTATATACCTTGAAAATTCCAACAGTGTCATACTATGAGCAATCTGATGATCAACCTCAACCCACACAATGTTTTTATTATTATTGTATAGTCATACATATATCGCACCAGTTCGGAAAGTCCACAATCCGCACATTATGCCTAACTTTTGTGAATTCAGCATATTCTTTTCCGAATTTGTAACTCGATTTGAAACCACACAACAGGATACAAATGAAAGAATTAAAAAGACACATTGTTATCTACGTACATTTTAAAAAAAAATCAGTCTCTTGAGACCTAGACATTTATGTTTATTTTTGAAGATTTGTTTTTTCTCTAATCAAAGACCACCGAATCACAATAAAATAAAAACAAAACGTGCGTTGGCTTAGAGTGAAAAGCGGTGAATTCCCCAATTTTTGTTTGTTAAAAAATTGCTAAAAAAATACAAAAATCAAACGAATCTATTTAATTTCACTGAATTTAGTAAAAGCGAGTTCCTGAAAATACTCTCTGAATTTTCGGATTCATTCAAATAATACGAGCATTTTGTTTTGAGTATTTTTTTTTTTTGTAAAAATGCAGTTTAGAAGTAAGCTGTTTTACACGTCGAATAATAGCTATGTATAATGTTTTCCTGGTTTTTATTTTTAGGGGTCAGTTTTCAAAAGTCAAGAAATTAAGGGAACAATAGAGGCGGACGAGGATACAGATGATGCAGTGACGACGGGACTTTTAATCGCGGTAAATACTTAACAGATCTGATCAATATTTAACGTGGTTTTAAAACTATTGTTTATATTTAAAAACAATTAAACCCACCTACCAAAAATGATCACATAATGTTCAGCACGTTCGTTATCTTATTAAGTATAAAAAGTTAAATAAGTCATGGAAATAAAAATCTATTATTTTAACCATTAAAAATTAACACTTTTACGTATGTATGTATGAACGTATGATAACTGGCTATTGAATTCAAAATAATTCCGGAGAAAACCGCGAAAACTACAAAAGGGTATTAGAGCAAACCATCCGATGTGGGCAATGGTCAAATGAATACTGTTAATACATCGTGTATTTCTCGCGTAATGCCAGTACACAGAAAGTCTTTTGTTCTAAGGTTTACGAAAATCAACAGCTGTGGAGTCACTTCAGCAATATAAGACTGGCAAACAAGTATGATTGTTTTTAAGAAGCAGGATTTAAGGAAAATAAATTAATTTTGATTAGTAATAGAAAACTATTTGGGCCTATTGTAATAAAATAAAATGCATAATTGGGTCGCACGAACATGTTTTTGTTATATCAATAATTGTGATTCTGAAAATTGTTTTAGCATTGCAGATTGAAAATAATTGTAAGAATTAAAAGATAAAGTGTGAAAAAGTAAAAAGTTCTAAAAAATTATTTCATTTTCAATTTTATTTTTTCATTATAGGTACTTGTTGCTATACTTCTGCTGCCTTGAAGTATAGACTTACTGGCTAAAAACTCTGTGGGGCACATTTATAGATATTGTTTAAACTCTTGCTAGGCAAATCTGGAGTTTATAATATTGAAACTAGATCAGGTAAACTCCAGTTGTTGTGTCTAGCGACATCTTCAATAATTTTTATGAATATGCCCAAATATTTGTATGGAGCTAAAAGGACACTTTTTGAAATGCAGATTAAGAAATATTTTATCCAAACTACGGATGTAAATAATTGGGAATTAGTTACGAAAAAAAAAAGAATTGCTCTATTGGTACATACGTTAAAATGGGTGTCCCTGTTACTTCATAATGAACCTAGCAGGACAACTTTTTTAAAAGTGAAGATAAACGATGCAAAAAAAAGTTTGTTGTTGGGAACTAATTAATTGCAACAGCACTACATTTTTTACTAGTTTTCAAAATATTCAAATATGAAAGATCAAAAAAGTCCTTTTTTGATATACTATGTACATTTTCGAGATTATGTAAAACGTTTAAGCTCTTTTTAGCGTTACATCTTTACATGGACAGCAAAAATGTTTAAGCACATAAACAAACACAGCGGATGGCATAAGGAAAATTACATATTATTTTATTTCACTTTAATTATATTTTGTAAAAAATGATGTATGGCGTATGAGTGATTTTTTTACACATTCAAGATGAATAACTTAAAACCTCAAAAAGTTAAAAAGCTAATGGAAACTAATAAACTTACAATTATGCATGAATATTAAATAAGTTCAAGAGTATAAGTATAACTTTTTATAAACAATATTTAACCTGTTAAAAATAACAATATATGCACACAAAAGGACACAAGAAAAACAATATTCGTATTTTTATTTTTAACTGGTCAAATATAACTTTTGAAAAGTGAAAAAAAAAATTGTTTTTATACTCCTCACATTATATTTTCCATCAACTTTTAAAATTTCAGGGAGTTTTTTTTAATAGAATGACACAAACATTTTTTTATAATGAAGATCAAGTCTTAAAACTTAATTTTTTCAATATTTTGTAGTAGACTGTATACTGAACAAATTTCATCAAACCTTATTAATCGTTTTTAAGTTGGGTCTTGTGTGTAAATGAAAATTCACACACAAGTGCAGTGCATGCTGCGCATTATACATCAATTTATATTGAATAATTTTGAATGAACAATAACAACTTGTGTGTGTTACCACCAAGTTTATAGGCTGGAGTTATAGTTATAATCGTTTTTGCGGCAAAAAATAGATTTTAGAAGAGTTTTTTTGTTAACATTTTCGAAATACTTACTAAATTTTCAAAAAAAAAAAATTGGAATATTTTCTCAAGAAAATCAAAATAATGTCTCTTTATAACCATTTTTTGAAAAATAGTTTCCTACCAAGAGGTAGTCTTTTCTGAAAGTAAATTTTTGACTTTTTTTTAAAGAAAAGTGGTGAAACCGTTTTTGAGAAATTTTAATTTTTTAAAACTGATAAGGAACTACTATTATTTTTGTTTGTAACAAAAAAACAATGCAAAAATTTGTGCGGGGAAAAAAATAAACGCAATTAACTAAATATAAAGAAAATTGATCCAGCCGTTTGGGCTTTAACCGAACAGACGGACAGAGTTGCGAAACACGCTTTTTCGTCAGGCTTACAATGTCAGGTTTGATCAAAATTTCGAGTTTGATTATTTTACGAATGCATTATCTATCTCCACCAAAATGTAATCAATATTAATACATTGGTGAAACTGGAGCAAGGAAAATTCTGAAAACATTTCATTAAAAGAAAGTTTTGACTGCACTAAATTTTATTTTTAGTGAAAAAATAATTATTATTAACAAAAAACATATTTCAAGATTTTTGTTTTCAAATTTGCTTGCTTTCAAGAGAATTGCCCTTATTTGTTAGCTAAAGTGACTCCATTAAACGTAGTTTCAATGCAGTGCAAGCAAATTGGTATGGCTTTTAAAATAATCAACCCTGTCAGCAGTTACAACAGTCAACCATCGGTTTTCTTTCAACCCTGCTGCCCTGCAGTATACTGTAAAATGTAACTCGCAAACTTTCAGAAATTGCCAAGTTTTTTAGTAAGGTATCACATAATTCAATATAATTCGCAATTCGCATAGGTAGTAACTTTGAAATTATTCAATTCACTTTGAAATTACTTACATATAATGGATGCGTGGGAAAATAATTTGCATTTCATCGTACTTACTTTAGAATTCAGCTTTTGGATGAGAAGGTGCGATGATTCATGAAATGAGAATAGATCAATGAGTTAATCAATTGAAGCTCGAAAGAAGCGTCTGGTTACTGGATTATATGGTTGCATGTTATTGACGATGTAATTGAGGTAAATTTTCCCACCCTAACGCACCCAGGTGATGAAATAAACAAATAAAATACTAAACACTCCATGTCAAGCGATTATGGATACAGGGTACCCACATTGTTTTTCTAAAGGTATTATTTATCTGTCTGAATAATTTCAATTTAGAATGTAAATTTATCCTATTGGATTTGTACTATGATGAGTGGATAATATCAGCCCTATTCTGCTATTCACGTGAATCGAAGATTCGATTCACCCTAGTGATTCCCTTTCGAACCTCATTTGACATTAATGCGAGCAGCAACTTTTTATTAAAAATGAAAATGTTGTGTTGTATTGAATTTATTTATAGTTTTGGTTAATTATTGTAAATAAAACTTTGTTGTTTTCAGTTCATTAATAGTTTTGGTGAATTGCGAACAGCGTAAAGTCGTCGTAGGTAATCATAGTAAAGTTGTAAGCTTCGTAAATATGCCAAATTTTCCAGACAAATTCTGACAGAATTACGAAGTTTTAAAGTTTACAATGTTTACGCGATGACTTTACGCTGTTGTATGAATATACCCTTAATAAATGGAAGGTGTTAGACTGTTTTTTCATTTTCACATAGAAAGAGTTATGGATTGGGTTGATATCAATGGGAAAATTAAAAGTGATCAATAATTGTTCTCAAATTTATTGTTTCGACACTAAAAACGTTAATAAACACAATGGTTTTAACAAATACCTACTTACCAAAAATTTTGTTTTTACTTAAATTTAAAAAAACAGTGATTTTATTTGCAACCAAAAAGTAAAAATCCGCATCTTCTTATGTGCGGATCTGAATTGTATGGAAACAATTCGTTCACGTGAATAGTAGAATACCGCACATATGGCAATAGGGGAACGCTATAGAGCCATGATTATAATGACTTTTTCGTGCCTAAATTGGAGGATGTGGCTGTTGACGATCTTTGGTTCCAACAAGACGGCGCTACATGCCATACAATTCCTGCAAAAAGTGGTTGAAGATTGGGCCTCTTGGATGGAATTTATTCGAGCCAGCCGCGGTGGCCACTTGCCCGAAATTATTTTTAAAACATAATGGCAAACCCTTATCTTTATAATAAAGTTAAATTCTTGGCCATAACATTAAATAATATGCGTTTTATTGCTTCTTGAAAACCACACGTGTAAAAAAACCACCCTTTATAAACGAAATTCACTTAAAATAGAAAAATAAATATGTTTATTAAACAACGGTATTATCTGAACTAAAATATCCCATAGTTTTTTTTAGGCCGGAAATCTTTTCTTCAAAAAAATAATTTTTTATTTAAATTATTTTTCTTTTGGTTTTATTTTATGAAACGTATAAGTAACAATAATTTCTTATCAATTTCTAGTCAAATACTGAAAACCAGATGCTAAAAGGTCTTCTAGTTGTTGATAAAACTGAAACAATTTCAAGATCATAGTGTAAACTGCCATACATAATCAAATCATATTGTGAAAGAAACTTTAGAAATTCATTATAATAAATCCATGGGGGCATTCCACCATTGGCATGTACCGGACTTTCGTACGTAGTTTCCACTACATTCATTTAATTTAAAACAATATAGCACATTAATTAAGATTAATGCTTTACATTTTTAGATAACCAGTTTGCAGTCGTAGCTTTAATGTGACGAAACATTAAGTCAAAATTCAAGCATCTCTACTATTTACACCTAAGTACACAGAGTATTTTGTGTCAATTGTCCGACAGAATATTCACCCTTATTATACGATAGTCGTTTTACTAAAACGCCAGTAAAACGACACGGCTCTATAGGCGACATTTGGCGTTTCAGTAAAACAACAACCATATAAGTGGTGAGAATAATGGAGAGCGGAGAGAACGCTTAACTTTTAGTTTCATTCAAACACCAACTGCCGTTTCTGGAGCCTTGTCATTTTTCTGGCGTTTCAGTAAAACGACTATCCAGTGATGCCAGATGAGATTTCGAGAATCCCACCGGATTTAAAAAAAAATCCCACCATTTTTGTAATGGAAAAAAAACCACCATCCTTTTTCTGCTAAAGCCTAGTATGCACATCGAGCTAAAATTCCGCAGCCACATTTCTCTCCAAACACCAGCTAAAATCCTAGCTAAATTTTGACACAAGATTTTTGTGGAGAAATCAGACAGCTGTTCTCTGAAAAGAAATTTTATTCAACAATTTCAAAGAATTTTCTTTCAATATTGCAAGTTAAAATAATCAAATAAAATAGATTTTTCCTTTTGGCATTACTAAATCGTTTGTCCTTGAATATTTCTCTGTCTCAATTTTCATTTTCGCAATGTAAAGCTCACATAATCTCACAAATAAATGAACCTGCCACAATTTAGCTCGAGAATTAATGTGCCGAACAATTATTTCACGCGCTAAATTTTGACAGATGAGTGCGTTCAGTAAGAAACGAAAATTTGATTTTTTAGCTGGAGCTGCGTACCTCTCGGCTAAAATGTTTGGCTTAATTTTAGCTTGGCTAAATTTTGGAGAGAATTTTGTATGGGAGCGAAATTTTAGCTCGATCTGCGTACGAGGCTTAAGCGTAGTACGCAGAACGAGCTAAAATTTCGCTCTCATACAAAATTCTCTCCAAAATTTAGCCAAGCTAAAATTTAGCCAAGTATTTTAGCCGAGAGGTACGCAGCTCCAGCTAAAAATCAAATTTTCGTTTCTTACTGTTCAGCTCTTATCTGTCAAAATTAAGCGCGTGAAATAATTGTTCGGCACATTAATTCTCGAGCTAAATTGTGACAGCTTCTTTTATTTACTAGATTTGTGTGAATTTTACTTTGTGGAAAACAAAATTGAGAACGAGACATATTCATGGACAAACGATGTATCAATGCCAAAGGGAAACATCTATTTTATTTGATTAGATTCACTTGACATATTGAAATAAAATTCTATGAAATTATTAGGCGAGTTCAGGAAAATGAGATCTCAGAGCCCTCAGCAATCTCATGGCCTTTTCGATTGGGAACAGAATGACAGTTCTTGTTCTGAAAAGAACAGAAAATTGTTCTGAATTTGATTTCAGAATCGAAATGAGAAGCGTTCACACGAATCACTGTTCCGGATTGCCAATCGAAAAGGCCATCAGTCTCGTGAACAGGATTCCTCAGAAATGTTGCTGTCAAATAACTGAGGAAAGAAAATATTGGATTCGCTTGCTCATTTTTTGACACTGAGCCGTCGGAGATCTCATTTTCCTGAACACGCCTATTGAATAGTATTTCTTTTCAGAGAACAGCTGTTTTCTGTGATGTTATCTCCACAAAAATCTTGTGTCAAAATTTAGCTTGGATATTAGCTGGTGTTTGGAGAGAAATATGGGAGCGAAATTTTAGCTCGATCTGCGTACTAGGCTTATAACTAAAATAAAGTTCACTCCACACTCTTTGCACTTCGTAAAAAAATCTCTCATGTAATTAGTCGAATAAGGTCAACTTCCTAGAAATTGGTCAGTCACGCCCGATTTTTGGCACTTCATCTGTGGGATATTCACAGAAATGTATACATTCCGATAGATTACTATCGTGATAAAAGGTCAACTATTTACAGTACTGAGTCAGCCATACATTTTTTAAAATGATTATTTGAAGATTTTTTTAAAGGTTATAGCGGTTTTTGGCACCTTATTTGGATCGTGATAAAAGGTCAACATGTTTCAGTAATTGGTCAGCCATAGGCCATTTTTTGATGATTTTCTCTGTTTTATTTTTTCAAGGTCAGGAAAGATTTTTGTAGATAGCAAAGTATAGTAACTGCAATTGTTGGAAAAATTATTTTCCCACAAAAAAAAAGACAATTAAAATATTTTCACACCATAAATCCAACTATGAATATTTTCCCACCATTTTTACCACCAAAAGGATTTATTCCAACCATTTTGGTTGGAAAAACCACCAATCTGGGAACACTGCGACTATCGTAATAAGGGCGATTAACCAAGGCTTATAACTTCATTATTTTTATTCTTGAGTTCGAGCAGACGATTTGCAAGTGTCGCAATTATTTGCGAGTATAACACAATTTGCGGTGCTTTGTCGCAAACCGTTTGAGCACATCTTTGGGACAGCCTGCAATTATGAATGATTTGCAACGCCAAAATCGCAAATGCATTATTTCGTCGGCTTAGAGTGAAAATCGGCTAGTTCCGGATTTTTTTTGTTGATCAATACAAACCACTTCAAAAATTACTAAAAAATACAAAAATCTATCAAAACAGTTCAATGTCACTGAATTTAGCTATAATGAGTGTAGAAAAATACTTAATGTAGTTTTGGTGTTATTCAAGTAAACCGAACACAATTTACATTTTTTTTATGCAAAATAGAATTTAGCTGATTTTCACTCTAAGCGACGATTTGTAACTTTTTCCCATATCGTGAGAATACTCACAAAAATAATTTGTTACAATTTGTGAGTAACAAAGGCGGGCTTTTGCGACGGATTTTGTTGTTGTACTTGAAGTAATTGGCCGTGGTTTTTAGTATGTACATAGGTACCTTCTTATTTTGATTATTTTTGTTTAGCATATTTAAATTTGCTTTTCATTTCTGTTTTTTATGGAAACTAGTTTTACGTCATTAAAAAAAAATAAACTGACTTACTACAGCCCATAAAAAACACCAAAATAAACATATAATTTACATGAATGTATGCATGTGCACACACATGTATTCATAATATTTTGAGACTATTCCAACAAAAATCACTAAATAAACAAATTTTTCAAAAGAGAAATGTCTTGCTCGCAAATCTGCAAATGAGTAAAAATATGATATCTAAAAATATTGGCGCAAATCGTGTGAACACCCTGCAAATAGCTATTCTGCAAAAATTTGCTATCTTATTTGCGTGCACTTTGATCGCAAATGTAATTTGATGAGAACTTTGGGACAACAGTCGTAAATCGTCTGATCACGTGTATTTGGAGGTTTGCCAGCACTGTCAAACGTAAACCATTTGCGGTATATTTGCGAATTTTTTCGTGACGTCATGTCAGTGCTCGTAGCTTAAGTGAAGAAAAAAAATTCCCCAATTTTTTTCAGATTTTTATTTTCATCCCCTATAGTCGCTGTAGCTGTAGGGGTTAATTAAATGCACTATATTTTTTTTGGATATTAGGCGATTTGCGTAAAATCTGCTAAAAAATTCATAGCATGTAGGTTGGATGTAGAAAAGAAAAAAATCCCATAGGAGGGGTGTAATATTTCCCCCAGCTTGGACAGGAGGGGCAATTTTATAAAAAAAAATTACAGCAAATAAAAAAAAATAATAATTAAAAAACAACGGCAGCACTTATAGTATTATTTTGTAGCTTTTTGGAAAGCTACAAAAAAAAGATCTATCAATAAGTAGGTTCAGCTTATGTTTTCAAACTAAAAATAAAAAAAAAAAAAAATAATTTTTCTTCAAATGTTGAGTTTGAAACATTTTTTTGCCAAAACTGTTCAACAAAAAACTTACTTTGAAAATACATGTAATAAGAATAAACATCTGGCTTTCTAAAAAGCTAGAAGTAGGTATCGAACTATCGCAAATCGTCTGCTCGTAGCTTTAGTTTATTTTAGCCAAGTTTTGAATATTAGGTAAGCATAGTTTATAGTTCCCATGCGAAAAAAAATCAAAATTTTCAAATGAATTTTCCAGCTATTCTGTACAATAATATTGTATAATTTTCAGGCGAGAGAAAAGCTGAAATGATAGGGCTTAAGATCGATACGGCAAACCTAAAAAGGATCAGCCTTGGTATTTCCTCATATACCCAAGTAGATATTTCTGGACAACCAATAGGGATGGTAGAGAGTTTTCAATACCTTGGGAAGGGAGTATTGTCTTTACTGATGGGACCGAACTAGATAAATATAATCAACCGAATTGGTAAACCAAAGACTGCGTCCAGCATGATGTCCAAAATATGGAGAAATAACTCTTTAAGCCTAAAGACCAAGCAACGATAGTTCCGCCCCAAAGCTAAAACCGCACTTCTCTGTGGGTGGAGCACTTGAGTAGTAACACCCGCTGTCACAAGAAAGCTGCAAACGTTTGACAATAGATGTCTGCAAAACATTTTGAGGATTTTCTGGCCTAATCGTATTTCCAGTGATAAACTTCATGCGAGGACAGGTCAGGAAACCATCGACTCTATACAAAAATGTGTGTAAGTGGCAATGGATTAGACATATACGCTTCAAAAAGGCGACGTGTGAACTGGTAATCAAGCGATGCAATGGAACCCTCTCATGCAGTGGGAAAGGCGAGTGGGCCAACCAAGAAGAACTTGGCGAAGAACGGTCGAAGAGGAGTCAGCACAACTGGGAAATAGGTGGAGAGCTGAGGTATGTACATCTCCAGAAACGGTAAACGATGGCACGTAGTCAGGGTTACCATAAGTCCCCTTTTGGAGGGACACCCCGCCCTTTGAAACTATTTTGTCACCCAAATCAAAAAATTGGAAAAAAGGACGCAAATGTCCCCCTTTTTTAAACAATTCAGTACCTACCTATTTGTCAAAAGTCCATAATAAAAAATAAAAAATCGGTTGGTGGCGTTGTGCTTTCCAGTCAGGGAGGGAAATTCAAGGGGTGACGAAGTTCTTGAAGACATTTAGCAAATAATCCCCATTTTTCAAGCTCGAAATAAGTTTTTTTTTTGAAAATTAAAAAGAATTCCCATTTGTGTATCGCAGAGACTGGCAGTAATTCCTTTGTTCTGCTGGCAGGACACTAAGCTATTTTAAAATGAGAATTCATAAAACTGCTAAAGATCGGAAACCAACAATGGCTGATGGACCATGTCCATAGCTGACCTACCACTCTTTCCCAGTATATTGGATGAACTAGTAAACGGAATATATTAAGGACAGTTTTCAGTTTTTACTGCAGTGCAGTAAATGTTACTTTGACAAGTAGCATTTTAATATGACAGTTATCTTTGCTCAAGGTTTATTTGTTTACGTATTCAAATTTTGTATGTGTATTAACAATAATTATTTTTATTCTGTTGAAATTTCAGCCTTATGCACTCACATAATATGAAAAACTATCAAAAAAACGGCAAGAAACTCAAAACCCAAAAAATTAATATTCTTTTAAATGCTTAAGAATCCACTCTCAATCTATTCCCGTTTAGAAATTAGATTTAACCTTCACTTAAGAAACTTGGAGCTATGACAAAGACGAGCTATTAAATCAAAACAAAAACACACGCTTTTGGCTTTTCCCTAATGTATTTAACCTGTGAAAATTATATCATAGATTTTACCCACTCTAAACAAACTGGCGCTTTGTTGAATTGTTGTAAGTACAAACATAAATATTAATTGCGTCAAACATTAGGTTGCCTTGCATTAGTTCTGTTTTCTCTTGGTCACTATCTTCAAATAATTATTATTATTTTATTTGGTCAATTCTCCCAAACACATTAATCATTAAAACAAAACAAATGTTTTTTTTTCAATTTAACTCATATAACCGTTGCAGCAATCAAAGCTTATATTAATGGAAATATAAGGATATAGTTCTAACTATATTTGAAATGTTAGGTACTTTATTTCAGCAATTAGTTCCGCATTTCATTTGAGCCAAATGAGGGTGTTGGGCTTATGTGGCCAACCAAATTACTTAACCATTCAAATATGAAATATCGATTGATTTTATTTAAGCAAATATTGTTATACTTATGTATGTACAAGGATACTGCATCACATTTTTAATTAAAGGACAAAAACAAAACATATACTATCTAACAACTCAACTAACACTTAGTTCACTTCTCTTGGAATGGATCCTTTCCAATGTACCTGTCTAAAAGTTTATCACCTTCTGGATCTACAGCAGACAGCTGGGAGAATCCTTCTTCGTCGACGAAACAAATCTCATGACCATCAGGATCACCAAGAATAATAACACGAACAGTTGCTTTTCCAGGCGTGTCTAGAGTAATAAGGGGTGTGAGAATTGTCCCTGATGCCGCCTTTATTAATTCATCGATTTTCGGCTGTTCATCCAGAGGAACAGCAAAAGCAATACGTCCATAAGCCTTAGCACGATTAAATGGATCTGAGATTTCACGAATTCGAAGGGATGCTTGTTTACTGCCATATGAGAGAAGTAGGGATTTGTCCTCTTCCTTGAGGAGCTTCATCTTGAGAAGGTCTTGCCAATACTTTTTGGAGTTGGTGAGATTTGTTGAATTGATTGTAACTTCAACCACTGGATCGGCATCGCTGGGTTGAGGTTCATTAATGACGAAAAATTTGTAACCATCTGGCGAGGTCAAAACATCGAGGTTGTTCTCTTTTGTAGTTGGATAATTGTTTGATTTTGCACGGTCAAGGGCTTCCTTAGACTTTATCGTTATGCCACCAAAATCGTTTCCTGAAAAAATAAAATTGTATTTGAGTATGATTCATATAGGTATGTTTACATATAATTTATTCTACAGGAATAATCGAACATTATATAATTTTACGCCATTTTGGGTTTTCGGAATTTTGGATTTTTGATTTTAGGTTTTGGGATTTCGAAATTTCGGTTTTTGATCCCAATGAAATAATTTAATATTTAAGACTTAGTGCAAAAGTGGTATAGTATAACCTTTCCATAAATGTGACTGGATCCCATTGAATAGTATGTATTCAAGAATTAAGATCGATTCAAGATCAACTACTCATCATCTATTGAAGAAATCAGACAGCATTTTTAGAAAATGTTTTGGAAGGAAGAATTTGTTGCATCTAAACATTTTGCAGTTTTCTCTTATTACAAAGGTATTTTTAAACAATATATTTTTGTTTTTAATCTAGCGAGTCGTGCATTTTTTTTACTAATGGCCAGTAGTAGATAAAAGTTGCTGTTATTTTATTGCTATTTCATCGTCAAAGTCTCGGATAAACTAGCTGGAGGATAGATTTACAGTTTGAGAATAACATAAAACACCAAAAACATACTAAAAATATTTGTTGTCAAAACTGAAAATACTTGTCGTCTTAATGTTAAATAGCTTTTAGATTTAAAATCAGAATGAACCGCGACGGATCGATTTAAAGCAAAATTCAAAATATTACAACGAAAACTTAAAGCAGTTAGGCGTCTTCTGGATAAAGGCTTTAAAAGCCACTTGAACAGGCGGATATGCTATCCGAGACTTTATTTGTAGGATATCACTTTCTGAGACCTTTGAAACCAAAAGTTGAAGTTTATCTGGCGAAAAAGTTCCGAGACTTTATCCGCAAGTCTTGAAACTGCCTTTAAATCCTTAAAGCTTTTACAGAAATCGATTATGGAGTTATTAAATTAGTTATGTAGGTACGTATAGTTTTTATTTGGTAAGAAGGATTTTGGAGAGACCGTTACCAAGTACCGCCCCCTTTATACATCGAGAGCTAACAACATAAAAAGTCAAGTAATTTACGTAACATTGTATATCATATCAATAATAGGCTTTGAGATGTTGAACCAACAGCAGATTAAATTTATAAAAATAATTTTTCTCCTAATTAAAGAATAGTTCCTGTAACTTATTTTTTCGTTATCTTGTTGTGTCTACGTGTTCATCTCGTCTTAAATAACAACAACAAGCAAAGCAACTTGGGTGATGATGAAAAATGAAAAAAAAAACTGCTGACCAGCTACATGGGTTAAACAGCAGTTATAGTGCACCTAAACCTAAAATCAATTATTCGCAATAAACAAATAAAGTAGAAACAAATATTTTCTAATCGATTGTATCTTTGCTTTATAAAAATCAAATTAAAAATTCTTGCACATCATAATTATCTACTGAGATAACATTTTAGTTGTCAATTTGTTACCATCTTGACCAACACACCTGCTTGTAACACTCCAATGGCACATGATAGCACTTCAAAAAAATTTTTACCACCAAAGTAAATGACAATGACTGGGAAAAAAATATTGCAATAGGCCTAAGATTGAATAACAATGATGTTACTAAATTCTCAAAGGTCTACTTAATCAAAAAGTACCTATCGCGATAAGTAAAAACGGCAAGCTATCACTGTTTTCGTTATTAACAATTTATTCTTGTCTGGCTGACAAAAAAATTGCGCGGCAAATATTCAATACCCAATTACCTTGACTCGTATTTCACCACAACTTTTATCTTGACTTGGATGTGACTAAGGTCGATGCGATATTCGGAATTTAGACTTAAACAAAAACTTGGTAATAATTAAGATAACAAAAAAAAAAACATCTCACAAAATCTAAGAAGATAGGCGTTAATTCACAAAACATGTCGTGCTTTTTTATCGGTGTTGATTTTTTAAATTGCTATTTTTACCGACAAGGATTGCTTTATTTGTTTATGGAAGCTACTTATGAACGTGCGATTAATTGTTCCATGTGCTTAGTCACATGGCTAACAAGATAAGAAGATATAGTCAATGGACCCTGTTTTTAAAAGAGATAGTTAATGCATATATGACAGCGAGTCCCGTCTATCTTTTTAAGGAATAAGAAGTTAAAGATGGTATACCTTAAAAGTACATAAGTCCCACTTTTCTATCAATTCATTAATATTAGCCATTTTCCTTCGGAGATGGCAAAGAACTCATGAGGAGATGAAAACCCTATAATCTAGTACTATCAACTACTAACGCTCTCATGCGCGAGTAGATATGTACATTTTAAATGGGAGATCAGTTTTATGCGATCTATTGAAAAAAGCTAGTAAAGTACTATTTATTTATTTATTTACGTCTATAAGCAACAAAACTAGCATACTGCAGAACGAAAAGTAAAACTAAATTTTTCGTTTATGATTTCGTTGTGGCATTTTTGTAGGGGGTTTTTCGTTTCGCATCAGCAGCGTACTAGGCTTAAGATTAAGAAAGTTACAAGTCAATAGAAAACTAACCAAAATACAGCGGGAAAATATTCTTTAGACAGTTTCACTAATTCAAAAAAATTAAGAAAGCAGCAATGAAATAAATTACAAAAACAAAATAATGTCATTTTTCTGCACACAATAAATGGGCTGAGTAATAAATTGTGTGCGAAAAAAGAGTGTAGACTTCTCCAAATAATCTTCTACAATATTATCAATATCAAACAGTGTACTTAAGCCTATTAAGCCTAGTATTTACATACTTCCTCGTGAAGTGAATATTCGCCAGTGATTTCTTGACATTTTTCACTAGTATAGACTAGCGAGTGTGTTGTGAACGTTTGACGTTTAAAACCACAATGCCTCCAATGAGGCATTTTTCTATTGTAATCGAACTGTCAACTGTTCACCAAGTGTTCCCTTACATTTTGCACGGGAATTGCTCGTGAATGAAAACTCTCCAGACAGCTTCACGAGCACGTTCACCGGTGAACAAAAATGCAAATTTTGTATGGATTCACGACATGATTCACAAGTATGTGCTAGGCTTAAGCCTAGCATTGTGGTTTTAACCGTCAAACGTTCACAACAAATTCGCAAGTCTGTACCAGTGAGCAATGTGAAAAATTCACTTTCTCCACTGGTGATTGTTCACTTCACGAGAAGTATGTACTAGACTTAAGCCTAGTACATACTTGTGAATCATGTCGTGAATCCATACAAAATAATCTGCTACAATTAACAATTTCGCTCCTCGAACAGCCTTTTGTAGAACGAAAAGTAGAACTACATTTTTTGATATGAGCTCATTGTGTTATTTCTGTTCGGAATTTTTCGATTCGCATCAGCAGCGAACTAGACTATGGATGGGATCAAATGAAAAAAAAAACAAAATTTGCATTACATCATAGCCATCCATTTTTTTAATGTTAAAATTAACTAGCTGAGCTTCTTGTTAACATGAACATGGACATACATTTAATTTAAAATTACTTTTTTTTAAATAAGTAACCATGCATAAGTTGACCTTCTTACCAAATGAAAGCTCGGATCACAACTCCCAAACGACCTCCAAAGCTGCAGCGCAAGAATTTTCTTTGTTGTTGAGTTACTATATCATTTTTATTATCATTTAATCGCCGAAATTAATTTTTATTAAGTGCAGTACTTGAAAAATTATTATCTCAAAGACGATACCTACCGAAATTGGGTGCAAATTTAGTTCTTGAATCATTAACTTGATTACTATTAATTGAATATAATCGGTGAGTGGAAAAATAGTTCAAGCTACAATTATGTATATTTTCAAAGATAAACGGATATATACATAAATGTAATACATAGTGACCCTATATTTGGCATACAGATAATTTGATATTCTGATTGATCATGCAGAGTGACAAAATAGTTTTGATGTTTGAGAAATATTAACTCAAAAAGTCTTACTTGTTTACATTTTCTCTTGGACTATTCCTTTTCGTTTGATTTTGGGTTTTTCTTGGAAAAAAGTTCCAATCACGCATTTTGTTTTCGATTCTTTCTTGGCAACAGTTTGAATTGCATACAAAAAGTTTTAAATCAAACGAAGGATATGATATCTAGAACCACCTTATTGTAATTATAACAACAACAATTTGAAAAATCCATCATTTATTCATAAAACTTAAATGTTTTGTATTAAGGAGAAGTTAGAAGGAAATTGCGCAAACATACCAATCTACAAAACTGAAATAAAATAAAAAGTAACCCTTTGGGAGTCCTTATCGTCACCATGGTAAATAATGTAAGAATGTCTGTGAATGTGGTATAGATGTCAAATATGTACATACTAGGTAATTAAAAATAGTTTAGCTTTGAAACGACATTTCATTTTAATACAAATCATTAAACTAGTAAGTGTTAAAACAATTAAATGAAAACAATTTCCAGCACGCTTTCCCTAGCCGCTTGTCAAATTGAGAGCACTATAAATTAAATTGATAGTATGTAAATGTATAAAAGGAAAAACCTAAACGATAATTTAGTTTTCTTTCGATTATAGCAGAGGGCAAAGCCATGCTCGAAGTCAAAATGAGAAAACGCCTTAATAGGCTATTGAATAGACCTTTTAAAAAGCAGCAATAACGTGCAAGTTTTTACTATTGAATATGTTTGTTTGGCTCATAAGCATGCTTAAAACCAAAAATGCTACTAAATGCAACCATGCGTTTCGGTTTCTGAGAGAATGGTCACACTGATCACTTTTCAATATTTTTTGTATAACTCGGAAACTAAGCCAATTTGACAATCTTAAGCCCTTATGACACTACATTTTTTATTCATTTTATTTTTCATTAAAGCATAGTTTACAGTTCCCATGCGAAGAAAATATCAAAATTTTCAAAACGATTTTCCGTCTATTCTGTGCACCAAATTGAATAATATTCAAGGCAAAAAACGTGTCTTGGCCAAAGCTACCCATTGAGTCATTAATTTACACTTAATTAATAAACTTTAGGTCTAAAAATGGAAAATAATTATTTTTGGATGCAAAAAATATTTGCATGCTATTAAAGCCTTGAGGTGAAAAACAAAAATTTTTTGGAAGTGTAAGTCGACCATCAAAAAAAAAATATTTTATCCACCACACTTTTTTTGCATGCAAAACAATTGCCGGTCCAAGTGGCTTAAAACAATCAAAGTGTCAGCAGAGCAAAAAAGGGATACAAATGAGAAAGAGATAGCATTTATCTAAATTAGTTTTCACAATTACAATGTGTCCGAAAAGTGAATATACATCATAAACTAGTGTTCTGTAGGGTTCAATGTATATTTTCTTTTGTGACTGAGTGTACCTTGAAATTATTTTTGATTTTTAATTCTGAAATGTCAAGAAAAATCTGCCAGAACCGGACAAATATTAGGTCTGATCCTTTACTTTGGGTTTCTGTGATTTTTAGTCCAAACTTGTGTCAAAATATTTTTTTTATATGAACTTTGACACAACTTTGGACTGAAATGCGCAGAAATGCACAGAAAATCACAGAAATTCAAAGTAAAGGAACAGACCTATTATTTGAGTCACATTTTTCATAACTTTTTTGCGACATTTTTACATGTGCGTACTCACTCACACCTATCGAAGTTTGAATAAGAAATTGTACGTTCTGCTTTTATTTTATTTGCAGTTCATTAAAAATGAGAGAAAAATGTAGTGTCATACGGGCCTTAAGTCCGTCTTGAAAGAGACAGTTGAAAATAAAAAAAACGTTATATGGCAGGTAGGTATGTAGGAAGGTACTGCTAACAGTTCCTTAGTTAAAAAAATTACCAAAAAGTACACCATGCATTCAAGTTTGTTATGGTCAGAATTCGTTACAGTCGTTTTTGAGATAAATAAAATTTTCTTTGAAGTTGTATGGCGACTACCGTCATTCAACTTTCAAAAAAATTCGATTTCAACACACCATAAAGCTTAAAAGTTCAAAATTTGAAGAAAATCGCTGCACTTGCTTCGGTTGGAGGTCAAGGTATGAAAAATAAGGATAGCCTACGTCAGGAAAATATAAATTTGGCCCTTACATTATAATTAGGGTAAAGGAATGAATGTTCGAAAGATTTGATTTATAAAAAGATTTTATGAAGATATACACTCATTGAATTAGGTACTTACCTAATTCATAGCTTTTAACTCCGTAGTTGTACGTGAGTTCGATAACAAAATGAGTCGCCTCAGGTCCATAGCCAAC
Organism: Dasysyrphus tricinctus; assembly: GCA_963921185.1. Classification (NCBI taxonomy): domain Eukaryota; kingdom Metazoa; phylum Arthropoda; class Insecta; order Diptera; family Syrphidae; genus Dasysyrphus; species Dasysyrphus tricinctus. The sequence continues at coordinate 25,892,468 of OY992532.1, read as the reverse complement.
CATAGTTTTACTCCAACGATTGTCATAAGGTCTGAAAGTTCCCATAACAAATTATTTTCTTTAGATTTTCTCCAACAACTTCAAGACCCACTTCAAAGATCCCAAGGTGACTCAACTTACCCATTACATTGTGCATCACAGCCCTGTGTAAACTCTTCGTGCCGCAGTACCTGTAATTACACAGTAAAGTTGTTTTAAAATTATTTTATTGCACATTTTTAATGATTGTGACGTGGATAATTAAATTCTAGATTTGTCTTAATCCGGTTTTGTGTTTGCTTATGAATATATAATAAGTAGGTACTCCAATAAAATGACCTTCATTCCGAGAATGCTGCGATAAAAGAAGGCATTTTTTGCTCTATCACCGACTTTGAAGACGTAATGGAGAGCTCGTCCTGTGATTGATGACATTCTCGTATATTGGTTTTTCTTTATCTCGAGAAACTTTTATAAACTTATTTGTTTCGTTTTTTTTAGTTTAGATAACTCGATGTGAATGTAATTTTAAGACACCGCACTACAAGTTTCAAGTTTCAACATCAACAAGTGAAGCAATAAATCGAAGTGAAGCAAAAATTAAATGAGAAATGTGAATGAGGCGGCACAAGAAAAATCTAATCAATTTTTGACATTCGGCGTTTTATTCAACTTTCAAGTTTACATGTAGTTGTTTTGTTGAGTTGTGTTTTTTTCTTTTCTGTAGATACAAAAATATTCACCACAAAATTTTTGGTTCCAAGTGTAAGGTTTTTGTATTCGATAATAGAGAAGTAGAGTAAGTTTTGACGAGAACCTTCAGACAAAAGTAGGTAGCGCTATCTACCTTTTCATGCATATAACAGTTTTTATTCGTTTTTTTTTATATAAAAACAATGTAAAAACGTTACATATTTTAAATTTTCTTTTAGATTTGTTTTTTCATTCTTTAGGTAGGGCTCACTGTTGGCGGGTAGTTTTATTTGCTATTTTACATTAACTTTGTCTACATATAAACATAATACAGATAGAAAGAGGGTGCATCGTAGTTGGAAGTTTGATGGAAATCTCGGGATCGATTTTTCTACGACTGCATATACATATATATCTACATACTGCAAACAAAATATATTTTCACGAAGCGTTGCAATATTTTGGTGGGAAAATTTCTTCAAACCTATTGATAGTTTTTAAAATTTCAAAAAAAGTGTAAATTTTCCGGAGAAGAAAAACAAATAGATACATACACTCCCGTTCATTTGAATAGGTTCAAAATTTTCGAGTGCGAGAGGACTAAATGAATTTTTGTAAATGGCATTAGAGAAAGCATCCAATTTAGGAGAGAATATGAAAATACACAATCTTAAAATTAGCGTCATTACACGTTTTATTATCATCTCTTTAAAATCATAAGCAAATCGTAGCCCTTTTTTTGGTTCATTTGAATAGGTACACCGCCTTCATCATCACTTTTGCTTTGAACTAGTTGAAGGTAAGACCTTTTAAAGCTATTTTTGGGTTTTATATCATGGTTTCTTTGACATGACACAAAAAATTGAGAAAAAGTGGAGAATGGGTGGAGAAAAAGCTCTTGGCGCGGTTGAGTACGCAGGAATTTATAGTTTTCATGATCCAAGGACAAACGGGACTGCAAATTTCGGAAAAAATTAACAGAATCTCTTCTTTGACCTTTAATTATCTGAAAAATAAACAAAAAGATGGTATTGATATGAAAGGATACACAAAACCTGCTACCTCCGCAAGTGAAAGACGACAAATTTTGAGGGTTGCGTCAAATTCGTTGGTTTAAATGGCTAAACCAAGGGAAGAAGCTGGGTTCAGTACTAATATTTCTACAGTCGAGAGTGCAATTAATAGTTCTGTTTACGGAAAAAGAATAAAATCAAATGAAACCACCCCTTAACGCAGTGAGCAAAAAAAAAAAATCAAACCGAATTCAGTTTTGTAAGATTCATAAGACTTGAAAGAACAAGTGGCTTAAAGTCGTTTTTTCTAATGACGGAACGGATGGACTCAAATTGGACAGAAAGGGCAATTTTATAAAAACGTACTTAAAATGGAAACAAAAAAATATTTAGAAATAACGCCAACACTTACGGTATTTTATTGTAGGTTCTTGAAAAGCCAGAAGTCTATTCTTATCGGTCATTTGCAAATAAAGTTTTTTTGATAAATTGTTTTTAAAAAAATTGTTTACAAACTCAATTTGTTTCAATTATTTTTTCAAAATTTTAAGTTTGAAAGCAATTTTTGTTTAAACTGTTTATAAAACGAGCTTTATTTAAAAATAAACCAAAAGAAAAGGCTTCTGGATTTTAAAAAAGCTACAAAACAATACTAGGCGTCTTTTTTACTATCGGGATCTGGATTAACTTTTACACGTAGGTACCTAATACAAAAAAAAAGGGAAATTTTCAAAATAGTTTTTGTATCTAATAGCTACGTGCTAAAATTTAATCCAGATCCAGATCCCGATGGTAAAAAACACGCCTGCGATCCCGATGGTAAAAAACACGCCTGCTGTAAGAAGTAAGAAGTGCTGCCATTGTTTTTAAATATATTTTCCATTTTAAGTACCTATTTTTTTTTTTCATAAAATTGCCCTTCTGTCCAAGTGGGTTAAATATAACCCCCTCTAATTTCAAACTACATGCCCTGAATCACCTTGTATACCTACGCAAAAAAAAATAGGTTAATAAATTGACCCATTCACTGACATAGGGGATGAAAATAAAAATCTTAAAATTTGGGAATATGTTTTTCTTCCTTTTTATCCGATTTAGGCCCATCCAATGTGACTTTTTTTTAACGACCACCATAACGAACATACCTACACAATATCGCAGGAAAAACCTTAAACGGGATTACTTGAAAATTGTATGTACATTTAACTTTATGTAGATAATTAGGATTTATTGATAGAATGTATTCGAGTCATAAGCAAAAACCGCTAAAATATGCATTTTTGCATAACCTCAGATTCAGGTTCAGCAACCTCGAAAATATGAATCAGGGAAAAAATCAAATCCACCCCACTTTGCCATTAAGAACCTTAAGAACCTTTTAGATCTTTAATTGATTGGATTTTAGGCACGTACTTATGTAAAGGTTTAAATGTCGATCAGATCAAATCAGATAATATCAAGTTGATTTCCGCAAAATTTATAAATGAAACCTGATCCGTGCTCGAAAAAGGTGTTTATATAAGAACTCGCCTCACAGATATTCATATAGAACAAAGTCCAATCCAACCTTAATAGGTATTTTTTTTGCAGACATTCATGATCCATAAATCTCGATTAAAAAATAAAAATTAATAACCCATTGAATCCGATTTGTCATACTTTAAAGGATTTCCAGATAAAAATACAACCAACAAACCAAACCAAAATACGTAGACAATGTTAAGCCCCCAAATTTTGAAGCCTGACCTGCTGCCAAGTATGTATACAACATGTGAATCGAAATCGATGGAATTATATAAATAGAAAACCACGAAAACAATCTCAAAAAAACCAAAGAAAAAAAAAAAAACAAAATAAAACCCCAGCGCAGCGCAAAAGCCGATTCTGATTTAAGATATAGGTTGGCAGGCAAACAATCTATTTACCTTACTTCTCCTCTCATTCTCCATCTGCAGAGGGACTGAGGAAGAGTCAAGCCCCAAGCTATCTGATATCTATAACAGCAAGTATATTATGTATCCTGTATAGGTATGAGGTCTGGTCGAAAAACCACAAAACTTAGCTTCAGATTACTCATCTCCTTCGAATTGTGGAAGCATACCAACATTGAACAATACAATCATCGCCAAGAGTCATTAAAGTTAAAAACGTAAAAAAAAAATTAATAAGAAAAAAAAAAAATGTGCCAATAATATTATTTTTTCGATGGCAGGTATCTAAATTTCAAACTTAACAGACTATCCTTTGCGTTGTTACCGATATTAGACTTTTTGTTCGGTTCAAGAAAGCATCTTAGCCAGACGGCATTGTAATAATTGGAACATGTTAGATCCAAGCTCGAAGGTGGAATAAAACCTAAACTATGTTTGTAGAATCAGAAAACACCAAGTCAATCTTCAATTTTCGGTACGAACCATCTTGAGGAAATCCCATTTTAATGTGTACACAAAAGCTAAGAATATTGAGTTGAAACTTAAGAACCCCATGTGGGATATTTGGTCAGACATTTTCAAAAAAGGGCAACTTGTTTTAGAAATTGATCAGCCATACATATAAAATGCACGACTGGGTCGCACGTACTTGCTCTTATGTTCAAGACACTGCGGGTTTAAGAAAATTGTATATAAAAACATGGAAACTATGAGAGAAAAATGAAGAGAAGCATGAAATACGACATTGAAATTGGCTAAAACAACTCTTTTGACAGTTTGAGGTGGAAAAAAAGAATGCCATCTTAATTCTTGATTGAATATGATTGTATCATTGTATATAAATTCTATGTATATAGTATTCTCATGAACAAAAAAAAGCTCGTGGCCATCTATGCGTCCAAATGTAATACTAATTTTTGTTTTGTGATCCCTTGATCTCGGTAAGGCGATCACAGCGAACCTATCGACCAAATGTCTACCTACAAAATCGTGTTTCATGAGAATACTATAGATTGGATATACAATGATTGCATAGGAAAAAAAACTAAAATCGTTGGAGCGGTTTCTTAAAAAATTAATTTCTTATATATAAAATTCTTATAACATTTTTAAGAACAAATTTTGGTATGCAAATCTAAAGTATATATTTATGTGTATATAAAAACAAAATTTGAAAAAAAATTGTCCACCCGTTTTTGAGATATCGAATTTTCAAAAAAAAATTGAAATATTTTTTAAAAATCCAAAAACTTTTTTTTTGAAAATTTTGAAATGCAATATTATTAAATCTTATCTGAAATCTTTATATAAAAAATCATTTTAATCCGCTTAGCCAAAAACGAGACAATTCAAAGTAAAAAAATACGTTCCATGACAGGTACTATTAATAATTGCTAAGTGTGAAATTTTATAATTTTTGGTAGTAGATCGTACTATTTTTAGTATATTAAAAAAATTTAATCAGAATTGTAGGAGTCGTTTTTAAGCAAAAAATATTTTCCTTTGTGGTTTTTTAACTTTTGTATGGAAGGTACCGTTATTTTTTCATAAATGTAAATTTTTTTCAAAAAATATTGTAGAGAATACTGAAAAACTCTTAAATATCGAGTTTCAAAAAAATCGATCAAGTCGTTTTCGAAATATTTGATGTTCAAAAAAAAATTTGAAACATTTTTTAAAAATCCAAAAAATACTTTTTCAAAAATTTTGGTAGGCAAAACTGTTTATATTTTTTAGAAGCTTCTGTATAAAAAAAATAATTGAAATCGGTCGTATCGTTTTGAAGAAAATCAAAAATTAAAAAAATTGTTCTTTGGGAGGTACCATTAATAGCCATTTTTGAAAAATGGTTTTTCACCCAAAGGAAGCCTTTTTTTTAAATTCAGTAAATTTATTTAAGTAAATAAAATAAATTTACTGAATTAAAAAAAGAAAAAAGTTGTCGAGCCGTTTTTGAGAAAAATACGGTTATGTAAAATTGTTAAAAAAAATTGTATGGCAGGTACCGTTATTTTTGGTTCTAAAAAAAATGAAAAAAATGTGTGGGCATAATCACCAAAAACCACTATGTACCAAGTTTGAACAAAATCGATCAAGCCGTTTAGGCTGTAGACGAACAGACAGACAGACAGACAGAAAGACAGGCAGACAGACAGAATTGTGCCACCCACTTTTTTGGTGTTCTCTATCATCGTAATATCATGTTTGATTGTTATCTCAAAATTTTTTTTTTGCACGAATCCAAAACTTGCCTTATAGTACCTATAATCGCAAGTAAAAATGTAATCAATAGTTAAAGTTTTTTCAAGGTCATCTGTGATTTTTGGCACCTCATTTTTAGAATTCCGCAAAAAGAGTACGTACATAATCAATATACGTCAATCGCCATAAAAGATCAATATGTTTTGGCAATTGGCCAGCAATGTCTAGATTTCTTTTTTTATGAATTTTTAATTTAATTTTTTTTCAAGGCCATATTAAAAAACTTTAGAAATTCATTAAAAAACATTTTACGACTGACCAATAACTGACCTTACTTTTTTGGCGATTGAGTGGCCTTTCAGATGAAATACTTTTTTTGCGAAAATCTCACAAATGAGATGCCAAAAATCATTCGCAACCTTGTAATACATACAAATAAGTCTTTGGCTGACCGCTGACCAATTACTAAATCTAGTTGCTCTTTTATCAAGACCTGTGTCCTTAAAGATGGTATACGCATTTGATGAATATATGTATCCCCCATGTATGGTACTAAAAATCGCAATGACCTTGAAAAAATCAATAAACAAATCTATGCCTGACAATTTTCTGAATGAAGCTAAGCTTTTGTAACTATTTTGTGACCTACATATGATATCGTATACAGTTTTCTTTTATTGCCCAAATGAGGTTCTAACAGTTTTTTGCCACCTTGAAAAAGGCTTAAAAAAATCGTTAAGAAAACCTATGGCTGACAAATTAGTACAACTAGTTGACTTTTTATCATAATCTTGTTGAAATTCAGATGGTTATACGTTTTCTGCGAATATCCAACAGTTGTATGAGATTTTCCGTTTGGCATCAACAGCACAATAAAGCTTGGTAATTGTGCATAAGCGGGGATCCAGGCCAATATTAATACAAAAAATAACGATGGGGATGCATTTTTTAGTTGCATATACATACTTACTTTGCTAAATATTACTACCAAATAAACGCAGCATTTTATCGATAAAAAATTAAATACTAGGGGTATTCATGCAACTGCGTAAAACACTAGATAAGTTTACGATTTGGTTAATATTATCTTTTGGTTAATGAACTGTCAAATTTTGTATGGGAAATGGTTTACACAATTTGGTTAATTTTATCCAAGGATTTAGCTGCGGAAAATTAACCAAATATTTGGTTAAAATTATCCAAACGTCATTGTGACTTTTAGAGATTGAATTAGGTGTGTTTGTGACTTTTGGAATTAGGCATGTTTAGAAACATGATATAAATGATATCTCAGAGAACTAAAAAAGTTCTGAATGTGTTCTGTAATTATTGCATTGCAATTAGTTGGTGATAAAAGTTGTGAATTAAAACATAGTTTATACAAAAAAATAATTATTAGAAGGTCTACAATTACTCAACGATTAAAGGCTCTGCCCAACCAACGCGAAATTATAGCGAAGCATTCACAAAGACAGTTTTTTGTTGTTTTTTAGTATTGAGATCATTCACTTTAATTTCGTGTTGGCTTGGGATAGCCTTTAGGAAAGCTACTTTTCGTAAATTATTAAGGTAGAACTATAAATTCTCACCCAAACCAATGCGAATCTATCGATGACGACGACGAACGTGTTGTTTTCATTTACAACAACTTATTGTTATTAATGTTTTTGTTGTGGTCAACGAATGATTCGCACTGGTTTGGAAGATTCTAAATAGTCGGAAGCTGTTAGAAACAGATGTCATTAGCCAATGCAAAGTATCTTTCTGAACTGTCAAAATCAGAACTAAGCCATAATTCACTTTTTCTCTTTTTTTCATACCTACCTCAACAAATTTCAGTTTCACTTCCGTGAAGTGTACTCGGGGGCACTCTATTCACTTCAGAAAGCAAAAGTTAACGAAAATGAAGAAAAGTACATTATGGGCGTGACATATGATTTGTTTCTATTCGCTGATTTTCATCCGACCACTACCGTGAGCCTGCGACTAATATATTTCTACCTTACAACACGACTATTGTAATGTATATTAAGGTAGAACTATAATAATTATTGTTGATAGTTTACTGAAGTGGTCGGTTGGAAGTGAGCGAATACATGAAAACCATACTCATCTCACGGGAGTAAAACTGACATTTGGTGAAGTTGGAACGAAAAAAAGAGAGGAATGATTCATTTTACTTAAGTGGAATATTCCTCACTTCTTCTTTTAACTGTTTGGAAAGCAGCTTTTCGTGGGTTTTTAGCCCATTGATTTTGACAGGAAAAAGTTGTCGTTCCAAATATTTCGCATTGGTTTGAGAAAGCCTTACTAATTCTAGCTTTACATTTTGTTTTATCCTTCCGAGTTTCCGACTTCACGTTGGTTCGGGAGTGGTTCTCTATTTAAAAATTACTTCGCTTACAAGCAGGATCGGGAGCTCCACGTTTTTTGTCACTTGAGTTGAGTGGAAATGGTATTGAGATTCCAGCAAAATGAATGGCATTGATGTATTTCAATGCAAAACAAATATAATTGAATTTACAGGAGTACTTACTACACGTATCTATTAAAACAAATATATATTTGTACACACACATGCAAATAAACAGACCATAATGCATTATCTGTAAAACCAACTCCTCGACCCAAGCCGAACGCGTCCAAATCTTTGACGTTTAACGAACAGCAGATTCGATTACACAGCATTTAACCAAATTAATAAAAAGGTCGTTCATGCAAACTTTTGCGTAAACTTATCATTTTACACAATTTGTAAACTTACGACGTTGCATGAATACCCTTACTATCAATTTTTCGGTACCCATCAACCGAGAAAATCAATGAATTTGTGGGCAATAAAACAGGTTTTACTGTATATGTTACGAAATTTGTTAAAAACTATGCTTGATATAAAAAGATGCTATGCATTACTTATAGTATTTGGTTTACTGTTCTTTTCAGTTTTTGCTGTCTAGAAGACCTTTTCTAAATACAAACTCCATATGAAAAATGGATATGTTAAATATGTCGCTTTCGGCCACGTAGGCAAAATTATTATTGCTTGAAATGAATTTCTGACCCTAGATTAAATGGAAAGGTCATTGTTCTACGCAAAAAATTACCAAAGTTAAAGAAATTGTCCTGATTTTCAGGGTAACTGACCACTATTTTGAAAAAAGTGACTTCCGAGGGTCCGATTTGAAAGCTTACCCCTTGAACAGATGAAATTTAGCTGTACTTTGTAGCAAGAGTTGAGTTTTGTTTAACTTCCGCTACACCATACATTTCTTGCTACATTTACAGCTCCACATTGTAGTGCTGTATACCATTTTTGTATCTTTCTACTTTGATAGTGCTATACGAGCGGCAGCTACAGTCACACCATTCTGTTTGGCCAGTTATATTTTGGCGCAATATTTTGGACGATGATTATCGACACTAATGAAATTTGCAGCACAAAAACACCGCAAATTAAATTATTCTATATTTCAGTGTAATCTCTTCTTCTTCTTCTTCTTCTTCTTCTTCTTCTTCTTCTTCTTCTTCTTCTTCTTCTTCTTCTTCTTCTTCTTCTTCTTCTTCTTCTTCTTCTTCTTCTTCTTCTTCTTCTTCTTCTTCTTCTTCTTCTTCTTCTTCTTCTTCTTCTTCTTCTTCTTCTTCTTCTTCTTCTTCTTCTTCTTCTTCTTCTTCTTCTTCTTCTTCTTCTTCTTCTTCTTCTTCTTCTTCTTCTTCTTCTTCTTCTTCTTCTTCTTCTTCTTCTTCTTCTTCTTCTTCTTCTTCTTCTTCTTCTTCTTCTTCTTCTTCTTCTTCTTCTTCTTCTTCTTCTTCTTCTTCTTCTTCTTCTTCTTCTTCTTCTTCTTCTTCTTCTTCTTCTTCTTCTTCTTCTTCTTCTTCTTCTTCTTCTTCTTCTTCTTCTTCTTCTTCTTCTTAGGAACATCAAACGTGTAATGTCCGGGGAGAATGGTTCTCGAGCTTTTGAAAAGTTTGTTTCTGTATGTATAAAATGTACTCTCTTACACCCACCTTTGAGGTTGAGTACAAGTGTACAAGGTGAGTTTTTCTTGGGTCGTATCGCCTAGGAAAACTAGGAAACAGTACTTAAAAATATATACAGCGATTAAGGTTTTGGAAAAGTTCCCCATGGATTCGGGTTCCACTACATTAATCATACGGAGTCGAAGGTCACAAAACATCGTATTTCGTTTAAACAAGAAGTAAGAGTGTGTAGGGTGTGCCGGGAAAAGAAAAAATCGTATGGGAGGGGGGATTCTATTCTCCCCCGGTCAGCCTGGAGGGTCAATTTTCTAAAAAAAATAACTTAAAACTGAAAAAAAAATAATAGCAAACAACGGTAGCACTTACAATTCCATGCGTATACCTAGCATTTTTTTTATTTTGGTTTAAAATAAAGTTGTTTGAGTGAATAGTTTTTGAAAAAATAAAATTATTTTCAAACTCAATATTTTGAAAAAAGAAATTTCAAACCAATAAGTAGGTACCTACTCTTTTTGTTTTCAAAATGCAATGGTTTTCTGTTTTTGACTATAAATTAATAAGAGCATTGAATTTTGAAAGCAAAAGTAGGTACCTATATAGTTTTATTATATTATTAATTTCGTAAAAATAAGATTGAAATTTTCTTTTAATTTTGTTGTCAAAGTTTTTAGTTTGAAAATTAATTTTTGGTTAGAAACTGGATTTTCTAAATCTTCATTTAGCTGAGGAAGTTACTATTTTTACTTGATATTACATTGACTGAAATTAATGAACGATTATTTTGGTACCTAGGTAGGTATATCAGTATGCAAAATTTACTATTATGTAAGGTGGGTATCTAGGAACTTAACAAATATAAAAAAAAATATTCTTAATTGCGGTCGTGTACCAACTATACCTACTCTCAACTAGATACCAGTGAAACTTCAGTTATTTAATGAAAACCTTCAATCCTATTATGCAATCTTCTTTTACAAAGGACTTTTGTGGTCGTGATTAAAGCCGTAAATTAAGATAAAATGTGACACTTAGTAAAAAAATGCCCCTTTTGCTTCAATAATCAATGCTTATTTTAGAAGGTCGTGGATAATAGTTTACTATAAAGTTCCTAAATGTTGTCCCAAGTTAGTGTCCTTTAATTTAAGTAGGCTTAGGTAGGTACCATTGTAAACTTATTTTTCAGAATTTTTTCTCCATATTATTGGTGATATTAGATACCTACCTAGGTATGTATAAACCTACCATTACAGATTCAAAAGAAATTAGGTCCCTTTAAATTTTGATTTCGAAATGTCTAAATTTGCTTCCTCGGAATCAAATATCTATAAACAGAAACAACAAAATTGATTCCAACCAAAACCTGAGATAACAAAAACATGTGTTGCATATTATTTTCCAGTCTCCTAGTTTCATAATATTTATATTTTTTCTATGTCAATAAAACTCTGTGTACCTTCCTCGTTTAAATACCTTCATACCTACCTTATCTATAAAGCCCTAACGAAAAACCAAATGTGTCGTTAACTCAACGTTTTCCCCAAAATAAAATTTAAAAAAAGATCGTCCAACGAAAAATTATACATAAATTTAAAAATTCAGGTAAATGCACTATAATTGCACCACATTATACACACACCAAATAAAACAACACCAACCAGCTGTTTCGACAAATATACATACCTACATACTCGTAAAATAATTATCTTAAGCAATAAACTCAATTCTACACTCAATAGAGATAAAACTCACTCAAAACTTCTTATTGCACAAAAATTCTCTTAAGCCAGCATTGTCGGATTTTCAAACGAATAACGAACACAAAAAAGTATCTTTACTCAGTAACTCAGTTTGAGTTCGACTCTTTAACGCGGCGCAATCGACTTTTGTCTTGGAAACACGCAAAAATATCGTCGGTGATCAGAGATAGATATTTTTTTTATTATTTTTTTTGGTTTTATTTGGGTTTTGTTTATTTTTTTTATTCGAAAAAAAAGGAAATAATCAGAAACGAAAAAGAGTTATTTCAAGGCGTCTGTCTTTATGTCGCTTAATAGTGAGTGCATCCGTGTAAGCAATAAAATTAAATATCAAGGCCTGTTTAATTGTATCTTTCTAACTAAATAACGAAAGAGAGTGAAGTTTTTATGTCGAAATAGAAGTACCTACCTTCATACAAAAAATAAAGATCCACTAAAATCCGACACGTACACGGTATAGTACGAGTATCTACATATATGAATACGTTAGTTAGTACACCTTTCACTTAACCTGTTCCAAAAGTGTTAGCTACCTTTACAGTGAAGTTCTTTTGTTTTTGTTTTATCTTTTCTTTTGCGAATCCGAATAGGTATACCACTATACCTATATCTACCTATAATACCTTACCTACCAACCTGCTTGTCTACCATCATCTTCATTCGCGATCAAGTGAAAATAGTTTTCGAATTTAATTTGAGGTTAAAGCGCTTTTTTTGTCGAGATAACAAAGAATATTGTGAGCAAAGAAGAATTAATAACAAAAATAAAAGTATCTAGCTGTGTGTCTAAGCCATGGATTAATATCGGATTTTCTTCATCAAAATTGCAGTTATATATAATGTAAGTAAAAATGTAAACGTGTAATTTACGTTTATTGTTTTTTTAACGCCCCTTAATATTCGAAATTTGTTTCCAATCCACCTTTATAAGGTTCCATACAATAATTTAAGAGCAAAAAAACAACGAAAATGATCGCAAAAGATACTTTAGATAAAGGTACCTACCTACCTTAAGTTCTTTAATATCATAACGTTTTCGAATCCAACAGATATAGGTACTTTTAGCTTGTTGTTAAAAAAATCTGGAGATGATTACAGACATTGCATAGGTACACCATGGAACGAACAGTCTCCGTCTGTATGATGGTTAGCCGAGGTACCTACCTGTGTTAATTTTAATAGGCACATACGTAGACGTACCTTAAGAATCGATTTATAAACTCTCGCAAAACAACAACAAGGGAATCAGCAGCTGCTGTCCTGTTTCTTACCTGAGAAAGTATTTGATCTGGGATCTCAGAAAATTTTAAGGGCGAGAATTTATTGAGTTTTTGTTGTTGTTGTCTTTCTTTCTTGTTCTTAGAACGTCAACAATCCCAGCTTGGGCTTTTGTTTACGTCTCACGCAGGGCTGTCGTTTTAAAAACTTAAGAAAGCGGAGAAAATTGTGTCCTTTGCCTAAGGAGATTACGAACAGAAATTAACTCATAATTCCAAGCAGCAGTTCAAGCTCTTAACCTACAGGATTATAATTTTAAAGAATATTTTTCAGATTTCGGAGCAAGTAGAAGAGAGGGGAAGCAGTTTAGAACAAGGGTAGTTTAGGCCAATTGCAGAAAAAGTATCAAAACAAATACTAATGTTCAATTTTACAATGGCAACTCTTCCTTAAATAAATGTCAGGGGCGACTTTCCATTAAGGTCTAGACGCCTAGACTGTTGATTTTTTTTTTTAAAGTGAGCTAAGGCTCTCAATAGAAAAACTATAAAATATTACGGTAAGGAAACGTTTCTTAATGTGATTTGTTATTTTTCAGTACATTTTTGCGAATTACTTTTTTTTGTCAAGGCTGAGAATTGAAAGCACCTTGCCCACACTTCGCGGGTTCTCAGGATTGTATGTCAAATGCCAGGTTGGCTTATGTACTTAGATTTCAGATAAATAAAAAAAAATCTGCAGAAACTTGTTGCCATGCTTTTTTGGCAACTTGCCTCTTTCCGAGAGAATTTCATCAAAATTTGACAGACTGACAATTTTTGTCAAAACTGGAACAACTCGAGCATATAGATACATACCTATCTACATACATACATATTACTAGACTCTAGTTGTTGCTGGAGAAGTTGTTGAACTTCTAAGTTGGAATGGTCGTCTAGGTTGATGATCTGGAAAAATAAATTTTCCCTCTTCGTAAAGCATTTTGGTTGGCATAAACGTTTTCATCTGTGAGTTTCTGTTGCGGAAAAGTCGTGTGCAAATGCGGAGCATCTTCCTTTCAAATAGCTTCAACTTCTTCATTACTGTTTTAGGTTATATCATAAATCATTTGTGATAAGCGTAAGACCTGCCTGGGTCTTAACAGTTGTTTGTAAATAAGCAGCTAAGGTCAAAACAGGTTCGATCAGTTGTTTGTAAACAAAGTCCCCTTTCACACAAAGAAACAAAGTGCTGGAGATTTTTTGGGCGTTTTCTTTTAATCTCCTTAAAAATCTCTTGTACCTTTCACACAAAGAAACAAATCTCCAGATAATTTTCGAAATTTCTTTTGAAAGTCTACCTTAACCCAGATGTGAAGGGAAATTTCAAAAAAATCTCTTCAAATCCTCGACCGGGGAGATTTTGTTCACCCCTCTTTCCTCCTACCCATCTCACCTTGTAGTTGAAAGTTGCTGGCAACTCAGTTTCCTCGTGTGAAAGGAAATAGAGCAAAATTTAAATCTTTTCCTTTCTGAGCTTGGTCTACTTTTTTTTTAGAAAATAACATGATTTTACGTTTTTGGTGGGAGTTTTCCATAGCTTTGAAATGGAATACAAAAATTCAGAAAATTATTCGGTAAAATTTTGAGGTTTATTAACCTAACTAGATTATACCCAGAAACATTTATGATTGAAAAATATATTTCATCGTTAACAGCTGGATCTGAGATAACCATTAATTACCTAATGATCAGATGTGAACAGACTGGCTCTAGTTTCAGTTTCAGCATCGCACCGCCATCCACTTCTTGCATAATTTAAACATCTACCGACATAAAGGTGACAACAGAAACTTTTTTCGATACTCGCAATTGAATTAATTACAGTTTTACGGTGTTTACGATTTTTTTTTTCATCATCTTGCTTGCCAATTGGCACAAACACAACTACTATGTTGACGTTTTTATTTTATTTGTTTCAATCAATTTATGAATTTAAGTGTTTTTTTTTTGTTCTTGTTGATATTATTGTTCTTTTCTAGAATAAATTTAAATCCAAATGGAGCAGCGAGATTCTAATCTTTTTCTCATTTTTAAGTTATTTTAGTGCGTTGTTGTGACCGGAAAAAAGGTTCACACTTCACAGTGCAAAACTTGATTTAGAATTGATTTTTGCCAAAAACGTAAACATATTAAATTTTTGGATTAATAGTTTTTTCTTGTGCTTCCAATAAAAATAACATACAAACAATAATATTTTTTAACTCGTCCATTTCCTTTAAAATAAAAATATATATTTACATAATGTTTGTATGATGTTTTTTGTTTATCGTACTAATTTAATGCCAAAATGACAATAATTTTAAAAGAAACGAAGCTGACAATTTTATTGAATTGGCTGGTTACAAGAATTTGAAAGTTTAAAGAATTGCAAACAAACGGTGAAGAGAAAAAATATTTCAGAAGTAGCAAAAGAATAGACTCTCAGCTTAGAGTGAAAAGTGGCTAACTTCAAAATTTTGTGTTCATCGTAGATCACTTCAAAATTGTCTAAGAAATAGGCTCTGGACCTTTGGCACCTCATATGAAGGAAATTTGATAAAAAAATGCCATCTAATTGGTCAGAAAAGGTCAACTGGTCCCAGAAATTGGTCATCCCTAGATAACTTTTAATCAAGGCTTAAACTTTCTCAAGGTCACGTGCGATTTTTGGCACCTCATTTAAACTGTTTTTAGTTCAAAAAGGTGCCTTTATATTTTCTAAAATAAAAAACATAAAAAATATTTTACTTCCACTTAATCAGAAGAATTTATTTTCAAATTTCCTTCATATTCTATTATTATTAAAAAATATTTTACTTTTGAAAACGTTATAAAATCGGATTTGACAATAACATAATGAGAATAGTACCTACCTAATTTTGTATAAAGACAACAAATAGGTAGTAGGTTCTCCCTAAGAACTTAAGTTGACAGCACTGTTCCTTAGTCGTCTGCAATGTTAAGGGAATTACAAGACACGCACATTAAGCACATGCCGCAAAATCCAGAGATGGAAAGACAAAGACTTAAGCCAGACCATGCGAAGAGTTCCATAGGTAGATAGATACCTATACCTTTAGCTGGTTTAACCGATATGAGAAAAATTTACACATAATAAGGATAGTTTGAGTTTTTTTTTATTTTGTTTTATTATTATTTTGAATTGTTGAAGCTTATCCATTTCTTCCTGTTGAATATCTACCTATGTATGTATTCCTACCTGAGTACTTTGTTCTCCCTTGTTTGAGTATACTTACATAAAATGTAAGTAGTATAAAGATTACCCACGTTATTATTCCTGCACTGAGTTGACTTTTTGAAATACATACCTATACCTAACACCTTCGATTGAGGGAAAGGATTTTACCCTAAGCAACAAAGTGTTTTTTTTTTAAACCAGGTATTTTAATCAAACTTTCTGGAACAATTAATAGAATATTTAACCACTAGCACCACTAAGTAGAAGAGCGACTTAACTACTTCTTTTAGAAATAAACTAGGTAGTCAATAAGAAGAAATCCATTGAATTGAGTTTTTGAGTCCTGTGAAGTTTGCAAATAAATTGTTCAAAATTGAATAAAAAATGAGAGTTCCCGGTAACAAACTAAGAGTTCTAGAGGTCCTCATACTTTTTTTTCAATAGTTCTGGTGAATGAAGTGTAAAAATTCAAAAAAAGGTTTTTTTTTTGCTAACTTCACGCAGCAAGGACTTTTTTGGGAAAAAGAGTTCTGAGCATGTTTTTTCACCTTAAAATCAAGAGTTCTAGAGTTCCTGATGGATTTTAGAAAGAGTTCTACAAAATTGGAAAAGTTAGGGCAATTTAAGGTGTCCATTGACTTTGAACCAAAAACATTCAAAATCAAAAAAAAAAAAAAAGGAGTTCTGATTAGAGTTCCCGATAGCAAACAAAGAGTTCTGAACATTTTCCTTATAAATTTTTTCCTAAAACTAATTTTTCAAAAGTTATTTGCAAATTTAGGTGCCCATTGACTTAGAACCAAACATTTTCAAAATCCATTTGAAAATTTTTAATTCAAAGTCAACGGGCACCTAAATTTGCGAATAAGTTTTGAAAAATTAGTTTTAGAAAAAAAAGTTTTTAGGAAAATGTTCAGAACTCTTTGTTGGCTAACTCTTCCTAACTTTTCCAATTTTGTAGAATTCTTTCTAAGACCCATCAGGAACTCTAGAACTCATGATTTTAAGGTGAAAAACACGCTCAGAGCTCTTTTTCTCAAAAAAGTCCTTGTGGCGTAAAGTTACCTAGCAAAATAACTTTTTTCTAAAATTTGCACACTTCATTTGTCAGAACTATTGAAAAAAAGTATGAGGAACTCTTTGTTTGCTACCGGGAACTCTCATTTTGTATTCAAATTTAAACAAATTTTTTGCTATCTTCACAGGACTGAGTTTCTGTCGTCATTAAAAAATAATAAACCGCATTACCTATAACCAATAGATATCTTGAGAATGGCTGGCTGTTCAAAATATTTATCATTCTTCCAAAGTTAATCATACATTGATACCTATACTTAAAAGTTTTTTTTTAGATTTTATCTAATTTAAGAAGTCGTTAAGTTAAGAAAAAACTAAAAAAAAAATTGTTAACTTTTCAGCTTTCTTTACTTTTACTATAAACTCAAGAAGAAAACGTCACTCAAATAAGAGTCAGATAGTTGATACTTACATACTTAAATTCGACAGCAAAATTTCTTGTTTTTTTTTTTCTAACAATAATGTGTGCTCGAGATAGGTATTGGTTTAATTGTTTTTATTTTCACACAGCAAAGCCTATCACTGAAGCACAATACTTACAGTGGCGCCATTTATTATTGAATACCTAGGTAGGTACCTATTTATGAATCATAAAATTTCACCGCCATAGTTTTGCAAGAAAAAAATCCTGTATCGGCTAGCTTATAGCTATACGTTACCTACATACATTCATACATACATATATAGGTCAAATGGCTTAGCTTATTAAATTTTGGCTATGAAATGAATGTACCTATATTTCTTATCATCGACATGATAATGTACTTCTAGACTACTAAGGGGTCCCTATCAAATATATATTGCGATTACGATCTACATATGTATTGTATTTGTATACAGTCATCTGTTACCTTTTACCAAGGAAAGATATCGAAAAAAAAAACAATTCACTTTAACACAGAAAAAAATACTTTAAAAAGCGTCGCGTCGTGGCCCCCAATTGCTCATCTTATGCATAACGTACACCCCAATCAAGCTCCAAACATAAATTATCAAATAAAATTATTTTGACATGCCATTCAATTGGGATTTAAGAAAAACCAAAACAAAACAGATAGTCTCCAAGCACGTACGCATATAGGTACCTAGCATCAGCTCTGAGATTTAACTTCCAAATTAAAATGATAAATTATTTCAAAAGTCGTAAAAACAATCATCATCTTGAGAATTAAAATCATCTTATCTCTCTCTGTTTCACCTCAATGTTGTCTGTTCATTTGGCAGATAAATATGTATAATTGATAAATATGGCCCTCCAAACTTCCATCAAAAAAGGATTTTTCAAAGTAGTGCCATTCTCATCTCACATCATCATCAGCCTTTTCAACTCCTTTCCCGAGCCGCCTCCGTGCATAATCAGAACACACAAAGCCACAATTACGTTCATCTGAGATCTGACTGACTGATGGCCTTGCCATCTCCATTTTGAGTTTTTTTTTTGTTAAGAATCTGCCAGTCACTGAATGACGTAATAAAAAGCAAAAACAGTGGAGATATTGTGAACAAAAACTAAAAGGGTGTCACTTTTATAGCCAACAATGCAAATTACTATATACATCAGGGTCACAAAAAAAAGAGGATTTTTCCTGACAAGGGTTTTTTTACTTGTGTGTTGTTTTTTTTTTTAATTTTTCAATTTCCATAAAAAAAATAAAGAAAGTTTTTGCTGATGAAAATCGCCATTGTGGAAAGTTTTTAATTAAAATTATCCAAGCAGATCCCTGGATGAAAAAAATGTCAAACCATCACACACACCAAATTCACCACATCACCATTATCTTGGTGTCTTTGTCTTGTTGTCGAAATGACTACTTACCACGTTTTTTTTTCTCTTTGGCTTAAGTAGCTAAAGGTAGCAAATCGGGATGAATGGGAAGTGTGCGTTATCGGTAGCTTTATGTTTGTATGTATAAATAACGGACCTTATCAAGCAGACCCAAGCTGTAATTAAATTTACTTTGATTTTGCGGCAATATACCTCCCATCAGGGACGTATACAATAGGAGGTAACTTACACCTTAAGAGGACATGGTTTTTTTTCAAAGATTTTGTCCCTTTAACCGGTACCTACCGGACATCTTTAGTCATTATTGGTAAACGTTATTGGAGATATCATACAAAGGACATAATTATGTTTGTTTTCGTTTTTTGGATACATTTTTTGTTGAAGCTATCCTTTTGATATACCTACATATACCCCGCCAAAGATATGGGATGAAATGAAAGTTAAGATTGTGATTAATGTTGAAATTATGTAATACATTTGTAGGTATGTATTATCTAATATGTCTATGTGGCAAAACTCATTGAAGAGGTCTATTTTTTATAATTCCCCTTCCAAAACGATATCACAACTACGCGCCTGTCATCTTTGACCCATAATTGGAATGCGATTTTGAAATGGACTACCTTTACGTCAGCAATCAGAGGGGTTTTTCATGTACTTATAAGGAAATTTGTGGCTTTTACAGTACAGTGGGGCTCACAGTTGGAATAAAAACAATAAAATCTAAAAATTACGTACCGATGCACAATCTATTGTTAATTGTTCATCAAATATTATACCTAATTGTATGAAAAAAAAATTATCGTTGGAGCGGGCTTTTATGCAAATCTAAGTATTTATTTATGTACATATAAAAAAATGTTTAAAAAAATTGTCAACCCGTTCTTAAGATAGGTAGGTAGGTACCTATCGAATTTTCAAAAAAAAATAATTTTTGTTTTCAATTTTTCTTTAATGCAAAATTATTTAACTTTTTTGAAATTTATTAGTAAGAAAAATAATCTAAATCCGTTCAGCTGATAATGAGAAAATTCAAAATTAAAAAAAACGTTCTATGAGAGGTACCTACCTACTATTAATAGTTGCAAAGTGAAAATTTGTATAATTTTTGGTAGAAAATCGCTCTAATTATAACGTACAAAAACAAGGGCCCAATTTCGCAAGTGTGAATTATTTTCTGTGTATACATTCTATTCACACCCAAAACAAGTGTGAATAAATTTGACTGATTGTGCATGCGTTATCTGTCAAAAACATAAAACTCAATCTTGCGGAATCCCAAAATCGATGTGTACACGAATTTCTGTGTCTATACAGAAAAAACTCACTCTTGCGGAATTGGGCCCCAGGTTAATGAAAATCATACGAAAACAAAATATTTTCCTTAACGGTTTTTTAACATTTGTAGGGGAAGAAACCGTTATTCTTTCATAAAGTTAATTTTTCGTAAAATATTCTAGAGGAAAAAAACCCTTAATTACCGAGTTTCAAGGAAATATTTGATTTTCAAAAATAAAATTTTAAACATTTTTTTTAAAAATAAAACAAAAAATGATAAGAAAAACTATTTATAGGTATTTTTAAGAAGCTTCTGTTTAATTAAATTTTGAAATCAGAAACTGTTTTTAAGAAAATCGAAAAATAAAAAAATGGTTCTTTGGGAGGTATGTACCTACCTATTAACAACCATTTTTTGAGAAATGGTTTCATTCAAATTAAGCTTTAGTTAAACGAAATTTATTAAATTTTCC
The DNA here is from genome assembly GCA_963921185.1 of Dasysyrphus tricinctus. Taxonomy (NCBI): domain Eukaryota; kingdom Metazoa; phylum Arthropoda; class Insecta; order Diptera; family Syrphidae; genus Dasysyrphus; species Dasysyrphus tricinctus. Next base: position 25,871,864 of record OY992532.1, on the reverse strand, counting down.
TTAAGAAAAGTTGTGAAGACATTTTTGAGAAAAATGTGATTTTGTTAAACGGACAAAAAAAAATTATATGGTACCTACCTCTATTTTTGGTTCTAAGAAAAAATGAAAAAAAAAAAAAAACGTGTGGGTGGTTTCACTAAAAACACTATGAACCTAGTTTAAAGAAAATTGATCCAGTCGCTTAGGCTGTAGCCGAACAGACAGACATAATTGTGGGACCCAAATTTTTCGTCTTATCTTAATTAATGTATTAAATTAAAAATGTTTTTATTTCTTCGGTAAGATATATTTTACAAAAACAATTAGGCTACACTTGCCGTCTGCCGGTTATTGACAGTTATATAATTTATTCTATTGTTTAGAATTTGTTTGTGATAAAAAAGTATATTTTAAATAAAACATCATTCAAATGTGCAGTCCTAAACATATCAAAAATCACCGCTTCTATAGTTTAAAGCAATTTTGGAGAAGCGAAACAATTTTTCCACATCAAGCTTATTTAAAGCATTTATTATTATTTATGTTGTCGCGTTTCACACAGAATGTGACATTTTTCCATGAAATGTATAACGTCTTATCGTTCTTGTCAGTTCAGTTACATACCTCGCATAAACATAGTAGATCGTCCTTATGTGGTATGTAGTTGAGGTACCTACAAAAGCTCACCTCGTCTTTTTTACTATCTTAATGACAAGTCTGATCAAAATCTCGAGTTCAATTTTTTTGCGAATGCATAACTTGCCATATATAGTACCTACCTATGTAAATATCGCAAGTACAGAACTAGGCTGTATCAGTATAACAAAAACGAATGAAAAGTATCGAAAAATTTAAGATTTATAAATATTTTCATAAATTGCACCATACATCTTTTTGGAGCAAAGCAGGCTCAAGTAAGCTTATTTATAATCAATTTTAAAGAATCCCTGTTCCTCTGCCACCACACATTTCGTGACCGAAAAGACTCTCTCAGTGAATGCTGAAGTAGCAGGAACAGAGTATACAGGGTGTCCCCTAGTTCGTCACAAAATATTTTATGGCATGATTCTTGGGCATATCTTGGGGGAAGTTGTATCTAACCCCCTGAGGCAGGGCGAGCCAATTTCTGAAAAATTGACTTTAAATGCAAAAAAAATATTTAAAATGTGCCATAGTTGTTTTTGAAGTTAATATACCTATCCATTCTTGTATTTTGTTTTTAAATCAAGTTGCTTAAGCGAATAGTTTTTGAAAAATTAATTTTCAAAATCAAAATTTATGAAACAAATTGTAATTTTGATATTTTTCAAAATTTTGCGTGAGTAAGTGCTATTTTTGTGTTATGTATTAGATTCTCTAATTTAAGTCAACTACCGAAAACCAAATGTTAAAATTTTTCTGAGTATTTGAGAAATTAAAAAAAGATACTTTTTCCAAAAAAACCGAAAAAAGGGTTTAATTACGGATAATTCATGAATAAATTATTTTTTTCGCGGTTTTTTTGGGAAAGGTTCTTTTGTTTTTCTAAGAAAGATTTTTACATTTGGTTTTCAATAGATGACTATAAATGAATTAGGTAGAGCATTTAAAATCGTATATCGAACATAAAAATAATACCTACTTAATTACGTAAAATTTTGAAATATATCAACTAAAAGAATTCAGACTTGTCATTTCGATGATAGGGGTAACGAAAAAAGTGAGTCTCACAATTCCGTCTGTCCGTTGAGCTATAACCTAAACGGCTGAATCGATTTTCTTCAAACTTTGTACCTACATAGCGTTTTATTCATTTTTGTTAAGAACCAAAAATAACGGTTGATACTTGCCATACAAATTTGTTTAGCAATTTTACATAATCGTATTTTTCTCAAAAACGACTTCACAACTTTTACTGAAAAAAATTCAATAATTTTTTTAGTAAAGGCTGCCTTTGGATAGGAAACCATTTTTCAAAAAATGTTTATTAATGAAACCTCCCAAAGAAGCATTTTTTTAATATTCGATTTTCCTCAAAATGATTTCAAAATTTTTTTTATACCAAAAAATATAAAATATAAATGGTTTTGTGTAACAAAATAAAAAAATATTTTTTGGATTTTTGAAAAATGTTTCAATATTTTATTTTGAAAATAAAATATGTATATCGAAAATGACACCATCGATTTTTTGAAACTTGATACTTAAGAGTTGTTAGTAGGTACTTTCTTAAATATTTTTAGGAAAAATTTTACAATTACGGAAAAATAACGGTCGGTACCTTCCATACAAAGGTTAAAAACCCGCAAAGGAAAATTTTGTTCTCAAAAATAACTTCTACGATTTTAATTAAACTTTTTCTATATATCGTCGTCGTTCAGACAAAACTCCCTAAGTCCATTTTCATTTATTTTGAGACATCGGTACTTTTTACGGATTTGTACTAACCAGAATTTGAAAATGTTTGACTTTGGTAATTTTTTAATTTACAAATAGACCAACACAGCTAGAGACCTTTAACAGAACTAAAATGTTTCTATTTTAATAAATATATCGTATTCAAGAGAGGGTTCTGGTTTTCGAGAGAAATGGACTTAGGGAGTTTTGATAGAACGACGACGATATGTACTAAAATGAGTACGACCTTCTATCAAAAACAATACAATTTTACACTTAGCAACTATTAATAGTACCTGTCATAGAAGTTTTTTTTTCTGTTTTGAATTCTCTCACTATCGTCTAAACGGATTTAGATTAATTTTTTTTACATAGGTGCGAATTTCAAATAAGATTAAATAATAATGCATAGGTACCTATCAAAATTTTCAAAAAACAGGTTTTTGAATTTTTGAAAAAGGATTCAAATATTTTTTTTGGAAAATTCGATACCTCGAAAACGGGTTGACAATCTTTTTTTGAAATATTAATTTTACATGCACATAAGTTAATACTTAAGTTTTGCATAGCCACATTTTTCCTTTTAAATGTTTTAAGAATTTGATATAAACCAAAAAAATATTTTTTTAAAAACCGCACACGATTTTTTATTTTTTTTTCATACAATCATATTCAATCAAGGCTAAAAATGAAGTGTTTTTTTCACCTCAAACTATCAAAAGAGTTGTTTTAAACATTTTTCTCTCATCAATTCCATGGGTTTATATTCAACCTCTTGAACATACGTGCAAGTACGTGTCTTTATTTTTTTAAGCTTTTTATTTGTTTTGGTTTCCTAAATTTTTTATAATTCGATGTTTTATGTTTAATGACAACACAAAATATAAAAAGAATACCTAGGTAGTTAATTATGTCTTCATCAATACCATTATGTTAAAAATGGGGAAATATTTACTTAAGTTATAAATTGAAATACCTACCTACCTATATTACTTAGGTATATATTTTTTGTATTAATTTTTTAAAAAAGATATTTTTTGACAAAAATGATTCAAAAATATTCAATTTACTGTATTTTATGAGAAAAAAAAGATAAAAAGTAAAAAAGGTAAGAAACTAAAAATATTAAGTTTATTAGGTAATTGAAATAAAATATTTATATTTTGTTTTAATTTAATTTCGAATGTTTCCTTAATAGCCTATTGAATAGACCGGAAAATGAGGGGTATAAAGGAACAATTACGTGCAAGGGTTTTTATTATTGAATATATTTGTTTGGCCCATACGCATGCTTAAAACCGAAAATGCTACTAAATTCACCCATGCGTTTCTGAGAAAAAGGTCACACTGGCCACTTTTCATTATTTTTGGTAAAACTCGAAAACTAAGCCGAATTTGACAATTATACATTTAATACTTTTTGTTCAAAATTAAATTTTCTATTGGAATGGATAGTTCAAAAAATTTTACGAAAAAATTTAAGCAGGAAAAGTTAACATAAACCAACCTAAAAAAAAGTCAAAAAATCAAGGATATCTAAATTTTTTAATAAATTGTGCATAACTTTTTTTGAAGCAAAGATAGGGTCAAGGCATGCATGGACAAAATAAAGTAGAGACTTAATTTAAGGCTCAAAAATTAATATTTGGTCAAAATTGATAGAGATATTCCTACACAAACCTTATCATTTCTTATAATTTTTCGCAGTTTTGGCCCGAAAGTCCCTTTTTCGGTACAATATGGCAAATTTCACTTTCGCAAAAATGTTCCAAATAAAAATTTCGATACAATATGACATTAGAACTATCGAAAATTTATAAAAAGGATATAAGTTCGCAATTTCGATTTTCGGCTGTTTTTTAATGCTTTCAGACCTACTGACCGAACGGCTGGTCCGATTAACATAAGATTTGGTACTAGTTACTAGGAACGTTAAATTTGTCATAAAGTACCAAAAAATAAGCTTTCGGGCAAAAACTGTGAAAAATGATAAGAAATGGTAAAATTTGAATGGATATATCTCTGTCAATTTTCAAATAATATGGCTTTTTTAACATGTCATATTGAAGCCCTTTAACTCCAGTTTACTTTTTTCATGCATGTCTTGAGCGTATCTTTGCTCCGAAAAAAGTTATGCGCAGTTTAGAAAAAAATTTAAAAATCTTTGATTTTTCGATTTTTTTTATGTTGGTTTTTTGTTTACTTTTACTGCTTAAATTTTTTAAAGAAATTTTCCAAACTATCCATTTCGATAGAAAATTTAATTTTGAACAAAAAGTATTAAATGTAAAATTGTCAAATTTGGCTTAGTTTTCGAGTTATACCAAAAATACTGAAAAGTGGCCAGTGTGACCATTCTCTCAGAAACGCATGGGTGAATTTAGTAGCATTTTCGGTTTTAAGCATGCTTATGGGCCAAACAAATATATTCAATAATAAAAACCCTTGCACGTAATTGTTCCTTTTTAAAAGGTCTATTCAATAGGCTATAAAGAGGATATTCTTCAAGAAATAAAAAAAATAGTTAAAAGTTGAAAAAACAAAATTTTTAATAATCTGAAACTTCAAAATAAATTATATTCATAATTTGTTCTCATACATTTTGTTGATGTGGTTTTTAAGAAAAATTATAATTTAATAATAAATTAATGAAAAAAACCATAAGATCCGCTTAAGATCGACAGCGAACAAAAAATAAATAAGAAAGGTAAAATATTAGAATATTTAAAAAATAATTTATAAAGTCAGAATACCTAAATTATATTTTTTTATTTTTGTGATATATTTTTGAATGGTATTTTTTTTTAGAAGCAATAAATCAATCAGAATAAATAAAAGAAATTGAGAATAACTGACAGAGAAAAAAAAAATAAATGTGAAAAGTGTGAAATTCCCATACAAATTTGTGTGGGAAAATTTTTCTTACGGCATAAACTTCCGATTAAGGTTGTGTGCTTTCAAAAAAATGAATTTGGGGTATAACGGATACCCTAACGAAAACCTATGCTATCGCACTCGTGATTACGCTTAAGAAAATTGTATCTTGCTTGATAATTGTATCAATCTATCTCATTTTAAAATATCAGCAAAATTAACTTTTAAATATTTTTTGATGTTAATTAAGTTCTGATTCGCTACGATTTATTGTTCTAAGAGTTGAGCTGTTCTGGCATTTTGCCCCACTGTTAACCGGTATATGGCTCTCGTTATTTTTATCTTCTAAACATTGTTTGACATGAGAAGCCCATTGAAAGTTCCGAAATCTACTCGTATATTTATATATTGGTATAGTTTAGGGTACTTTGCTTATCACTGACAGAGAAGAGTTTTAATTTCTTTTTTTTTCTATTTTGTTGCCGTCGTCATCGTTGCCATGTTCGTTTGATTGAATTGATTAGACAAGACATTTTGCTTTTGCTCTTCATGTTATGGGCACTTTTTCCTTTGATGACTACTTTAATGTTTAACTTTTTGTTTGTTCTGTTTAAGTTTTAGGACCGGGCCATCAAGCCTTAAGTATCGCTCTATCAATGCCACGACGACCTATTGAAATCGGAAGTCAACTTTTAATGATTGCTTCGGTTTTTATCGAGGGGCATAAATTAGTGTTAAGGTGAATGGAAATAAAAATACAAACCCTTTGTATGTAACGGATGTTTTCCAATATTAAAGTGTTAGATTGACGGAAATCAAGTGTCTCTTTCGCCATTAATTAGGGTCCCATTTTCGTCAGTGTTTATGGGTACATATATTGAAAACAATTTTATTACTTTGTCTTGAGTTTTCATGGGTGGTGCAAGGCATGTTTCAGGATAATATGGATGGCCGTTATGTCACAACGGTATCAATTTGATTTGTTAATAAATTTAACACAGTATACCTACATACATCTTGTTACGATGTTGGGGTGCCTACACTTTTGTAGCGTCAATATTATTTTAGTAGAAGTTATATTAAGCTTTAAGGTCGTTTTATGTGATTAAACGAAGAGGTGAGATGTTGGTTCAAGAATTTATATATGGCTCATATAATTCTTATTTACGACATTAATTTAATGTCACTGTCTGTTTTAATGATTCGTTATTTAATTTTTTTTTTTATGAAATTCGGCATCTACCACTGTTGTGAAACTTTTTAAAGAAAGCATTTGTGGATGATAATGCAGGAAAAGACTAATTATTCAAACTAAGCAAATAAAATAAACTTTTTAATACATAGAAGCCAACACAAAAAGCATGACAAAAGCTATACACCATCAACAGTTTTGAATGGTGATGTTGCAAAAAGTTCTAGTTTTCTAAGACGGCAAGTATGAGCAATGCGCGTAGGTATCCTAAAGATTCTTTATTTTGTTTTCACTGGGGTTTTTTCCGTTTTGCTTTTGAAAATATGTATTAGTTTGGTTATCTCTCTAAATTGTTTCACCTGATTTCAGGGCTATACAAAATAAAGATAAGATTAACCTACTATAAGTTTATTTTTATTTTGAAAAAAAAAGCATTTGTAAACAATAATTTTGTGCTTGCTGTTTTTTTTTGCACATGAGTCACATAAGCGATAGGAATTTTATCTTTCGGAAAATTTGTTTATTAAAAAATAATAACAAAAGTCACGACTGTATCGCCTTTACTTGTTCTCCTATATAATATTGGCAGCAATTATATAACAATTTTGTGCAGGTTAGGTACAGGTATACTTTTCGTTGAAAAATTTCTTCTCATATGCAAGTGTAGTATAATAATAAGAGCTAGTAACATAAACAAAATGTTATTTTAGCATGGCTGGTTTTAATCAATATTAACGCTTATTACAAGCCCTTATATGCATATAAGGGTGATCGTTATATGGGTTTTTTGAGTTTTTATATTTGGATGGGCCTAGGTCAGTTCCAAATGAAGATTTAGACTGAGAGCCAACGACATTTATAAAGTCAAGTCATTTGCGTAAAGTTGTAAGTCATATCAATAACAGCCCTTGAGGCGTTGAACCGATTACCGTTTCTTTGTTTACCTAAACACGTGTCGAACAGATGTCAAAATTGACGTACATTTTTTACATCGATTTATTTCAACGCCTATTGGCCTGAGGGAAAAAGTGTTGGTACTTACATACAAGAAATATTTAGCTTGCAATTGTGAACAATTGTTGTCATAGGTCAATCTCTCTGTAGTGAATCCGCTCTCTAACTTTTAAGGGACAATCACCAGAGAGTTTGACCTATGATAAGGATTGTTCAAAATTGCAAGCTAAATTTTTCTTGTCTGCATACTTTTGTCCTTCCGACCAATAGACATTGAATTAAATCGATGTTAAAAATGTACGTCAAATTTTACACCTGTTCGACACGTGTTTAGGTGAGCAGACAAACGGCTAATGGTTTAACAACTCAAAGGCTATTATTGATATGATTTATACAACCTTACGCAAATGACTAAACTTTGTATGTCGTTGGCTCTTAGACTAATAAAAGTATTCCCTAATTTTTCAGATTAATTAAATTCTCTATTTCTTTCTTTTTTGTTTTGCATACCAGCTAATTGGCGTATTATCTGGCGCCAAAATTCAGAGCATGTAGGTAATATTTCGAGGGGGTAATATATCCCCCATCACTTGGACAGGAGGGGAAATTTTATAAAAAATTACACAAAATAGAAAAAAAAACAACGGCAACACTTACAGTATTGTTTTGTAGTTTTTTGGAAAGCAAGAAGTTTATTATGGTTTATTTCAAAAAAACTTCTTTCAGTAAATAGGTTCAGCAAACAAAATTTTTGAACTTAAAATAAAAAAAATAATTTAATTTTTCTTCATTGTTGTTCAAATGAAAAACTATTTTGAAAATAAACCATTGGCATGGAGTTCTGGCTTTCCAAAAAGCTACAAAACAAAACTGTTGTCGTTATTTTTATAAAATTGGCCTTCCTGCCCAAGCAGGGGGAAATATTACCCTTCTCTCATGGACATTTTTTTTCTCGTCTACTTCCAACCTACATGCTCTAATTTGAATGATTTTACGGATCACGTAGATGCTATGCCAAAAAATAGGGAATTTAATTAACCCCTTCAGCGACAATATAGGGGATGAAAATACAAATTTGAAAAGACTAGGATTTTTTTTTCTTTATTTAGAGCCGATTTAGGCCCATCCAAGAAGACCTTTTTTTTAACGACCATTCTAATGTTTACATCTACATAGGAATGTATGTATACTTAGGATTTCAATTGACTGAAAAACACGTTTCTGGAGTTAACTGGCCCTGAGGGCCAGTTTTTCAGTTCAGTGTTTACTCTGAGTTAAATCAGAGTTTGCTAATTCTAAAAATAAATTAACCCTGAGTTAACTCAGGAACAGTTTTTTAGTTGAGAATTAACTTTATCTTTCAGCTGTCAAAATTCTAGGGTCAACTATGTGCGATGCTATGGATATCATCCTACGCCTTTTACGCATCGGAATAGAGATGGCCCCACAACGGAATTGCACTGATGGTAATAACTTTCAATATCTAAAACGAGATGGCGCCACAACTGAAAAGGGCCTCAATTTAATTCCTGAGTTAACTCACCAAATTAGATGAGTTAACTCGGAGTTAATTAAGGATAGGTCAATTCTAAAAACACGTTTCTGGAATTAGCTCAGGTTTAAACCCGAGACTAGGATGATCTAGCACAGAAAAACTGGCCCTAAGTGTACCAAATTTCATTACATAATTTGTATTAAGAATTGGCGTGGGAAATGATTTTTGTCGCCGAAATTCAACAAACGGACCACTGTGTGGCCGTATGAGTCGTTATTTCCCTAAAGAATTATTTGCTGGATATTGGCAAATTTGTTACTCTGTATATTAGACATTTTTTATATACATAGGTAATGTATGACGTAAATATACAAACATTTTGTAAACTAAGAGTTCTCTACAAAAAACTATTAGGTACCTAATCATTTTTTGTTCAGATGAATAAGAATCGAGAAAGTCGCTGAAAAGCATTTCTTACATAAAAATTCCGACAATTTTCGACAGTAACTTTTCATTGGATAGAGATGTCAAAAATGTTTTGAAGACAAACATTTTATTAGACATTTTAATCTAAAAATCATACACAAATTTTTACACAATCAGAGCCGAGAAAATTGTATTTACGTTTTTCACCTTGGCCCTTTTTTCAAAGTGATGGACAACGCAACATATCCCACCAGTCTGAGTGCCCTCACGCGGATCTATATAATTATAGAGAACATAACATAAATATAAAAAACTAAGCATATTAAAAGGAGTTTTCGAAAACGTTGCTAGCTCTTAGACTAGTATAGGTACCTACATGAAAATTCAAAAATTATAAAGAAAGTAGCCCTAGATAACTTTTTTTTAAAGAATATGCTAAGAATAATATTATGTGTATCTATTTATTTACATAATTTGGTCATAGCCTACGATAAGGCCACAACTAAGGAATCACAGAGAACACCAGGTCAAATTTAATAGAAGCAAACCATAGTTACTGTGTTATTTTTCAGCTTACATTACGTGTCTAACAAGGTTAAATATTTAAGTGTCCGCAGTGGTTCAAACGTGACCAATATAATATTAATTTTTTGGTCGATTTTGAGTCGAAACTATATTTATGGTTGTACAAAACGTACAAAAATATTGTACACACCAAAATGATCGCTGACTTACAAATTTCAAATTCAATAAGAAAGTGGAATTGTAAATATGATTTTTTTCAAAATCTTACTTTTGTATCTCGCAATCATTAAAATCGTATACAAACCAAAATATTGTAATTCTAAAACTTACCGGTAGGACCAATAACAGTAACATACTATACAAATGAGTGTTAGAATTAGATTTAAATAATTTAATGAATGTGGCAAAATATATGAACGTTTTGTAATAGTTTGTCAAAAGAAGGATCAAGTGCATGTATACAGCTTTTCAATGTAGGACTCCTTCAAAAACACATTTATTTATGTTCTTTCTATATTTCAAATAGATTTATTGCTTTTTAAGATAAGTTAAAATATTAGTTCAAAATTTTAAAGTAGATTCCTTCGTAAAGTGGGTCGGTAAGACTCATTATAAAATTAGTGTTAGTATAAAAATCTAACTTTTGAATGCAATTAAAAGAAGATAAATTGTATGAAATATATCTTGCCTGCCGCCCCTTATGTACCCTTAATCAGATTTAATTTAGTTTTCAAGTTTTTTTTTATAGTTTTTCTCTGGAAATGTGCTCGAAAACTAGTGTCTTTTTATGTCTTTGTAGCCCTCCCCAAGTTAGCCCACCTCTAATGATTTGTGTGTCATTTATATGATATCATATAAATGTCATTTTATCTATCATATTAAATCTCTTTATGGACAAATTTCGAATCGCATTCAGTTATTTTCCAAGAAAAGTATTTTAAAAATTTTTATTTGCAACTTTTTTCTTAGAACGTAATGTGAAGCTTTTACGCTTTGAAGAGCTGAGTACGATTAATCAAAATAAAACATAAAAACAAACAAAAAATAATCAGAAAAATAAAGATATTTGATTGAAATCCGTTGACTGTGCGATAGCTTTATTTTCCATTTTATTATTTTAAAATTCAAAATAAAACAAATTATTATCTCTCTCAACTGCATATGCCTGAATTAATTTATTTTCATCTATTAATTTTGATTTTATTAACTAAATGAAAAAAATTTATAACTAGGTACCAAAAGACATAATAAATATAAATTTAACAGAATATCTTACGACACATGTGAATCATGAAATCGTTTATTAACAAAAATATTATCCGTTTCTTAATTCTCGTTAATTATTATTAATTTCAAATAATGTTGCTAAGAAAAATAGCTTATTAATTAATTTTCTAATACAAAAATTTCACAAAAAAAATATAAATAAACCATAAACTATCTTAAGTTTCTGTTTATTTTAAAAATGAGACCATTAAAAAAATTAATAAATTAAAGAAACATAGAAAAACTAAATTTCGAAAGGGCCGAATAAGATACGAAATCGTTTTATAAGTAGAACAACACAGTCTCACCTTAAGGTCAATGGAATTTAATTTAATACAAGCAATTTAAATTGATTAATCGAACAAAACTAACAAGCTTATCATTATTTGTGTCATATGTGCGTACTATATGGTGCAACTACTATATTTATTACAAGAAAAAAAAACTAAACATACAGATATGAACTCACCAACAAATTGCTCACAAAAAATAATCTGAAACAATAAAAAAAATCGAATTGGAGCATCCCTATAATTTATATTTTATTTGAAGCGAAAAAAAAAATAATAAAAAAAAAACAAACATAAATTCAAAGTAAACAGTATGACTATGTTCTGTCAAAGAGCAATTATTATTGCGAAATTAAATGAAGCTATCTCTTCTTTACGTTTGTACGCCGTATACATTGCTCAGAGGGACTTTCAAACAAAAAGCAATATAAAATGAAAATGCAGTGTCATTATACTTTGATGAGACTATAGCACCCCCTTAAGGGCTGCAGAAGGGGTATAACCCTGGGGCCACGTACATAGTTCAATGATAACACCCCGACAAAGACATTCACCAGGGCTGGACTTTCATTTGGTATAGTAGTTGTATAGATGTAAGAATCCAACGATAGTATACGAGCTTTGAGGGCCCTTAAGAATTGTTTACTTAGACTTTACGGATATACCAGAGTCAAGAAGGTCCAGTCATTCTTGGCTTTTGTGAAAAGAAATGAAACGCAATGACACCGGAATATAATATATATAATAAAAATGGGCAAACCATGAACCAATTAACCATATCTCCCTTGATATAGCACCTAATGTGCATTTCGAATTGTAAATACTAGTTTTTACAACCCCAGGAAGAATACCTCTAGAAGGGAACTCGGTAGAGAGAACACCTCTCAAACCAAAAAAAAAAGAAGACTGGCCGTTAGCTGCAACTATCTGTTCAAGTAAAAGGATTGATTGGGCGATAAGTACCTTTCAACCTTTTACCAGGTGTAAATGGCGCATCTTTCCAACCCTATTGCAACAGGTTTAAGATCATTGTATGCCTTATCTAATTTGCATACTTCGAAGTAGCATAGCTCTTGGGTATATATCAAGTCTATAGAGAAGAGCTAAAGTAATTTGTATTCCTAAAATAGGGAAAAAAGATACAACCCATCCAAAGTTCACGTCGATAAGCCTAACATACTTTGTACTGAAAATTCTGGAAAAATGTACGCCAACATGCCTACAGAGCGGGCAGATGTACAGAAACTGCTCTGTATGAACTAACTAATAACCTACAGAAAGCTTTAAATGCAAAGGAAATCGTAACAGCTGCCTTTCTAGAAGGTGCTTTTGACAAAATCTCCCATTATGCGATCAAATAAGCTCTTGTTAGGAAGGGTGTGCCCACGCTCAGCACCATATCCACAAATATTGGTGAGATTTTAGCCACTAGAACAGCTGAGGCAATAGCAGGACCAAATACGCGGAAATTTTAACACCAAGAGGCTGTCCACAGGGAGGGGTACTATGACCCTTGCTGTGGATTCTTGTAGTTGATGAACTGTTGGAAAAGCTTACTTCTAAAAGCATGCACTAAATTGGTTTCGCTGTTTTGAAACCATCTCAAGGAAATGATGCATATCTGTGGGATTATCTATGGATTCTACTAAGACGATGATAATACCATTTACTAAGAAAAGACTTCTGCCACGCCTGAAACCCATCCGATTGGGGGGCGAAGTAATCAAAAAAAAAAAGTGAGGTTAAATATCTAAGTATAGATAGTAAACTCCTGTGGAATAAACACATATAAATAACCGTTGGGAAGCCCCAAAAGCCCTCATGATTTGCAAGAGACAAGAAGGCAAGTCACGTGGCTGCAAGTGCAAACCAACTATCCTTAGGTGGATGTACACCATATGGTAAGACCCATCATTACCTTTGTTGCGGTTGCATGGCACAAAAGAACCGAATTACTCACAACTAGGAAACCACTAGAAAAAGTCCAAAGGCTCGCATGCTTGTGCATAACTGGGGCAATGAGAACTTGGCAGCAATGGAAGTTATCCTTCATCCTCACCCCTGACATAAAGCCATAGCAAGTGCTTCAAAGGGAGCCATCATGAGCCAAAGAAGAAACCGGTACTTGAAAATGCATAAGTCTTAGGGTTAGGGACTCTATTTCAAAGTCAGCAGTAACCAACCTCATTGATATTCTAAGAGATGGAATGGTTAAGACTTCGCGAAAAACTTTCAAATTGAACAAAGTAGCAAAAAGGAGTGGGTAGGTGAAACTGTAAACTACACTCTCAAACCAAATTCCATCAACTGGTACACTGATGTATCGAGAGCAAATGAAGGCACTAAGGCTGGACTCTTGAAGCCTAGAACCAAACTTTCTATACCGATGGTACAGTCTACTATCACCATTCAGACGGAAGTTGACGCCAAAGCCAAATGCGCAGATCATAATCTCGAAAGAAACTTCAGAAACCAAAACATTGTCACATAGGTAGTCAAGCCGCACTCAAATCCCTGAGCTCTTAAGCCATCAGCTCTAAAGTTGCTTGAGAGTGTGTGAACAAGTTGAATGTCCTTGGCAACAACAACAGCGTTGGTGTCCAGGGAAATGAAGAAGAAGATTCCTTAAAGAAAATATACCTGTGACACTAGTAAGTAGAAAAGAGCGACTTTTCCTCTCTAAAAGTCCTCCAATTACTCAAATTTTTCCTTAAGGCCGATAACGATAGATGGTCAACAATTGACACCTGTTGAGTTTCAAGGAATCTTTGGCCAGATATTTCAAAGAACAAAACTGATCATTTATACTTAAGCTAAGCAGACCCTCGATTGTCTCTCTTGGTTGGAAAAGCAGCCCTCGGAGAATATTTTTTTTTCGACGAACTGGGCGACACGTCTCTTTTTTGCCACTAAGAAACATCCTGAAATTCATTCAAAGTACAGGCTGGTTCAGGGAGGCACCCTATTTCCAAAACTTCCACTAAATCCCTCCTCTCTCCCTCATATTTCTACATTTCTCACATCCTAGCGAGCACAATGGATCCATTGAGATTCGAGTGAGATGTATTGGCTTGCCGTATCATCACCCCTTCTAACCTAACCTAACCTACTCAAATTTCTGAGAGAAATAAAATTAGAGGATAAATTGTAAGATGAGCAACCTCATCCAATTCAGGTGGGGGCATAGTAGATCTTAAGGTCACAGTGCAACAACAGCAACCCCAATATTTTATTCATTCATTCATACCACCCATCATGTAGTACCTCTTGGCATAATGGTTAGTGTGTTGGACTGTCATGCCGAAGGTCTGTGTTCGATTCCCAGCCGCTACTACCTTAAAACAGAAATATTTTTTTGAGGTACTGTCTCTTGCGAGAAACTGACAAATCTTCCAAATCTTCCTTGTCATGAACAAGTGCTTCTCATCTAGCCGTTCGGACTCGGAAAAAAATTGTAGGTCCTCTCCATTCCTGCCAACAACACGCACACAGGATTGGTTGAAAGTTGTAAGTCACAAGGCTCTGGTGCTCCACGAGCTTTTGCGCCATCAAATTTAATTATTTTTATTCATACCACCCCCACTTTTTATTTAGAAGTCAAAACCCTAAAATTACTCAAAAAATTAATTATTTGGATTCTATATCAATATTCAAAACTGGGATTTCATTAAATAACGTTTCGGACCCTGTTAGTCATTGTTAGTATTATGACGAAGTTCCAAGCCATCAAAGTGCCTTAGAATGTCAGAGTGACATTTCAACGATGGTCTAGCATTAAACCACTGTTGGCAATCCGGAACACCGATTCGATACGTGTGAATGCTTCTCATGTCGATTCTAAAATCAAATCCAGAACAATTTTCTCTTCTTTTCAAAACAAGAACTGTTATTCTGTCCCCAATCGAAAAGGCCATATCCCTATCATGTGGTTCAAATGTCTACCTTTTGGGCCCCAAAAAATATGTGAGTAAGAGCCCATTAAGGCAGTTTCATATTTTGATTTTCTAATACAGTACTGAATACTGATGGCTACATCCAGCCAGCGCGGTTTTATTGCAGCTGGAATTGAGTTGGAATACCGACCGAGTCCGTTGTGTTTGTAGTGTGAAAGTAGAAACATCATTTCTCTCTATAGAATAATTCCAACTGGGACTAGCTAGCTATACCAACGAAGCGATTTTAAGTTTATTTTTAGATTGCAAACGTTTTCCATTTGTTTATTTTTTGTTGTTGTTGTTGTGTGTTTCAAATATCATTTGGTTGCAAGTCGTACAGTTTGTGCCCGCCTGGGGTGTTATTACAGACAATATCAGGCGATTATTGAGTCTTTTTTTTTTTAGGGAAAAATTAATTACAATTATGATGAACATTGCAGTTGTTTAGATTGTAAATGTGTCTGTATAACTGTATAATAGACATAGGTAGGTACCTATATAAATTTTGGTTTTAAGTTTTTAAATTTAATTTTTAATGCTATACATACCTATAGATAACCTGTGTAGAATTTTGGCGCCATGTTCATTTATTTATGCGTTTGGGAGTTTGGTGTGTGAACATTATGATATTGTTTGACAATCTGTAATTAGTTTTGTGAATATTTTTAATTGGCATTTCCTTTGGCAAGTTGTTAGGTATTGTTATTATGTTGCTAGAAAAATTTAAATTAAAATTTGATTTGCTACTGATTCTAATTAGTTTACTGTATTTCTATTTATATTGCTAATGATGCATCAACAAAAAATAATGCATCTAGGTACCTACCTACATATGTAGGTATGTAATTGTTTTAAAATGCAATAAATTCGGGAGTACCTAAATTGAAATTGATAAATTATTTTTTATTAATACCTACCTATGTAAGGTTTAAATTAGAGAGGATGAAAAACTTTTAGAATGTCAATTTGTAAATACTTTCTAATAAAACTAGGTTACATTTTTATGTATAAGTTTTTATGTTGAAGCAATAATTGATTAACGATTGGCAACAGAGATTAAGTAAAATTTAAAATAATGCTGAAGCTTTCATCAAAGACCTTTGAAAATCTAGTACAAGAATAAAGTTATTTTTCCGTTCTAAAATTCTTGTTAATTTTTTGTATTACAAAAATGTGCACCATGGACGAAAAATCAAAGTAGACTGACTAGGGAATTCAGGGAAGATACTTTTTTATTTGTTTTTCCAAAATTCGTTTAAAGACTTAAGAGCTTATAGACAGCCAAGGAAGGATACTGATATGGCATAACACCTCTTGCCTATGGTGATAAACCATGTAGTAAGTACATATAGGTAGTAGGTATGTACATACCTGTGACTGAATTTCCACTAAACATTAATTAATGTCAAGTTGTTTTTTGAGGAGCAAGAGCCTGTTGTACAAAGGTGGTTCAAATTTTGATTCGTGATGGTTCAGCAATTTCAACTTATGGATTTCGGCGGATTTACTGATGAAGTTCAACGATGGTTCAAGGATGTAATTGGCTATTACTGCGTATTTGAACCTCGAATCATCGTTGAACCTCAGTAAATACGCTGAAATCGATGAGTTAAAAGATCCAAAAAATTCCAACAAAAAATATATTAACTGAAAGTGTTTTCAAAAATATTTGACTTATACAAGTATAACTTTATTGAGAAATTCTATATTAGAAGGGACTTCTGGCTTTGAAAAAGACATCGTTGTAAGTATAGGCCCGTTGTTTTGAAACAATTTTTTTTATTTTGATGAAAATGATGAAAAATACTTGTATTGCATCCCGCTATACAAGAGTCCGTTATTATTTTGCGCCACCTTACAAATCGTTATCTCCCATAAAGAATTATTTTCTGAATATTGGCAACTTTGTAACGCTGTATTTCGACATTTTTTGTTAGACATAGAATCTTAATATACAAAAATGTAGATCAAATATAATATATTGAACAAGTAGCGGTATACCCGTTAAAAACAGTTTTTAACTCAAAAAATTTGTTGGTTTTTCAACAATAACTGTCATTAGAAACAGATGTCAGAAATGTTTGCATTCCAAGGTTCTAAGAGGTATTTTTTCAAAACGCATAATATACCTACCTATAGTTTTTTTACGAAACATACAAAATCCGAAAGTTTAATCCTTGTAAATAACATATAGGTGCTCTATGTACATATATTACAAATAAGTAACAATTTTATCATAATGAAACTTCAAATGTGTTAGATTATTTTATTTTTCTGTTACGTGCACGAATTGAGAAAAGAAATTTGTGTAAATAAATCTATTCTTGATTTCTATCTTATGATATTAACTTTATTTTGCTGTGCTCAATTTATTCTCTCATGTTTGCTTTCTTGAAATATGAACATTTTCTAATTTTAATTCTTGTTCCGAATTTGAGAATAAAACTAGGTTGTTTTGGAAAATGCTATCAGATAAAGGTATTGAAAAATTAAAAATCGGTTCCTGTATACTTCTTCTTTCTTCTTCTAATTGCTAGTCAACAACTAATCAAGTTTCTTAAAGAGAAAATGTATTCAACGCGGTACCGAACCTGCCTTTAGGCAAAACAGGCAATTACCTAGGACGGCTCTTGACTATAGGGTGGCAAAATTAGTGCAATGAAGTTGAATCGGTGAGAAGAAAAAGGAAAACATTCCACAAATCATAGTTCGTGGCAAATCGAAAAAAACTGTTTATTGCCAAAACTAAAAGTACTTTCGAAAACTTTTTAAGGAAGAAATGTCAAACTAGCATAAAGAAGTAACTTGCCAAAAACTTGGGTGTAAAATTATTGAAGGTAAGCCCAGAATCTACTGAAAAAGGGTTGGAATGTTTTTCTTTTTCCACTCAATGGTAAAAAATTAAGACACGATTTTAAACTAATTTTTTATTTAAACAATACAAAAAAATAGATACAAAACACTAGAATATATTATTATTGCTATTCAGTGAAAATAAACAAAATAACGAATTAACAACAACACTTTACTTACTACCGTTAGGTATTTATTGTAACTGTGATAAAAAGAAGATTAAAAGTCGCCTTCGTCACTTTTTGCGATATTCGATGTTTTTTAAACTTTTCAGAGACCCCGTGTACAAAAACTTAGAAAAGCATGTTTTTCAAGATATTGAATAAATTTAAACAATACCTAATAATCGTCAAAATTTGAACATTTAAACAGAAAATTTTAAACTTTGAGTGGAAAAAGGAAAATATTCCTGGAATATTTTCCTTTTTCCACTCAAAAAAATTTTATTTGCTCATTTAAAGGCATAGGTTTTATTGGAATGATTTCCTTTTTATGCTCATTAGGTGCGCTATGTAAATATCTACATTTCTGCATTTTTAGTTCAAATTCGCAATTTTGTGGAATGTTTTCCATTTTCTTCTCTCTTTTTTTGTACATTACTGTGAAGAAACTCCCACTGGGAAAACTTTGAGTGAAGCAGTCCTTACGCCCACTTTTTTTAACATTGCCCAGCGCATAATTTTTGATCGATTTCTGATTTATTTTCTTAATTATCTATAAGACTTCATCTTCTCTCGGTGAGTGCCTTGCAAAGTAGGTATCAGTTTTTCAAATAAAGTTTCTGATTTCTTTCAAAGATTCGGATTTATTGATTTCAAACCTTTGTTAATCCTAACCTATTTAGCTCCACAATTCTAACTTGAACTGTGTCTGAATTCAATAACGGCATAAATATCTTCGCTTAACCATGGCATAAGATTGGCCTCTGAACCACTAAAGGAGTCTGATGATCGAGGTGGCTCTCGTGAAATAGCTATAACTCCAGCCTATATACTTGGTGGTAACATACACGCAAGTTGTTGTTCATTCAAAATTATACAATATCTAGGTACATTAGGGTGGTCCTTATAAAGGTCATTGTTTAATTCAAGTTGGTGCAACACCCAATTTCTTACAAATACATTAATACAAAAATTCCTGTAAAATGTTTGGCTCATTATATTACCGTTAACTCGGCCCCAACAAGTTTTATATGGCAAATCCCAAGTAAAATGTTCAATCAAACTCTGAATTTTTATAACTTTGGTAATAATGGCTGCCAAGTTGCTATCGGTTGGCGAGTGCAAACAATCAAATCCTCCGACAAATCGAAGCAAAATGCGGTGATAATTCGATTGAAAAATTGAATTCGCTACCGCAATTTGCTTTTTAATGTCACCCACGGTTTTTGGCACCTTATTTGTGAGATATGCTCAAAATCTGAAAGCCTTACAAAATCTTCAATAATTAAGTCTCGCATTTTTAAAAATAA
Source organism: Dasysyrphus tricinctus (assembly GCA_963921185.1). Taxonomy (NCBI): domain Eukaryota; kingdom Metazoa; phylum Arthropoda; class Insecta; order Diptera; family Syrphidae; genus Dasysyrphus; species Dasysyrphus tricinctus. The sequence goes on along the minus strand of OY992532.1, from coordinate 25,852,228 downwards.
TCTTTAAATTGAAAAAACCAATTTTCAACCATTTCTCATTTATACATTTCGCAAATAAAGTCCCGCAAATAAAACGAAATCTTGCAAACTAAAATCGCCAATATCAAAATATTGCAATTCCAGTTATACTAGGTACGTTTTCAGCCAAAGATAATCTACGATTTAACGAAAAAGACTTATGTGGTGTTTCCACCGGATGAAAAGATTGAAAAGAAGATTAACTCTGATAGCACACTCCAAAAGCCAAAAGGGTTTCCTTTTTTCATATGAAGTGGAAGTGAGATAGAATGTTTCTTTTGTGTCAAAAAATGGAGAACTGAATCCAGTCACGAATGAATTCTTCTGGCCATATAAGAAAAGGTTAGTTTGATTTGTTCAACTTTTTGTTCTAGCGAGATTTAACAAGATTAATTTTTAATCTTGTAGATTAACGAAAACAATTCGTATAGTAAATCTTGGAGATTTAAAGAAGTTTTGAGATAAATCTTTTTAATTCTCCGATCGTGATAAAAGTTTTTTTTTCAACACTTTTTCAGGTATAATTTTCCAATACAACCCATTTTTATCCTCAAATCCGTGACAAAAATAACATAGCCCCCATGACCCCCCTCCCTTGTATTTGCCAATGTTCTTGGAAGCATAAATTCGATTCTTTGTTTTATCTCACCTCTAGAATTAGCAGTAAACATACATAGTACATAGTTTTCATATGAGAACATCTTCCTTTAGTTCATCTAACATGTCCCAAAAAGGCTAGTGTTACGTAAGATGAACTTAACTGATCAGTTCAAAATAAATCGCCAGGATGAAACGTCAATAAATGTGACAACAAAGGCCGTTAAAAGCTGAAGCAATAACTCAACAAATTCCAATAAAATAAAAGAGTGAAATAATGGCAAAGCCAAACAAAATAATTAGTGATTTTAAAAGACTACAAAACTTTCAACCATAAATAGGACATCACTGTTAAGAAATGAATTTGAATTCCTTCAGCAAAATAACAGAATTCTTTTTGTGAATAACTTCTGAGCCAACATCTTGTTTATTTCTTTGCACTAAATTTTGTTTCTCAATAAAATCAAAATATATACCTTAAATATATTTATATTTAATAAAATAAAAAAAAAAAAACAAAAATATGGACTCGAGTGTTGGCGACATAGATTCCTTAAATCTAAGAATTATTTTCTGAAATGTCACGTCAAAATTGCATTATATGAATACCTAAGCATATTTTTTTATGAGAATCATAAAAGAGCCCCTTCAATAAAAATACCTATAAAATTAAAAAAAAATCTCTTTTTTAAAATTTAAATAAACAAATATATAAATTTACATTAGGTACCTATACATTATACTTTAGTCTTAAATTTCTTAAGGAAACTATTCAAATTTCTTAATAAAAACATTGATGATGCCATCATCAGTGTTTCATGTCCTCAAATTTACATTGACAACGTCTTCCTGTTTCCTCTAATCTTGATATACATACATAATATCTCTGAACTGTTGATTTTTATGATTCATAGCTTTAGGCAATTTACATTTCGTGAATTTATAATATCCATCATCTGGAAAAAGAGACACTTTGTAAATTTGTTATTTAATGTTTAACTTGTATGAAATTAAAGAAAGATTTTTTTTATGAATATAAATACACTCAATAAATATTTTGAGATATTTACTCGTATAGTAGAATTTTCCAATAAATTTCTACATGGAAGCAAGAAGCATAATGTACCAATAATACCTGTACTTGGGGCTCATATCAATCTTTTTCTCGAGAAATCATAGCATGGTTCTTAAAGTTGAGTGATCCTTCTCCATTTATGCTCACAATTAACTGCTAAACATATCCTGTATAAGACATTTTTACACAAATTCTGAGGAGGTGCTTTTGCTTACACACGAGAAGCTTAAAACTTTTTGCCTTAGTCTTACCGTGACAACAAAAATTGACGCCCAAAAATCTGCTGCGTATGTTTTTTCCGCCTTTGCCGAAATAAATATAATATTTCAACTTTCTTGGAAAAAAAGACAGAGTAGCCATAGTCCATGATGCTATCTTCATTTAACATTGGTGGGTAACTATTCCCAGGCGAGGGTTCCGATATCAAGATCCAAGATGATTTACTGAATAACCATTTTGAACCAGTTCAGTTTATTTGGATAACTTCCTGGCCTTTGGTTAACTATTAAAAACCATTAAGTGCAACGACAGCTAGAATCCTAACACCCCTTTGTCTGAAACAATCACCTGTTAAGAGTGTCTGAGCCGAAAACCTCCGACTTAAAAGAACATACACCAATTAGCCTGCTGAAAACGTAGGCAACAACACCTCTCTTTCAAAGCTTCCGTTGAACATTTTCGCAGCTTAACATTTAAGCAACCTTAACGAGGCTCTAATTCTAAATGAAAAAAAAAAAATAAAAGTGTGAATTCTTCCCGGTTTATGGGGTCGTCAAGACTTTGGTGTATGTATGCTAGACAGGTCTTTAGTTAAAACAGTGCCTGTTACCTATTACATAGATATATTTTTTCCATTCAAATAGTAAACTGCAAGACAGTTTACCTTTCTCTTCATGCATGCTACATTAATAAACATTGTGTCAGTTGTTTGTTATAAAAAAAAGATGCAATAAAAGTTATTTTATTGATGGTGGTATCTTTTGGAATGCTATTGAATGGTACCTGTTGATGCCCGTCAATACCAGTATTATTTTCTCTTAGATTTAATTTTTGGAGACCTGCTGGCCTGGAACCATCTGTCTGTCAAAATTCCAACCAAACACGACTACAAATGGCAGATTTTCATATAATAAAATACAATTTCGTTACCAAAGATATGAAAATGCAACCATAAAATACAAAGAAATTATTGGAAAGTTATTTTCGGCTGCATGCATATCGTGGCAAACGTTTGAATGCAACTCGTTTATCCCATTTTATTGTCTTGTTAATGAGAAGTGAAGAAGTGGAAAAGCATGTTTCGATATTTCAATCACTTGGGATTATCAATTTGAGGTGACTTTTTTATTTCTTTCTCGTCTTTCCTCTTCTTATTACATTGTAGCTCTTTTTAGTATTTGGAATTTTATGTAGGTTTTTTACGAAGCTTCACTCAGGGCTCCATCTGTGGTTTAAATATTTTTTTTTTTCAAGTAAAGTTATACATATGTATACCTATACTTAAAAATTTGTTTAAATTTAATTTTGGTCATTTTGATTTTTAGTGCAGCTTAGTAGGTACCTATTTTGTGTGAAAATTATGGCAAAAGAAATTTAGAAAATTTCCACCAGAAGGTATATTTAATGGAGTACAAAAAGAGTGTCAAAGCTTTTATGTTAATGAAGAGATGAAATTCAATGAGAAAAAAGTGTTTAAGGATTGTCATAAAATTTGAAGAAAAGAGTGTTCGTTCCTTAATTCTGTTTTAATTTTGTATTTTGAGGTATTTATTAATAATACTGAATCTTGTCCCTTTGTTTCTACGTCGCTGATGACAGTCCAACAATTTTCAACGTTTTAACATTGAAAATGTTTATAGGGTCGTTTTGAGTAAATTATGGTGTTACTAAAATGAATAAAGTGAACAAGTGTGTATATGAGATGAACGCTGGCGTATAAGGGGGATAAGATCGAATTTTTGGTGGTGTTACTAAAATGAATAAATTGAACAATGGTAATATGAGATGAACGCTGGCGTATATGGGGAATGGGGGATAAGATCGAATTTTTGGTGGTGTTACCATTCATTTTGGAATGAACAAATATGTATAGAAGATGATTGCAGGCGGATAGGGAGGGTACGGTTGAATTTTTGGTTGGTGTTTCTAAAATGAGCAATATAAGTGTTAACTATACATATTACTATAATTATAAAATGCAAGAGCTAGTGCAGTCAGCACTCAGCAGTGCATATTGCTTCTAAAACTAAATCTAAGCTTTGGAAATTTTTTGAAAATGTTTATGATAGGAAAATAATGTAGAGGTGCAATATGACGTTTTTTAAAATATGGTTTTATGTGAAATGGTCGAACAAAAAAAGAAAACAAATGAGAAGTGCCAGAGTAATATTTTTTTTTGTTTATCGATGGTTAAGTTTAATATAACAATTTTGTACATATATTTTGCAATTCCAAAAAATCTACAAAGTGAGATATTATTGGTTGTAAGTTCAAAGTTCTAAAAAAGATGGCTCACAAATGCTACACATCAGAGTTAAGGCTGATTGTACTAAATTGTATAGTTTAAGAAAGATAATAAATAACAAATTGTTTCGTTTCAGGAAATTTTGATACCTAGTATTTTTTTATATTTTATATAATTTTTGTTGATCGATTTTTCGCAGTTATTATTTTTTATCTTTTAAATGGTTGCATTTAAAAATCTCAAATTCATACCGGAGATAGATTATATAGATTCACATATAACATGTAAAATTTGATTTTTTTAATCGTACCTAAGCCAAGATAATTACATATTTCTGTTCATTTACATATCACCTACTAACTCTTTAATCTGTGCACCTAGACAATTAGTTTTTGTTTTATTAGCAGCTTGACAATTATTTTGATATATCATACGTTGCTGTACGTTCTATATAAGCTTCACAAATCGAAAATACAATTAATTAAAAAGTGGTACTAAATCTTTAATCAATATTCCTAAAATTCATCGTCGTCGATTTGCAAGTTTTTGTGCGGACAAACAGCCCAAATAAACAGAGCACAAAAATATAGTCCCATAGTTCATTGAAGATTTCTTTCTATCTCTGCCAGGGTTGCAAAAGTCGATAAGATTGTACTTTTTTCGATACACTCCACTTTGCTAAAGTACTCCACTTTTGCATTCAACGAAAAAGATAAAGTAAATTAAAAAGAAAATCATCTGACATCACAAAATGTATACTGTGAACCGAGGCTGACATCGATATAACAGAAGAAATAAAAATGATTAATACAGTTTGTTCGAGAAAATGGCATCTACAAAATACCGGTTTCAACAATCTCGCAATTAAAAATCGAAAACATTAAATTTATAAAATTTAAATCTCGCAAAATCGAAGGGTATTGCAACAAATTCCTACAGTTTTGTTATAAAAGTTTCGCATATGTAAGTATGTATGTACCTTATATGTTAATTAACATAAACAGCTAAGTTGTTTTTTAATTAATTGGATATAGAAATATTACATACGTTCATACAACAGCAAATGTGGACAAAATATTATCAAATCAAATCAAAAAGTACAATTCGATACACTTTCCTTTTATATTTTGATACATTGCTGAAACACGATTTCATCCCTGATATCTGTCTAGTAGTTTATTATAAGAGACTGTTCATTTCAGTGTTCAGTGTTCAGCAGTGTTCCCAGATTGGTGGTTTTTCCAACCAAAATGGTTGGAAAAAATGCCTTTGGTGGGAAAAATGGTGGGAAAATATTCATAGTGGGATTTATGAAGGGAAAATATTTCAATGGATTCTTTTTTGGTGGGAAAAACCACAATTCACTATACTTGCCTATCTTCGAATTTTATGACCTATAATGATTTGGCACAGAAACTTTAAAAAATAATTTTATTTTGTGAATACAACACAAATGAGGCACAAAAATCACTGACCTTGAAAAAATTAAAAAATGTCTCAAAATTCATAAAAATCAATGGCTGGCCAATTACTGGAACTTACTAGCTGACCTTTTACGACATTTGAGTGACCTTTCAAGTGAGATGCCAACATTTTGTTTGTAACCTTGAAACGAACTTTAAAAATTCATAAGAAAAACTTTGGCTGAACAATTATTTAAAATAGTTGATCTTATCAGATCTAGTGATCTTTCGGATCGGTATACATTTTTTGTGAACATTCCACAAATGAGGTGGCAAAAATCATACGGTCGTGACCTTAAGAAACTTTAAGTCTTGATTACAAGTTTTCTAAGGCTGACTAATTTCTAGGACAAGCTAACTTTCTTCACCAATTACTGACCAATTAGATGACATACTTTTTTTGCGAATATGAAGTACCAAGAGTGCAGAGCCAACATTCTTCTATTTTTATATCTAGGAAATATTTGTAGCAGAAATGGTTATGGTAGTTTTTTTTTTTCCTTCCAGTACAAAAATGGTGGGATTTTTTTTGGAATTTGGTGGGATTCTAGAAATCTCATCTGGCATCACTGGTGTTCAGTCTGTCTTCAGTTGCAAAGATGCCTTGGAGTTGGGAGGTTTGTTTCCGCTGCTTGCCGGTAAATATTTTTTATTAATAGTATAGAATGCGATGTGCGTGAAAGGTAAGTAGGATAGAATGCATGTGGAATGTTTAGTTTTCAGGTAGGTTCGTTAGGATATTTGTTGGGGGTTTTTTGTTTGTTTATTATTTTACTGTTGTGTTTTGTTTAGCTATGATTAGATGGATTAACGAAGAAAATGAAAAATATGAAATAAGAATACCTACAAGTGGGAATACAAATATAGGTCAATAAAATCACAAAACTAAAACATAAAAAAGTTATAATTTCTTAACTTCCCATTGGAAGTTATTGTAAATGGTCCGATTTGTCAAAATAAAAATTTTAACATATCTTCACGTTTCGCTCCCTAGAATCGGATTCCATTTTTGTAGAGAGATGTCTGTGTGTGTTCGTACGTTCCTTCGCTTTTTTTGTTCACCGTATCTCAAGGACGAATTAAGATATCGACTTCGGATGGATTTTATTGTATACACAGTAGTTTCATTACAAGCAGAAAGGACCTTTCAATAAATTCAAGAAGCAGTTCAAATTTCCTTAGTCTCAGATATCTCGAGAACAAATCGACTTCAGGTTAATTTTATTCTACGCAAATTGACGTAATAAGGAATTGATTAAAATATAGAAGTATATCAACTTATAGTTTTTTTTTATAAAAAAATGTAGATGAAAATTGTTGAAAAAAGTTGTTTGGCTCGAATATCTTGACAACAAACAATGATATTGGCTTCGAGGTTATTTTATTTTATACGCTAGTTTATAGATACAAATTGATAAAATTTTAAAAAATATTGAATTAATAGTTTTTTTTAAGCGAAAAACTGCAAGCAATTCTACACACTAATTATTAAAAAATTGGTTTTTGCCTCAAAAATCTTGAGAACAGATAATGACATGACATCGGGTTAATTTAAGTCCACACACTAGCTTAGAATTGATAATTGATAGGATTTATAAAAAAATTCAACAAAAAGTTTTTTTTTAAGTGAAAAAGAACTACAAGATAGGTACTTCACCAAAAATTGTGGAAAATATTTTTTCATCTCAAATATTTTGAGAACAAACAATGATATTGACTTCAGGCTAATTTTATTCTTTAAATGAGTTTATAATAAATGATTGATAAAATTTGTAAAAATATTCAACAAATAATTATTTTTATCGAAAAAACTACAAGAAACTTAACAAAATTGTAGAAAAATTTTTGTTCGTCCCAAATATCTTGAGAACAAACAATGATAGGTATTAGCTTTTGGGTATTTTTTTTCTATAAATAAGGATTTGTAAAAATATCCCATAACCAGTTTTTTAAGCAAAAAAACTACAAAAAACCTTACCAAAAAATGTTGAATTGTTTTTAGTCTCGAATATGTTAGGAACAAATAATCATATTGGTTTCGGGCTTCTATATATGTATGTACTAGATTATAATTGACAATCGGTAGGTTTTGTATAATAATTCAACAATACCAAAAATTGTTGAATACAAAAAAATAACATTGGACCTTTAGCTTCCGGGGCACCACAAATTGGAAGTTACTAGTGTGGGTCACAACCAGCCTCTTTTTGAAAATGCAATAAAGGACCGTATTGCAAGAGTCTCTTCAAAACAGACTGGTTGATTAGACTAAAAGTCGATTTATCGTTATTGCTGATTTGTATTAGTAAATATTTTCCTATTTGATAGAAATTTTAAGTCCATCAAGAATTTTTGGTTGACTTTTGTCTTGCCGAATTTTTTCGAAAAGACTCGTAATAAACCCCAAAATTAAAAAAAAAAAACTACAAAGGGCATAAGAAAAATAGAATTTTTCTGACACGTACCAAACAGCAGCGTTGAAAATTCGTTTGTAGGCATATATTTGAGGGAAAATCAAATATAAGTTAGCGTTGCCTACCACAATTAAACAGTTACACGAGTTAGGAAAAATCTATTCACATACAGACCGAAATAAACAAGCAATAGGTGTAGAAATTTTTAATTTTTGTTTGGTGCTACCACAAAGCTAAATCAAAAAGAAAAAAGTAAGGTACCGCACGAAGTAAATGAAAAATATAAGATTAGAAGACAAGCGGGAAAATAATTTATGTGGGTCAATAAAATAACAAAAAGAAAACACCTCTTTTGTATATTTGAAAATGAAACAAAATAAAAAAAACTACAGTGGGAATAAGAGAAGACAAATTTTGGGGAGAGGTAACAACTACCAACATTAAATATTTGTTTTTTGGAAAATATAATTTTATTTAGTGTTACAAAAAACGTGATTTTGGAAAACGAAAAACGAATACAGGGCGAAATAGGAAAAAAAAGTAGTTATACATATGCTAACATCATTTTGCGCTTAGGGAAGAATCAAAATTTGGTTGAAGATAAAACGGAGGGAAAATTAAATGTATGTATTAAGCAATTAAGAGCTCCGATTTTTGTTGGATTAACGGCTTAAAAATTATCCTTCCTTAATTATTTTTAAAGCTGAAGAAAAAAAAAACAATTTGGTGTAACTAAGCGCAAGTAAAGATGGAAGTGCGAATAAAGTTTGTTTAACAAATTTTTAGTTTTCTTAGTTCAATATAATGTTTGGATTGGTCTTCATAAAAAAGATGAACTAAATTGATATGTATGTATAAATTGGTAAAGATAAAATTTAAAAGAGAAAAAAGATTGTATAAATTATAAAGATTAAGGATTTATCTAGCATTAGCAAGTCATTTTCAATGTCCCCATCGTTACTCAAGGAGTGAAATCTGTAAATTTTTTTTTCTCAACACTTTCTTCTTTTTAAATCACAACTTTTTTATCACGCTAAATAAAAAAAAATAAATAAAAAATGGCGTATCGAGATTTTGTCGTGACAAATCGACTGGCCATTCAATTTTCAAAGTCAATGCATTTTTACGGCGCTGCCTCTTGACAGTCCAAAAATTTTCAACGTTGTTTTTTTCACGCAAAATGCTTTTTTCATCATTACTTTTTTTATCACGGTACCTAAATAAAAAAAAATGGCATGTAGAGATTTTGTTATGAAAAATTGATTGCCGTTTCAATTTTTGAAATCGGTAGGTACATTTTTACGGCGCTGGTGACAATCCAAAAATTTTCGACGTTTTTTTTTCCACGGCACTTCCTACTTTATTATGGTAAATCGATGAAAATAAAATAAACAACTGGATCGCACGTACTTGCTCTAATGTTCAAGTTGCTTGGAACTTAAGAACTTTTAAAATATGCAAGTAATTATAGAAAAAATATATAAAAAAATATAAAAAAAACATTTTAATCGTTCTTTAAATTGTATAAACAACTAGGTTAGCGCTAAAAACCTAGTATGCCATTTTATTACTTGAAAAAAAAAGGAATATGTATATATGAAAAAAAAAACTTTAGATCGTTGGAGCGGTTTTCTTAAAAACTAATTTCTTATACATACAATTTTAGTAGGTAACATTTCTTAAAAACAAATTTGGGATGAACATTTTTAAAAAATATTAAAATATATATTTAAAAACCTAGCTAAAAAAAATAATAATCCACCTGTTTTTGAAATGTTGAATTTTCAAAAAAAATTTAATACTTTTTTAAAAATCCAAAGCTCATTTTTTCAAAATTTTTATCTGCAATTTTCTAAACATTTTGAAGAAGCTTTTTCCTAAAAAAATTGATTGAAATCCCTTAATGAGAAAATCGAAAATAAAAAAAGCCGTTATATGGCAGGTAGGTACTAGTTAATAACAGTTCCTGGTAGTTTTTTTCTACAAGAATATATACCATGCCTACAATAAGGCACTGATTTTTTTTTATCAAAATCGTTGCAGTCGTTTTTGATATAAATAAGCTCTTCTTTAACGGTTGTATGGCAAGTATTGTTATTTTTGGAGTTAAAAGTTCTCTGTCATCGTTATGTCATGTTTGATTGTTATCTCAAAATTTTTGTTTGCACGAATCCAAAACTTGCCCTATAGTACCTACCTACATCGCAAGTAAAAATGGGGTATCGAGATTTTATCGTGACAAATCGATTGCCGTTACATCTTTTAAAATCGAACCATTTTTACGCTACTGGTGACAGTCGTTCAAATCGCCTGCAAAGTTCAGCGTCTTAAATTTTAACGATTTTTTTAAGTAAGCAACTTAGTTCGAATGAAATAAAAAGTGCTAAACTAACCAAGGCTTACTTACTTACTTATCTGGCTCCCGATCAATGAAGTGTCTCTGCCTGAGATATTGCGGTCTTCCATCGGTTGCGGTCCCTCGCACGCTCCCTCCAGTCGTCGAGACCAAGTGCTCTTGCGTCTGCGACCGCCTTGTCCCTATAGCGGAGGTTCGTCGTCTCGAACCTGGGGGCTGGGATTCGAAGATTTTCTTGGCTGGAGCGTTGTTGTCCATTCGCTCGATGTGGCCGAGCCAGTGTAGTCGCCGTGTTTTGGCTCTTTGGACTACATCCACATCTTGGTACAGCGCGTACAGTTCACGATTGAATCTTCTCCTCCAATCGCCCTCTTCGCATATAGGACCAAATATCCGCCGAAGAATTTTTCTCTCGAAAGTGCCCAGTATCAATTCCCCTTTTTTACTTATCGTCCAGCACTCGGCGCCGCCGTAGAGTACAACTGGTAAAATTAGCGTTTTGTATAGCGTGCACTTTGTCTTTCGAGAAAGGAGTTTTGAACCCATTTGTTTGGCCAAACCGAAATAGCAGGCAGCGGTTCGCTAGGGAAATTCTTCGTCGGATTTCCACTAAGGTGTCGTTCGTGGAATTGATGTTTGTTCCGAGGTAGCTGAACTCCTTGACTACCTCGAAATTACTGCTACCAACAGTGACGTTTTGTCCTAGGCGATCGACAGATGAGGCTTTGTTTGTTGATAGCATATACTTTGTTTTGTCCTAATTCACTTCAAGACCAACGCGTTTTGCCTGTTCATCAATAGCTGTGAATGCTTCAAGTACAGCTCTCTTGGAACGGCCGATGATGTCAATGTCGTCCGCATAGCCAAGCAGTTGAAAGGACCTGTTAAAGATAGTGCCTTCCATGTTAACACCACTCTTGCGCACTATCTGCTCCAGGACTAGGTTGAAGAAATTACATGATAGCGCATCTCCTTGTCTAAACCCTGTACACGTCTGGAATAACTTGGATGAGCTGTTCTGTTACCCATTTGCACGTTGCACCGCGTATTTTGTAACGTCATGTGGCATAGCTGGATCAGTTTTTTCGGGATCCCGAGTTCCGACATCGCCAAAAGAAGCTCTTGGCGACTTATATGCTATCATATGCGGCTTTGAAGTCGATGAATAGGTGGTGGGTCTCGACTTGAAATTCGTTGGTCTTTTCCAGGATTTGCCTCAATGTGAAGATTTGGTCTATCGTTGATCTGCCTGGCCTGAAGCCACACTGGTACGTGCCGATCATAGTGTTGCAGAAAGGTTGTAGACGCTCACATAGTACGTTGGATAGGATCTTGTAAGCAACATTAAGCAGGGATATGCCTCTGTAGTTCTTAGCCTTAACCAAGGCTACAAATAATATACATTTTTGAAAAAGTGCAATATTTTTGCTTACATCAAAAAGTCGTTTAATGTCTTACAAATTCAAGATGTAAATTACAAAAAATCCCACAACACCTCTCATTGGAAATAAAAACAAATCAATAACTCTTTTTTATGAACTCGTAAATTTCACATATTTTCATCGTAGTAATGATTGTGTCCCTTAAAAACTCAAGTGCAAATCCTTAATTCCATTCCAAACAATCAAATCAATGTTCATCTTTTACCGAAAATATACCTACATTTTGTTTTATTTTTAAATTATATTAAGTATGTATCATAATAAACGTATAGCTAAACCTACAACACGCTTCTAAAGTAAATCATCGTAATTTTACTAACAGGAAAAAAAAGAGCTTTTCTCGTCTTTTAAATTGACATTATATTTCCGCTTCTTGCCGCCATTCATGACATCGAACAAATTGATAGGAACATTTTCATATTATTTATCGCATGTTGTTAGTATATTATATTGTAAACAGTGAAAGTATATGTATCTGTAGAAGGCCATCATCATGATAGAAAATATCCTTTATTTTGAATTGTAGATTTATTTTGTTTGTAAACTGGATTTTTTTTTATTGCATCCACCCCATTCAAATTGCCACCATTTATTTGTTTGCAAAATCGTGACCTACAAATAAAAGAGAATCTAACAACCTAATATTCAGAACAACTTCATAAAAATACAAATTCTACTATTATATGCCAAAACCTCCATAACAGAGGCTCATCTTGTACCGGTGTGTATTTGAAAACACATGCTATAAAGCAGTGATGGCAGACCTATGGCACGCGTATTGTTTCTATGAATGTATTTCTAGCATTCAAGGAATTTGGAAGTAAAATTATGTTCGAATGCAAATTAGTTCTGATATTTCACAAACGAAGTCATAATACAGCGTGGTTCCCATAAAATGCGACAAAAAGTGTGTAGATATGCATTTAAGTCAGAAAAGTTTTTGCGGTAGGTTGTTGAGTTGAGTTTCTGTATATAGAGACTCAAAGGTTGTAACTATCTTTTTATTACATGTGAATAGCTTGCTAATCGACATAGTTTTCCTGTACGCTAGAAACCACCATCAAGAAAAAAAAATAATCTCATACCTACTGTTTCAACTTTTCCTGATGCATTTTCCTGATCGCTATAACTTGCCCTAAGCCATATGTCTGAATATCAAATAGGCTCGGAAGCACTGTTAAATAAAAAAATGTAAATCAAAATTTGATGTATTCATGTTTATCGTTGAAGTCAATAAAAAAAATGAAAAAGAAAACAAAAACAAAAATAAAATAGAATTCCATGACTCAACTTCGAGGACGTTGATACGAGTATATCGAATTCAACAAAAAAAAGGCAATAGAAGAAAGATTCATATCTATGCCAAAAACCAACCTATTTTTTTGAGCAAATCAAAAAAAAATGCGCACGTTTGATATTTTAATGGCTGCACCTGTGCAATATCTCTGAGTGTTAATGTGAATGACAACCGGCAAAGGCTATACGACTGTACGACTACGACGACAACGACGACGACAACGATAACTTTTTGGTGATAAATATTAAACAAAAACGAATTTGCACAATGAACACATACCAGTTAAACATGTTAAAAATAATTTATCACCTTATCTTGGTTAAAATTTATTTCCCAGCAATAAATGCGCTCAAATTATCACACCATCCGCACGGTCGGTCGGTATTGCATGAGGTTTAGGTAGGTAGTTGGGGTGTTAACATTTTGTTTGTCTGAATAATTTTGGATATTTAAACCGAAAGTATGAATTAGGTTGGGACTCTGGGAACTGCTATCGGGGCCATTTAGGGAGTTTAAACTTTTTTGGCGATAGGCCAGATGATAAGAGCGATAATTCGAAGGACTGTACAGGAGTTTGCATATTATTATTATTTGTTTTGGCAGCAGTGTTTGTTTAAGTGAATTTACAAATAAATAAATCCGATAAGGCGTTGTGGAAAATTAATCGCTCAACCTGCATTTTAAAAGCCAGTAATTTTTGGGATTTTGTGGTGAATCAGCAGTTTAGTACCTCCATAGATAATAATCTTTACTTGATCTATAAAGCTTGAGGTTTGCAGAATCACACTACTTACTTTACACACTTTGGGTGATTTTACTTTGAGTTCCGTTTCACCCTGCCTTTCACTATGAATATTATTAAGTAGATTTAAGAACTTAAAAAAGGCTTCAAATTTGATGATTTCAAATACATTAGTCAAATAAGTGTAAGGTCCAGATAACTTGTTTCTTCAGCTTTAATTCATTTGTTTTGCTTGTTGCTGTATACAGTTTTGTTTTGCATGTTTTATCTGTCTTTAAATGCAGGAAGATACTTTTGCCTTTGATAACCATTATCTCAGCAAGTAATGTCGTCATACAAAATTTAAGGACAGTTTTCACCTTTATTTTAGAAGATCTTTTTAGGATTTTGTAGAGATTATTTGGTTTGACCCTACTACAAAACTTGCGTTGGTATTCAAATTTGTAAAATCATATAGAATCTATAAAATATTCAAAAAGTAATTTTAAATAAAAACTTACATGAGATACACTGCCGTCATAAAGAAAAAAGGCGTCTCTCTTTTTTAGTATAGTTTTGAGATTAATGCATTTTAATGATTTTGCTTTTCTCGTCTTCAAATTAAATACCTACATTTGAAAATTTTTAAAAACGATTTCTTATTAAAAAAATTATGTTATTTTCTATACGCATAATTTATAGTTGGTGACAACTTAGAGACTTTAAAGCTTAGTATAGGCCCATAAGCAACTTTCTTAACACCTGCAATGATATTTTAGTTCTTGATTTTTACCCATTTGCAGTAATGTTTTAAGCTTTACACAAAAATAATAAACTATTTAACGGTTCTAATTGTGGTACTAACTCAATTTTTGAATTTTGACGTTTACGCCCTTTTTACTTGCGATGTATGTGGGTACTATAGGGCAAGTTTTAGATTCGTGCAGAACAAAAATTTCGACATAACAATCAAACATGACATTACGATGATCATCATCGTGTCCTGTAACCCCGGCTGGGGCATAGGGCGTCAACAAAACGTCTCCATCCTTCACGGTCTGCTGCAAGGTACTTTAGCTGTGGCCACGTCTTTCTCTGGGATTCTGCTTCCGCTAAGACAGTTGATTTCCATGTTGTTCTTGGTCTTCCAACCCGCCGTGCACCCTGAGGATTCCATTCAAAGGACTGCTTTGCAATTTCGTCGTTTGGTTTCCTCAGTGTGTGACCAATCCAACGCCGTTTATGCATTCTTATTTCGACGCTCTTCCAGCCGCTCTTGACTTGTCCTGCGCCACAATTCCTTATTTGATATTATTTGTGGCCAACGAATCTTTAGGATGTGGCGAAGACAGCGATTCACAAAAGCCTGCAATTTCTTCGAAATGATAGACGTGACTTTCCAGGTTTAACAATCATATAACAGCACGGATTTTACATTGGATTCGAAGAATCTCAACTTAGTGCGTAAGGAGATTCGACTTGATTTCCAGATTGGGGACAGAGTACCGAAGGCAACACGAGCTTTATTTATTCTACTTTTAACGTCCAGATCCGTACCACCATTTGCAGAGACAATACTGCCAAGGTAGTTGAATTGTTCCACTACTTCAACTGGCGTCTCCTGTAGAATAATACGCTGCTGTGTGGAGCGGCCTGTGAGCATTATTTTTGTCTTTTTTCTGTTTATTCTTGGACCACTCAACTCTCCCTTCACTTGCAGTGTTTGGCACATCCCGTTCAGCCCGCTGATGTTATTTGCCAGTAGACATATGTCATCGGCATAGTCTAAATGACGGTGTTCACATTAGACTGACTCCTCCGACTTTTTTTTGACGTCTCTGTACTTTATCTCACTCCCACTTCATGGTGTGAAGGAGATGGGAAGGACAGGCAGAATATTTTAAATTTTTGAAGATCTATGGATTTGTGACAACTGCTTTCTCTCTCTGTACTTTTTCTTTTGCAAACAAATACTACACAATTCAATTTTATTTCATTTGAAAATATTTTAAATAAATGAAATTAAAATTTTGGAATGAAAAAAAAAATTATTAATCCCTCAACGAGCTCAGATTTGTCTTTTCTTTAAACGACTTCTCAACTTCAAAGTGAGTCTGTGGGTGTTCACATTAGTTTGTGTCTGAACAAAAGAAGTTGGATGAATGTCAAAATAAGTCGGAGGAGTCAGTCCAATGTGAACACCGTCAATGACTGAGCCTTTCGAACGGTCTCCATTGAATGCCCTGTCGCTCAGCTATACCAACACTGGCCGTCAATACGTCGTCCATTTCCATCGCTAGCAGAAAGAGAATTGGCGATAGAACATCCCCTTGTCTCCCCTGTTGCACTACGAAGGAGTTGGATAGATGCCCATTGTGCAAAACAAAACACCTTGCGTTGTTGTAGGACTCTTTTATAATGGCAACTATTTTTGGTGGAATTCCTATAGCAAGCAACGATCTCCATATACATTCTCGGTTAACTCGATCAAAAGCTTTCTCAAAATCCACGAACATGAGGTAAAGCGGTGATTGAAATTCCATCGACTGCTCGAGGACGATACGCAGGGTGTTGATATGGTCGACACACGATCAACCACTGCGGAAGCCAGCTTGATGCCTCTTGAGTGTAGACTCGATTCTATCCTTTATTCGCTCGAGAATGATCGTTGCCATTAGTTTTGGGGAAAACGGACAAAACGGTTGTAACAAAACCGAGGTGTTGTCGGCTGGATTCCCAAATTGGAGGCTAGGGCTTACCATTCGAAGAGGTACAGAAAACTTCCCGGCCCATAGTTTCATTTGAGAATCCGACCTCTCCTCCCTATACCACCGTTACAACCCCATGCCTACAGGAGCATGAGGCTGGTCCGGGCAGCAAGAAGGAGAGGGCGTCCAGGCTACGGCAGCGAGGCATGCTTGCATTAGCACGACCTAGCTCGTCGGAGGGGGGATTCTTGCTACCGCAGCACTGGACTGTCGTTACGACTTCATGCCGGAGAAAAGATAAAAAAAAAGTTGGTTCATTATAAAAAAAAAATGAGACCCGAGTTCGTTCATGTTAGAGGGGAGTGATTCCTAAAGGGGGGTAGGGTCCTTGGTGTTGTTGGCCCTCCGGAGGATTTAACCCACCCAATGTATCATAATGATACCACCATGGCTACTGCCTCCTCCAATGTTGTGCGGTAACCCCAGACCGGATATTCCACCAGCTTACCACTTCATCGCAGTTTCATCGACACTTTCTTCGGTTGTGAAACACCTCCACCTCAGGCCTTAGGTTTAAGATTCCATCCTATTCAAAATTTAACAACTCAGCGAAAAGTATACCAAATGATAGCAAAAAAAAACTTCCCATCTAAAATTCAATACGTCAATCATTCATAGAACCAAAGAAGGCACGAATCCATAAAAAAGAATGAGTCAACGAACGCTTTAAATTTGAAAATTACAAGACAATTTTATTAGCTGGCCAAGAATTGTACTTAAAGATGAATTGTGCTTAAGAGAAGTCATATAAACTCTAAAGATTAAAATAATAAGAACAATAAAAAAAATAAAATAATACAAAAGAAATAAAAAAATTTAAAAAAAAATAAAAAAAAAAATAATAATTTTCAGGTAGGGGTGGCAACCCTATTTAGTACAACATTCAATCTTTCAATTTATTTTTTTTAAATTATATGTGCTGTTTATTGTTTGACCTTAATTTAAACAAAACAAAAAAAGGTCTTATGTTTGGGGTTGTTGTGGAAATTATTGTTAACTTGTACTGTATTTACTTTAATAATTTTATCTGCATAACAAAAATCTTTAATTTTTGTCCATATAACTAACGTTTCAATTTATGTATGTTGTTTAATTGCGTTCGTTTTTTTTTTTTTTTTGTATCTTATTTTTGTATTGTTTTTTTTGTTTCAGTGTATTTCAGGTAGGTAAACCATACTATGAACGCTATAAATATTGTTATAAATAATCTATATATATATATTTATCAAAACAAATCAAAAACTGTGAATAAAGGTAAGTGCATATAAAAAAGAAAACTTACTTTGTCATCCGAATATCGCAACTGCCAAGGAGGTGCACCGCATTGGAGTACTTATCCTATAGTATGACACCTCTGTAATGATTTAAGTTTATTCTGTTTTGTTTTGGTAATACATAAGTGTATAGGTTTTAATTATATATGTGAGTAAGTATAATTCATTTTTTTTCAAATTATTCTTTCTTGATTTTTTTTTTTTTAATTTTTATTTTCTTTAATCAATTTCAGATTTATGATTTCCACTCTACCACATAACTATAGGTATTTGCCTGATTTTTTTTTTAATAAAAATTTAGATTTTGATAAATCTTGGCCACTTTCTATTATAATATATTGTTTACATTTGTATTTCACTTAAAACTAGACACTAACGACACTAATGACACAGAAGGAAGGGAGGGGTAAACACAAATATTGTGGAAGGTAAGTTGGGTATAGGTAATTTTGGTAGGAACACTCTGGACACACTTTTTTTTCACTAGGTTATTGTAGGGTGCTGCTTCGTTGATGTCCGTTGGCCACAGGTAAGGTTTTTTTTTTTGTTTTTCTTCAGTCTTCAGGTAGTTCTTCCAGGTAAGTATCTTCTGTTTACTTTCACTTTAGGGTTGTAGGTACAGCGTTCATTTATGTAGGTTTATTTAGTTTTATTTTTCCTTTTTTTTCAGGTATTAGGTTCAAGGTAAGTAATTTTTCTTTTTTTTTTCAGTATAAAAAGATTTTGGTAAGTTTTTTATTCAATTTTTTTTCCGTTGGTAGGGATAACTTTTTTTCTTTACGGGAGCAGAGGGGGGGGTAAGGTGGTTTTTTTTTATATAGGGTATGTTTTGGTTCTTATTCTATTGGGTTCACTATAAGGTTGCCTAAACCTTTTTTCTCTTATGGGGATGGTATGGCACACTGATTTGCACTTGGCTTTTGGTTTTTTTTTTATGGGTATTCATATATATTATTACACCTTTTTACTTTAAAATTTTTTGTGATTAGCTTGGTTTATTTTCTGGTTGATTATGCATTTTTTTTGGTATGCATGCAGATGCTAAATCACCACCGTTTTTTTTTTATTAACTTTTTTCGTTTCAGGATTCGAATGCGAAGTATAGTTTACTTTTATTTTAGTTTTGTTTTATAATAAGGTTTCACAATATTCCTTGCACAGTTTAGTTTTATTGCCGCGTTAAATAAAATCTTAGAATTTTTTCTTCTTTTGTTACTTCGACGGCTTTAATTTACTTTCGACCCGCACTGCTAAAGTTTATCCACCAACTGTCCTTAGCTAGGCATAGGAAAGTTCGACTTTCCCAATATGCGGGTTGGCTCCGCCTCTTTTCTAGCAGTTGAAACTACCGGTGTTGCTTAGGTTTGCTGACATGATCATGTCAGGCCACTAATAATTAGCGGTTTTATTAAGTCGAATGTTAGATTTTGTGCGTTAGACTAAATTATTTTATGCACATACTCCATGTGGAGTGCCGGTATTCAGAAGCAATACCAAACCGTTTTCCCAAATGCGTTATTATTATTGGATTTTGATATTATTATAGTCTGGGTAGTTAGGTTATTATAATTAGTATTATTATTATTATTATTATTATTATTATTATTATTATTATTATTATTATTATTATTATTATTATTATTATTATTATTATTATTATTATTATTATTATTATTATTATTATTAATAGTATTATTATTATTATTATTATTATTATTATTATTATTATTATTATTTTGTTGGTGTAATTCAGTGTGCCGTTTCCCACAAAGCTTCTTCTTTCCACGAGATCGTTCGAGTCGAAAGATGAAGAAAAGAAACCTTCTAGCTACTTTCCTTGAGTCTCATGCGCAGACTGATGCCGGGCCTGCGTAGTATCTATTTTTTTAGATCCTTGCAATGAAAAACTCCAACCTTTTTCCCATTAAGGTCTTCAAGCTCGTAAAGATTGTTTCCAATCAATTTGGAAATTCTCATTTTGACGAACTTCGCACCGAGCTTCGCGCAAAACCTTTTGGACGCATCACTTAAGGCGAAGTTTCTGCGGAAGACCACGTCTCCGACCGCAAACTTAACATCCTTGCTCCTCAGATTATAGGTGTTTTCATATTGGTTATGAGCATTACCAAGAGAGTTCTTTATATAAGCGTGCATGATGTTCATTTGTGCAGCTTTCGAAACGATATCTATATTAGAGTTGTTGAGTCCATTGAGTTTGCGGAGCAACTTGTAGTCGGAGCCATGTTCCACGCAACTTTGTCCAAATAAGGCTTCGTAGGGCGACATGTGTATCGCCGAGTGAACCGTTGTACGAAGTGCGCTAGCTATCGACTGCAAATTACTGTCCCAGTTTCTTTGATCGGGATCAATGTAGGATCTAATTGCTGCGAGAATCGACCTATTAACCCTCTCGCTAGCGTTTGCTTGAGGAGAATAGGCGGCGGTCCTGACATGGTTTATCCCCAATAACGTCATACACTTCACAAACTCACGGCTAATGAATTGCTTGCCGTTATCGGAGAGAATGGTTTCCGGGACTCCAAAAACGCAAAACACCTGGTCCTGCAAAAACTTCAGTACCGTATCGGTTGTTGCCTTTCGAAGAGCCTTTATGACCACAAACTTGGTCAACTGGTCCAACGCAATCACAATATGAGTGTTGCCGTCTCTCGAGCGAGGATATGGGCCCAGAAAGTCGATGTACAACATCTGAAAAGGTCTCTCTGCCAAAAATGCTTTCCCCATCGGAGGTCTCAACGTTGCATTTGGGGCTTTGGAGGCCTTACAGATGTCGCACATCCCGATAAACGCCTTTACCTGAGCTGCCATGTTAGGCCAGAAGAATTGTTGCTGAAGTCGATATAAAGTTTTAGCAATGCCTCCATGCGAAGCCCGTGGGGGCTGATGAGCTAGAGCGATCAAACGTTCGGTTAGAGGTTCTGGAACCCAAAGCTTCCATACTTGGTCATCCTCTACGGGATTCCCTGTGCAATGTCTGACCTTCTTGTAGACGAAATTTTCCGACACTTGAAGATCAGGTAGCTTTTCCTTTTGTTCTTGGATGCTGTCTGTGAGCTTGAGGTATTCCGTAGATTTAAAACTAGGATCCTCAAGGTCAATATGCAACACATCACAGGGATCTTTCAACATCGAAACATCGCAAACCAGTGCGTCTACCCCATGTACTCGTGAAAGTGCATCGGGTACGACGTTCTGGGATCCTTTGCGGTGTTCGATGGTGAAATCAAATCCCTGAAGCTTTAAGCTCCATCTCGCTAGCCGACCACAGAGATCTTTCTGGCTCATCAGCCACTTCAAACTCGCATGGTCCGTCACAATTTTAAAGGCATGTCCTTCGACGTAAGCTCTAAACTTCTGAACCCCCATGACAGCAGCCAGGCACTCTCGCTCGGTCACATTGTAATTGCGCTGGGCCGAGTTGAGTTTCTGTGAGTGGTAATAGATAGGACGTTCATTACCACTCTCGTCCAGTTGGCTAAGCACACACCCAATTCCGGTATTGGAAGCATCGCAGAGAATGATGAATTCCTTTGAGAAATCCGGATTCACCAAGAGCGGAGCGGTAGTCAGGGCCGTCTTCAGTTTGTTAAAAGCATCGATCGCATCTGCAGTGAACGCAAACTTTTTCCCTTTCTTCAGCGTGTCGGTGATGGGAGCCGATAGAGAAGAGAAGTCCCTCACAAAACGCCGATACCATCCCGTCATTCCCAAGAATCGCCGCACTTGTTTCGCCGAAGTCGGAGTGGGAAAATCTGCTATGGCGGTTACCTTATCCGGATCCGTCTTCAAGCAACCATCTCCAACTATATACCCTAGATATTTTAATTCCTTGAAGCAGAATTTTGACTTCTGGACGTTCATTGTCAATCCCGCTTCTTTCAGCCGACCAGCCAAAATCTCCAACAAATCCATGTGCTCCTCGAAAGTGCTTGATACCACCAACAAGTCATCCAGGTACGGAAAGATTTTCTCTCGCAGTTGATGGGGCACCACTTTGTCCATTAATCTGACCATGCGTTGAGGTGCATTGCAGAGGCCAAAGGGCATTACCGTAAACTGCAACAAGGGCATGCCGGGCACAGTAAACGCCGTCTTTTCCCGTGAGGATTTCTCCAGCGGGATCTGCCAAAAAGCATCTTTCAGATCCACACTCGATATGAAGTGTGTGTCTGGAAGACGCGATAGCAATCCTTCTATATGTGAAAGTGGATACGCATCTTTCTTCGTCACGGCATTAACTTTCCTGTAGTCTAGGCACAAGCGATTTTTGCCGGGCTTTCGCACTAGGACTACAGGAGAGCTCCACGCACTTGTACTTTCCTCGATAACTCCGAGTTTAAGCATACGTTCCAATTCCTCATATAGCAGTTTCTGTACCGCTGGAGAAATCGGGTAATGACGCTGTTTAATGGGCTCAGCATCACCTGTGTCAATGGTATGTACCTCTAGCGTTGTTTTTCCTAAGCCTTCAACAGCTGAGGATGGGAACAAGCTAATGGCATCTTTTAACCGTTTGGATTGTTGTTGGGTCAGTACATGAGCATTCGGGTCTGTTTCGTTCGGGCATGGAGCTGAAGAGATTTCGGAGATCAGCTGCGGAGCGATATCAAACTCCCTCCAGAAGTCAATACCCAAGTATAGTTTTTGCTGCAAAGACGGAACCAGATACAGAGGAATTGTTTTCGTCGTCCCTTTATAGGTTACCTCCGCACAGATTCTTCCCACTATAGCTTGGTGTTTTCCATCGGCAGTCTTCACTTCGGAAGAAAGTTTCGAAAAGTGTTGGCCGTGTTTTCGGAGGAATTCAAAACCATCTGCACCTAAACAGCTTATGCTGGCTCCACTGTCCAATAATCCTAGAACCGATTCTCCATAAATCTGGACCGTAGCATAGGGTCGCGGATCATTTGAGCTGCATAAAGTTGTGGCTTCAATGGCTTTGAATGCCTCCTTCTTTTCCCGAAACTTCTTCCTCAGCTTAGCCACTTTCTCGGAAACGATGGTGTTCTGGTCTCCGAAAATTCGTTTCCTCACGTCGTAATAATTTTGGAGCCTTTCGTGTAGGGTCTTACGAGGCCTTGGAGCAACAGTTGGTGGTTTAACATCAGCTTCGTGGGTCCTTAAGGGTCGTTGCAGGATTCTTGGGACTGGAACAGGAGTGTTAAGTTGAGACGCTGGTTGTGGGGTTTTGTAGGAGTTCAAAATGGATTCAGGATTACTGAGGGAAGGAGTGATTACTGCAGGTAGTTTTACTTGGTCTCCGGGCTCTTCTCCAGAGAGCAATTCCCCCGGGGCTTCAAACTGCTCTTCGGCTCGTTTCCCGAGCATCGAGGACATTGCGGAGAGGTGGTATTTTCCCTGCCACACCTAAAACAGAAAAGGTTCCTCTGAGGATCCGGGCATTCGAAGAACGAATGACCCTTACCCTTGCAATTCCAACAAGTGTAATTGCGAGTATCATTTTCTCTTTTAGGGTGGAACGCCTCGATCTCAGGTGCAAGAACCTCATCGTCCTCCCTTTCCTCAGCAACCAGCTCAGAGACAGCACTTCTTCGTGGAGGTATTGGATGCCCAATTTTTGCCCTTTGCTCGCGATCGAGAATATATTTTTCGACTTTACGACAGACGTGAACCATTTCTGCCAAACAGTTGGTATGGAAGGTTATCAGGAGCAAACCCATCTGCCGCCGAACGTTGTTTTTCAGGATATCGATTATCTCCAGGTCTGTTTTGGGAATCCTCAACCTTCCATTCAACTTCTGGATCGCGGTGTAAAAATCGTCGAACGTTTCCCCCTGGTTCATGTGTCTATCGTAGAGTTTTCTCGAAAGCTCTGAATCCGTTTCGAGACTCCGGAACTGCTCTATAAGTGCGTTTTTAAGCACATGCCAGGGAACTTCTGGATTTGCCTTCACGTAGACCCAAAACCAGGTTTCTACGGCGCCTGTAATGAAATGATGGAAGTTGAGTACAACTTCTTCCCACGTTGCCCCATAGCTCGACTTCAAGCGATCCAGACGAAACAGGAAGTCGTCGACGGTCATTGTCCGGTTGTCGAATTTCAACCCCCACTTGTGGAAGTTCTGTAATCTGCTCACAGAACGACGGGGAGCAGCTTGGGTGTTGTTGTGGACCGGGTCACTCATGGTCAAGTCATGAAGCCTACGCAGGAAGTCATCCATGTTTGAAGTATCAGCTGCTGTATCACGACGACGTGGAGGTGAGCGAGCTCGCGGAGGAGATCGGTTTCGAGGTGGTGATCTATTACGCGGGGAAGATCGAGGGGGTACATGTGCAGTCGTTGAGTAGTGGGGAGGTCCTTCATTTTGGGTTGGTCCTCCTTGGGGGATATAGCGATTTCCTGGTGGCGTTGGTGCTAAAAGAGTTTCCCGTACCACGCTAGCCACTTCATCTCGAAGAGCCGTCCTCGTCCTTTCGATCTCCCCGGTAAAAAAGCGAAAATCCTCCGCTCTACTCGCACCGACAGCAGCTGTGACCACCTCCTGGATGTAGCTGGTTAGCAGCTCGTCATTCCCTCCCAAGGACTCACGTGGTCTAGGAGTAGGCTGTGGTGGTTCTCGAGTTTCATCCTGAGAGGCTTGATTGAGTAAGGATGCCGCTCCATCAGCTCCATCACCACTACCTACCCCTAACCCTTGCATAGATCGTCGAGGTGGTGGTTGGGGTGGGTCCTGTGGAAGATCTAAATCCGCAAACGAGTCGGTCAGAAATTGCGAACGCAGAACCTGGTTTCGCAAATTCGCCATTGTTCTTGAACGGGTTTTAAGTCGTTCCATGGACATGAAGACCGATTTCAGAGCAATACAAGAAACGAGATGGAGAAGGATGAAAAGAACAGATTTGAAGCAAAAGCGTAAAAATTCAGAAAAGAAGAGAAAAAGTTGAAGTGGAAAATGATTTAGGAAAGGAACACTAAAAATAGAAATAAATTCAAGAAATTAATGAGAAAAAAAAAGACAAAATTCAAGTAGCGATTAAAAAGAGTAACGGAATCCAAAAGATTAAAAAGAGAAAAAAAAAATGCTCAAATTCAACCAGCAGTTTTTTTTTCAAATTCAAACAAGAAATGGAAATGGAATAAGGAGGAAAAAAAATTGTAAAAAAAAAAATATTAATTTGTAAAAAGTTCAAACAGTTCATTTAGGCGAGGTGGAAGTGATTCAACCTAACGAAGGATCCGAAGCTAGTTGACGATGAAAACTGGCACCCCCTATGAAATCACTTTAGTTTGCTCAGGATACAAGCAAACACACTGCTTCCACCATATTGCATCTTGGACCTTGGACGTTTTGTATGGCAGCGCTTGTGCTTGCTTTGTTCAACTGGCTTTTCCAGCCAAATGACAGACAAGCCGCAAAACACTGCTCGATAAAAAAAATTTAAAAAAAAATGACAACAGGCAAAATAAAGATCAAATTGAACAACTGAAGTCGGAATAAATTTCCAAACTTAGGCTTCAACTTAATGTATGTTTAGTGTATGAGTCAAGCTATATTTCATTGATTCACGAAATCGCAACTGCGTAAGGGTGGATCAATAGACCCAATTTACCGGACGTTCCGGTGAAGCAACAAGGATAGTAAAAGAAATGTTTATTCAAATTCGATTTGCGGAAACACAGCTGCATAAAGGTGGGTAATAAACCCCTTTATTGGATGTTCCGGAAAAGAGAATATCAAAACAAATTAAAAGGTGTTTCTATTTTTAAGAAAAAACAAAACAAAAATTCCAAGTCCAAAATACATTACGTGTCCGCAGCATGTTCGCTGTTGCATACCTGACCAAACTTCCCATCAAGATGTCATAAAATTGAACGAATCGGGCCCCACGTTGGGCGCCACCTGTAACAAAACCGAGGTGTTGTCGGCTGGATTCCCAAATTGGAGGCTAGGGCTTACCATTCGAAGAGGTACAGAAAACTTCCCGGCCCATAGTTTCATTTGAGAATCCGACCTCTCCTCCCTATACCACCGTTACAACCCCATGCCTACAGGAGCATGAGGCTGGTCCGGGCAGCAAGAAGGAGAGGGCGTCCAGGCTACGGCAGCGAGGCATGCTTGCATTAGCACGACCTAGCTCGTCGGAGGGGGGATTCTTGCTACCGCAGCACTGGACTGTCGTTACGACTTCATGCCGGAGAAAAGATAAAAAAAAAAGTTGGTTCATTATAAAAAAAAAATGAGACCCGAGTTCGTTCATGTTAGAGGGGAGTGATTCCTAAAGGGGGGTAGGGTCCTTGGTGTTGTTGGCCCTCCGGAGGATTTAACCCACCCAATGTATCATAATGATACCACCATGGCTACTGCCTCCTCCAATGTTGTGCGGTAACCCCAGACCGGATATTCCACCAGCTTACCACTTCATCGCAGTTTCATCGACACTTTCTTCGGTTGTGAAACACCTCCACCTCAGGCCTTAGGTTTAAGATTCCATCCTATTCAAAATTTAACAACTCAGCGAAAAGTATACCAAATGATAGCAAAAAAAAACTTCCCATCTAAAATTCAATACGTCAATCATTCATAGAACCAAAGAAGGCACGAATCCATAAAAAAGAATGAGTCAACGAACGCTTTAAATTTGAAAATTACAAGACAATTTTATTAGCTGGCCAAGAATTGTACTTAAAGATGAATTGTGCTTAAGAGAAGTCATATAAACTCTAAAGATTAAAATAATAAGAACAATAAAAAAAATAAAATAATACAAAAGAAATAAAAAAATTTAAAAAAAAATTAAAAAAAAAATAATAATTTTCAGGTAGGGGTGGCAACCCTATTTAGTACAACATTCAATCTTTCAATTTATTTTTTTTAAATTATATGTGCTGTTTATTGTTTGACCTTAATTTAAACAAAACAAAAAAAGGTCTTATGTTTGGGGTTGTTGTGGAAATTATTGTTAACTTGTACTGTATTTACTTTAATAATTTTATCTGCATAACAAAAATCTTTAATTTTTGTCCATATAACTAACGTTTCAATTTATGTATGTTGTTTAATTGCGTTCGTTTTTTTTTTTTTTTTGTATCTTATTTTTGTATTGTTTTTTTTGTTTCAGTGTATTTCAGGTAGGTAAACCATACTATGAACGCTATAAATATTGTTATAAATAATCTATATATATATATTTATCAAAACAAATCAAAAACTGTGAATAAAGGTAAGTGCATATAAAAAAGAAAACTTACTTTGTCATCCGAATATCGCAACTGCCAAGGAGGTGCACCGCATTGGAGTACTTATCCTATAGTATGACACCTCTGTAATGATTTAAGTTTATTCTGTTTTGTTTTGGTAATACATAAGTGTATAGGTTTTAATTATATATGTGAGTAAGTATAATTCATTTTTTTTCAAATTATTCTTTCTTGATTTTTTTTTTTTAATTTTTATTTTCTTTAATCAATTTCAGATTTATGATTTCCACTCTACCACATAACTATAGGTATTTGCCTGATTTTTTTTTTAATAAAAATTTAGATTTTGATAAATCTTGGCCACTTTCTATTATAATATATTGTTTACATTTGTATTTCACTTAAAACTAGACACTAACGACACTAATGACACAGAAGGAAGGGAGGGGTAAACACAAATATTGTGGAAGGTAAGTTGGGTATAGGTAATTTTGGTAGGAACACTCTGGACACACTTTTTTTTCACTAGGTTATTGTAGGGTGCTGCTTCGTTGATGTCCGTTGGCCACAGGTAAGGTTTTTTTTTTTGTTTTTCTTCAGTCTTCAGGTAGTTCTTCCAGGTAAGTATCTTCTGTTTACTTTCACTTTAGGGTTGTAGGTACAGCGTTCATTTATGTAGGTTTATTTAGTTTTATTTTTCCTTTTTTTTCAGGTATTAGGTTCAAGGTAAGTAATTTTTCTTTTTTTTTTCAGTATAAAAAGATTTTGGTAAGTTTTTTATTCAATTTTTTTTCCGTTGGTAGGGATAACTTTTTTTCTTTACGGGAGCAGAGGGGGGGGTAAGGTGGTTTTTTTTTATATAGGGTATGTTTTGGTTCTTATTCTATTGGGTTCACTATAAGGTTGCCTATACCTTTTTTCTCTTATGGGGATGGTATGGCACACTGATTTGCACTTGGCTTTTGGTTTTTTTTTTATGGGTATTCATATATATTATTACACCTTTTTACTTTAAAATTTTTTGTGATTAGCTTGGTTTATTTTCTGGTTGATTATGCATTTTTTTTGGTATGCATGCAGATGCTAAATCACCACCGTTTTTTTTTTATTAACTTTTTTCGTTTCAGGATTCGAATGCGAAGTATAGTTTACTTTTATTTTAGTTTTGTTTTATAATAAGGTTTCACAATATTCCTTGCACAGTTTAGTTTTTATTGCCGCGTTAAATAAAATCTTAGAATTTTTTCTTCTTTTGTTACTTCGACGGCTTTAATTTACTTTCGACCCGCACTGCTAAAGTTTATCCACCAACTGTCCTTAGCTAGGCATAGGAAAGTTCGACTTTCCCAATATGCGGGTTGGCTCCGCCTCTTTTCTAGCAGTTGAAACTACCGGTGTTGCTTAGGTTTGCTGACATGATCATGTCAGGCCACTAATAATTAGCGGTTTTATTAAGTCGAATGTTAGATTTTGTGCGTTAGACTAAATTATTTTATGCACATACTCCATGTGGAGTGCCGGTATTCAGAAGCAATACCAAACCGTTTTCCCAAATGCGTTATTATTATTGGATTTTGATATTATTATAGTCTGGGTAGTTAGGTTATTATAATTAGTATTATTATTATTATTATTATTATTATTATTATTATTATTATTATTATTATTATTATTATTATTATTATTATTATTATTATTATTATTATTATTATTATTATTATTATTATTATTATTAATAGTATTATTATTATTATTATTATTATTATTATTATTATTATTATTATTTTGTTGGTGTAATTCAGTGTGCCGTTTCCCACACGGTGATACCACGACAATTGTTGCAATTCTTTAAGTCACCTTTCTTTGGCAACTTAACAATCACACCATCCTTCCAATCCCTGGGATAGTTTTCGTTTTCCCAAATGCTTTGTATCAACGGATGTAAAATACTAGCCGCTGTTACGGGATCGGCTTTCAGGAATTCAGCTGGTATTCTGTCCAGTCCAGCTGCCTTGTTATTTTTGAGGAGATTTATTGATGTAAGGATTTCCGATTCTGACGGGGGTTCGATGTCAATACCCCTATAGGACCTGCGCATCTCGTTTAGTTGGGGCACTTCAGCACTCTGCTCAACTGAATCCTCATTTAGCAGGGCACGAAAATGGTCCTTCCATCTACGAAGCTGATCCTCAATTGATACCAAAAGTGTGCCATCCACATCCATTACAGGATGATTCGTGTTGCTTTTTTTCCCGATCACGTCTTTGGCTATTTGGTACAATTCCCGGATATCTCCTCTTCTGGCAGCGATTTCCGCATTATCTGCGAGTCCATCTAACCTCACCCTCTTTTCACGTCTCACACAACGATAGACCATCTTATGTGCAATGCGGTACTCTCTTCGCAAGTCAGCCTTTCGTTGAATATCTGCTTCGGCATTTATTTGAATTTTCAACGATTTGCGAAGTTCGATCTTATCCCAGGTGTCTTCAGATATCCAAGAGTCTCTACGTCTCGTTCACTTGGGTACAGTTTCGGATCCAGCCTCCATAAAAACACTTTTAATTTCACCCCACATCTCATCAATTGTTGAATTCTGGATTCCATTTAATGACGAGGCTCTGTCGTTAAGGGTGGTGACATAGTTTCGACATATGATGATAGAGAACACTAAAAAATTGGGTGGCACAGTCCTGTTTGTCCTTTAGTAAAGGCTACCTTTGGGTGGGAAACAATTTTTTTAAAATTGGTTATTAATTGGTTATTCCTGCCAACAAACACGCACACAGGAATGGTTGTGAGTTGTAAGTCACTAGGCCCTGGTTCTCCGTGAGCTGTTGCGCCACCCAATTTATTTTATTTATTTATTAATGGTATACCTCCCAAAGAACTATTTTTAAATATTTCGATTTTCTTCAAAACGGTATGACTGATTCCAATTTGTTCGTATATAGAAACATTCAAAAAATGTAAGTAGTATTGTGTACCAAAATTTTTGAAAAAAATATTTTTCGGATTTTTAAAAAATGTTTCAAAATTTTTTTTGAAAATCAAATATTTATTTTGAAAATGACATGAGCAACTATTAATAGTACTTAGGTAAGGTTAGGTTAGGTTGAAGTGGCTGCCAGTCGTGAAGACTGACACACTTAGACCATGAGTTGGTCCATTGTGACACCACATGAATCTAGGAAACCCTTTTCCTCATTCGGTGAACCATTTGGAGCTTCTTATGAAGCGTAAAAGACTGCCTATGTCTAAGTCTATCAGATCACTAGGATCATTGAAGTAAAAATCACCAAGGTGAAGTCTTCGTCTATGATATAGAGCAGGGCAGGTCCATAAGAGGTGAGTGATTGATTCTATCTCTTCCGCGTTGCATGCTTTTCTATAAGACAGTGTCCAATCATGGAGCTTATGTGCAATCTACTTAGAGATATCAAACACTTTGATCACTTTATTCAATTTAAATCCATTTCTGGCCAGATTTGTTTTGTTGCCAAACAAGTGGTGATATCGTTCCACCTAAGGTTTGTTCAATCTAATGCATCTTGCCTCAGCAAAAGTTTACAAGTATAGCGATGGGTATACCTATATCTGCCTTGGTAGGTAGAAGAGGTCGTAGAGTTATTCCACTTTTAGCGAGTTCATCGGACTTAAAATTAGCTGGGATGTCCCTATGCCCCGGCACCCAACACAGGTGAATGTTAAACTGCTGCGCCATCTCCACCAGAGATGAACAGCAATTAAGGGCTGTTATGGAGTTATTCGAGACCGATTCCAGGGATTTGATAGCTGCTTGACTATCCGAGAAGATGCGGATATCTGTAGTTGATATCACGTTTTCTTTCAGCCAAGATAAGGCTTCTTTAATCGCCATAAGTTCCGCCTGGTAGTACATACCTTTCATAGATCTTTTTTTTTAATTTGAATTTTCTCGTTATATCGGCTAAACGGACTTAGATTAAGTTTTTCGTATACAAATTTCATATAAGATTAAATAATATTGCATATCAAAATTTTCAAACCAAATTTTTTTCAATTAAAAAAAAAAGTTTCAAATTTTTTTTTGTTGAAAATTCGATATTTCAAAAACGAGTTGATAATTTTTTTTTCAAAGTTTTGTTTTTATATACACATAAATACATACTTAAGATTCGCATACCAAAATTTGTCCTTAAAACTGTTTTAAGAATTTTTTATATAAAAATTAATAAAAAAAAAATTGTTTTTTTGAAAAATCGATATCTCCAAATCTAGTTGGTATTTTTTTGAAATTTAATTTTTATTCGAATATTAATAAGTGGCCACGGTTAAATTATCTAGTGGCAGACCGTGACGGATGGAAATGATTTGTTGGCGCCCTTACCGGGGATAGAGGACATGATGTTAATAAATTAAATTTGTACATTAAAAATTTATTTCTTACGAAACCACTCTAAAGTTTTAAAAATATTTTTGTCATAAAATTCATATGTGTTCAAAAATTCAGAAAGCATTATTTTTTTTCTGCTTAAGCTACATATTAAAAGAGTTGGTTTATCAAATTTAAGAACTAGGTATTTCCCTACCCTTTATCATTTATTTCTAATAATACCCATTGTTGTACGGATACAATTTTATAAATTCTTAGCGTCATGAATGTGCGAACTAGTCGTGCATTTTATTTTTCATTTCAGTTGCCATGTACATTATGTATATGAATAAGATCTCTGAGTAAGATTTAATGACAACAAAATTAAGGAAATGCCAACTTAAAAAAAAACTTGGATTATTTATAATGCCAACATCATAAATAAATCAGCAAAAAAACAAAACTGCTGCATCTCACTGAAGGACTGAGTACCTATATAGTTATATTGGACTATTAGTTTGGAAACGTTTAAAGGACGAATCCTCATGTTTTGTTTTGGCATCATATCGATGCACATCATCTGATTTCATTCGTAAATCTAGATTAATGAAAAATAAAAGTTAAATCATATGAGCGATTTTCTATAAAAAAATGATCGGAAGCCATACTATGGTTTTTCCAATAACTTTTTTTTGTCTTGTATTCAAAATTACAACCACTATACCAACCTATACCTTATTGCTTTAAACGTGACATTATCTCATACGAGAATAAATGAAAATCCTTTTGACGCAAATTCCATTTTCCCTGAATGAATGTTTTTACTTTGGTTCTTGATAACTTTCAGGGCCGACACTGAATTCTTATTAAGCTCTGGGTTGTCACATTGTCTATCGCAGACGAATTAATTCCGTAAAAATAAATAATTCTGTTTTAGATAAGCATAATACAAATAACACACCATTTTTACCATATATATTGTTGTATTGTATGTATTGTTGTATAATATATAAAAATAATTTAGTTTTAATTCTATAACAGCTACGCAATACAAAAAAACACGTTTCAACATCATCACCATGTTTGCGTTAGTTTATAAGATTCTGTCATATACGCCATTCAAGTTAATCGACTTTATTCATAGATATGGGGATGCTTTGTATATATGTATACCAACGAAAATGGAACTATGACGATGATCTCGTTTTACTATAAAAAGTAAAACAGCATCCATTTGCACTAACAGGTGAAAAATATACGAATATACCTACAAAAATGGTTTTGAGTCAGTCAACTACCTTGAAGCTGGTAGTTTACCTCAATTCTATGTATTTTTATATCAGGTTGTTACCAGGAGCCTAATGCTTTGAATATTAATACAAAAACACTAACTTAGTAAAAATTAATTAGGTATAGGTAAAAATTGCTCAATCGGAAAATAAAATAAAATGTAGGGGTATGGGTCCCGCCAAATTTTTAATATATTTTTTGTTAAATTGAAAGTCCGCCCTCCCGCACGACAAAAAAACTCCTTACCTAATATCCACTAAAATAGCCATGTTTAATAATTTGCTCTTAATCATTCTCTAATCTCTTTGTCATTTTAAAACCTACTTAAATTCTCATTATTAACTCCTTTTCCTTTGGTCTCTTTTGTTCGAATCTATGTATCAATCACACATCATAATCACGTCAACACAGATTCATTTTGTGAACTATCCGCATAAATTAGTAATCTATCGTTACCATTTTCTCGTCCAAAAATAATCCCAATCCAGTCCCAGATTCAAAATTTACATTCATTCTTCAGATATTCAGACCGAGTAGGTTACCATATAGAAGATCCTTAATTTTGTGCACGTTATGTTCCACTACACTCGACCGTCCCGAGTTAAAATTATATTTTCAAACAGTCCCAAAGTAAAATTGCCTCATACTGGCTTAATGTACCAACATGAGAGTCCTTCTGTGCTTTTGCTTTTATATACATATTTGACCGAAAATGCACCAAATATCCCATCGTGTCGTCGTCGCGTCCTTCGTCGATTGTTGTGAACGGTCTTTGCGTTGCATTAATCATTGTGCATTATGAATAAATAATGCACCAAGACCAACCAGCGCTTATATCTTTTACTACTCCTCGTTTTCATCATCCTGCCAGCAACACACATTTCCGATAGGAATGCAAAGAGATATGAAAAAAAGAAATTGAGCAGGAAACCTTCATTCGCAGAATTTTCCTCAGCTTTGTGCGTCAACGATGCCACATCGCCTAGCAGATAATTTTATCCTTATATGTAGTGTGCAATCCACGCATTCACTGTTGTGGTTTAGTATACCTACTCATTGCGCTAGTTGACCTAGATCCTTCCAAAGGAAATAGGACAAACACGGGTTTTGTTTCTGAAATCATCCTTTGTATTGTATTTTACTGCTCGGATCTTGTCCTATTGATATTGTATCCTTAATTATTTTTATTGGTAACTTGGTAAAGCCTTTTAAATTTCCCTTCTTGTTAAAAATTTGCTCTTTAAATATACAAAATTAAGCCTGCCTATAGCTTTTATTACATTTCCCACAGTTCCATATTTTACCCGATAGCTTTTCCATTGGAAACATTAAATCGTCGTATGGTATTTTTTTGTGTACAGACAAAAACTTAGTCAAAAGTTTTATAATATTTGTGATGAACTGCCTGTCAAATAAAATCACCTAACGAAAACAAACACCCATAACTAATCATTCTCGTCAATTAATTACACTTTGACCGCGCGCAAAAATTAAATTTATACCAAACATCAATAATATTATTGCGGTCATATAGCACGCGAGACGCGAGCTGCTAGACAGATTTCTATGCATATGGATTTGATCGTTTGTTAAAGATTTAAATCTAAAATCAATATGCAGTTGTGTTGTTGGGTAGGAATAACGTGGAAAATTGTAAAGCAATTTAAATGATATGACATAAAATCTACATAAAATTGACATAAGGTAATCAATCAGTTGTTTCATAGAATGAACCAAAGCCAACACACTTCGTCTACAAATAAGGTTCCATGAACGAGTCTTATGAATTGGATCGAGTTTGAATATCGAAAAAATATAAACTTAAGATATTATAGATGAGTAGATGAGAACCAAAACTATCGTCATATCCACTTTTATCAAAAATTGAGATTTTGATGCAGATTTGTTAAGCTGGGGTGCATATTGAATAGTTTTGAAAGAAAATCTGACAGCTTTATCTTTCTAATCCCCTTTAATATTGATTTCAAACACCGTAATTATTCCCAAAATAATCAATATTCACAGTGCGATTTGCATCACAACTTTCTATGTCCATTGTTTGCAATAGGTTTGCTTTCAAAACTCTTCTTATCCATCATAGGCAATCGATTATGTCATTTAAGAAGGAACTAAAACGTTCATGGGCTTTTATTGTAAAAATCTTTAAATGGGTCATTGAAGATTGAAAAGTAGTGAAGAGGTATTATATTAGATGGTGCAATTGAGAGGGAGGGTTAGGTGTGGAAACTGGCCATATCCAATCATTTGTAGAAAAACTCTTCATATCCAAATTTAATTATTAAATATCTTTTGCACGGAACTTCCTATATTTTTGCTCTTAATCATAACACATAGATTTAAAAATCTTTTATTATACAAAATAAAATTTTTTCTAACAACTATCATTTAGCCGTATTAAGTTTTTCTCCATTTGCACAAAACAAAAATTTTGGATATGACGAGCTTTGGTTCTCAACTACTCAGATATTCTTATAATTAAAAATCTTATGTCGCAGTGTTTGTGGTCGAACTGCTCCTGGCCATTTTTAAAAAAAGCCAATATAAGTTTTTCTGACCACCCAAAGTTTTCGAAAAAATAGATTTTTGGAAATAGTGGGTCAAAAAAAACCAAAGAACTTTACTTTAAAATAAGGTAATCTAACACTTACTTGTCAAAAAGTATTTTTTATTTTGAACTTTTAAAGAGTAATTTTAGACGGTGATATTCGGGTCTATTATCGTGTCCGATCGTAACAAATTTTTCTCCGATTTGTACGAAATCTACGAATTTTCTATCATCATAGCCGTTCCGATTACTCAATCGTAGATTCCTCAGACAAAATTCAAAGTATGCGTTGAAATGTCAAAATGAAAGCAACGCGTCACGATTTCATGCGGTGTATGGCGATTGTTTTGTTACTTTTCTCTCCGATTGTCTCCGACAGTCAAATGCTTACGGAACTTTGGCGTATGCGGACGAAAAAAATAAAATTTGTTAAAAAGCAATCAAACATGGAATCTGCTATATTTGCTGTATTTCTTAAGGATCTTCTCTTTTCTTTACTAGAAGCTTTTTGCTCATACCGTTCTGCTTCCAAAAATAGTGCTGCACTTTCCATGATTCTTTCACAATGAAAATTAATGTTTATTTATTTGACATACATTATTGTTTTATGTCAACTACATGCGTCGGTGCGCGTATTTCTGTTACGATTCGGATACCATGAACAAAATTAATTCTCCGATCGGAACTTTTCTCCGATCGGAGATTTCTCCGAACGGATACGATGATAGACCCCAATATATTGAATTTTTCACAACGGTCATCTTTGAAAACTCGAAACTAAAAAAAAATCAGAAGAAGCTTTTTCTTTCGGAAGCTGAAGGTGGGAATAAAGTTTGTCGGTGCTCAAGAACAGCGTTGCCGGATTTTTCGAGAGGAGTGCAGCTCAGGAGGAGTGCAGTCCAATTTGAAAAATCTTGAAACTAAAAATAACCCACTCACAAATGATGCACATAAATGTACAAACTAAATATTTTCGGTAAACTTCTGAATTTCTGTTTGCAATTTATTACTGAACTGATTTTCTTGATGGAATATGTTCAGGGATGCCCCAGAATGTATACCCAAGTTGGCGAGACTGAAAGGCGCGAGCTTCAGCCATCATCTCGGAAAACGCGTTTTATTAAATATCTCGTGAACCGTGCATCGTAAGAATATAATAGTAAATATTTTTGAAAGCTTATATTCCACTCTTTTATTTGTTTTTTTTTTTGTAGTGAAATTGCTTTCGTGAAAATTTTTTGAAACGTAAAATTTTAAAGTCAATATATTTTTAAAAACAATCAACTTGAACAAAAATTCAATTTTTTTTTTCAAAAACATCGAGCTTAAAATTTAATTTCTCTTAAACTTGATACAAAAAAACAAGTATAAGAATGGAATATAAACTTAAAAAAAAAAAAAATAATAATAATTATATTCCTGCGATGGACGGCTCACGAGATATTTAGAACGCTTTTCCAACATGGGGGCTGACGCTCGCGCCCTCCAGTTTGGCCAGCTTAGATTTGCATTCGGGGGATATTTCTGGACATACATATTCCATCAAGAAAATCAGTTCAGTAATAAATTGCATTATGAACCTACTTATTTTTGATTTGATTGATTGATCAGCATTTTATTTCTTAAAATCCAAAAAAGTACATTATTTAAAGAAAGAAAAGAAATATGTGACAAAAATATTTTTATAAAAAATAGAGTTATTGCCACTCTCAAAGTAATTTAACTTGAATTATTTTAAATGGGTGGGGTGACCCTTAAAAAAGAAATATTAAAAAAAGTTAAAATATTAGATATTAATTTACATAATGCATACAAAAATTAAATTGAATTGAAGTTAAACATTTTCAAATAAACATCAGGTAGAACCATTTACCTACAAAAAATTCGATACTCTCATTATCAAGACTAAGGAGCCAGTACTTAACTTGTTTCATAAATGTCAAATGAGAAGTTTGCATCCTAATAGCATGAGGGAGTCTATTAAATATCCGACATGAGGAAACATTATAAAAATTTCGGAATGCGGTTGTTCGAAATACCGGTATAGACACTAGGTTCGAAAAATTTCCACGTAAACTATAACTATCAATTAATCTAAAATTGAGATTACCTGATCTTTTAAAGAAAATGTTTAGAACCTTATAGCAATACATATGTCGCACTGAAAGAACCTTCAAACCCCTAAATAGTGGAAAACTAGGGAAAAGGCGAGGCTTACCGCAAATTTTCTTCAGAACACTTTACTGTAAAACTAATAGAGGCTGTATTTTGTTATAATAAGAACCTCCCCAACAAGAAATACCATATAATCTTAATTAGCAGTTTAGAAGAGCAAACTTTACGCAAAAAGAAGAAATTTCTAAGAGTGCACCTAAAATACTGTCTAAGATATTCTGTATGGTTATAAAAACTCATTCTAGAATCAATGATTAATCCCAAGTACTTGAATTCATTTAAAATTTCTACTTTAAAACATTTATCACTACAGCTCGAGGAATCAGTAAAAGTTGTGGAAGTAACCATAGGATTACAGGTGCAGTTGAAAAGTTTAAATTTTTGACACTCAGTTGCAAGAAAAAGGAGATCAGCATCAGCAATCTTTTGATCAGATAAACTAAAAAACATTATCTTAGTTTTAGAACTATAATTATCAAATTGTGCTCTGCAAACCAGATTCTCTACAAGCTGAGATCTCAATTTATATCAGATATAAGATTAAGACAACTATCTGTACCATATGAAAAACCCACATCATCTGCAAAAGCTGTCAAAGAACCCCTAAATGGCAATCTGAATAAAGAATTAATGTATACCAAAAAAAGTATTGGTCCCAAAACCGAACCTTGCCGAACTCCTGAATCTAATGTCTTTTTATCACTTTTAACATCATCAACTTTCACTCTTTGGGTTCTTTCATTTAGATATGATCTTAACCAGTCACTTGAGAAACCTCGGAACCCAGAATTTTCAAGTTTGTGGATCAATATTTCGTGATTAACCATGTCAAAAGCTTTTGATATGTCAACAAATAGTGCGGCTGTATTCTTTTTTCTATCAAGGCTTACAAATATTTGAGAACAGAACTGTAACAACGCATCTTCGGTTGATTTATTACTTTGAAAACCAAACTGAACATCACTGAAAAATTTCGTTCTCGTTAAAAAGCTCACCATTCTATTTTTCACAGCTTTTTCAAAAATCTTACTCTGGTTCTTGGAGTATAATGCCGGTTTTACACGATTAAAAAACTGCCAGTATAATGACAAAAGCAAACAACAAAGGAATGGACAAATTCATCCTTTTTTTCATTATACTGGCAGCTTTCCATTCGTGTAAATCCGGCATAGGTAAGCCTAATGAGCATTATTGTTCCAAACAAAATTGTGACGTTGTATGTATATTTCGCTTTTTAAAAAATTAAATCTCCCTGTTCCATTCTTTTCATTATTAAGACGTTGTGAGGACGCACGGCTAAATGAAATATAAAGCCTAGTACAACTTCCTCGTGAAGTGAACAATTGCCAGTGGAGAAAGTGATTTTTTGACATTTTTCACTGCTGGTACAGACTTGTAAATGTGTTGTGAACATTGACGTCTAAAACCACAATGCTTCAAAGCTCAAATGACATGAAATCGAGCTGTCAAATGTTCACCAAGAGTTATCGTACATTTTGCACGGGAATTGCTCGTGAACAAAAACTCTCCGTACTGCTTCACGAGCAAAAATGCAAATTTTGTATGGTCCATACATATGTTCCAGGCTTAAAATGTGTAAGGAAAATGATGACAAGAATGAGAATAGGGTAAATAGAACAGCTGTTTTAAATCAGTCACTGGCGTAGCTAATGGGAAAGGGTACAAATAATAGGCCACATAAAAATACGGAAAATATTTTCTTGATTGATTTTCAAACCTATAGTTGGAGTCAGCAAATTGAGTTGGCAAACTCACTGTGAACATTTTGGTAAGTTTTTTTTTATCCATCGATGTGATCCATATTTCAATAGAATTTTATAGTTGATAGCTTGACAGATAAGGAAAGAACTATATTTTAACGGAAAAAAGTTTATTTTGATCAAAATGTCAACCAGTTGCCCTAAAATCATTTTTTTTTTCGGAGAAATAAAAAACTTTAAAAATTTAGAAATTTTTAGAGGTTTTTCAATCCACCGATATCCTAGCCAATCCCTCAATAGAATTTGACATTGAATGACTTGACAGATGGCGGACAAACAAGTTTTGACGGAAAATTTAGTTTGATCCAAATGTCCATCAATTGCCCTAAAATCACTTTTTTCCGCGGTTGGTTTTAATCTTTTGACATCGCCATTGCTAGGGGCTAGCGTTCCACGGGGGAGTTCTTCGGTACTCGAGAAGTGGCAACGGCACACAAATCTAGGGACTCTGACGATACCCAAGATTAATGTTGAGTTTGGAGCCTCGAATTTTATTAAAAAAGTTGGTACATATATGTATAACAGTAGCAGATTTTGTGTGTGAGTGATAGAAATAAAAGAAGTATAGGCGTCGAAAGCTTCATTAAAGGTTATTCAAAAAATCAATGTCTTGTAGTCCACAACTGGGGAGAAATAATGCATCGAAAAAAAAAAAAAAAATATGAATGCAACTTCGGTTGTTTTCACTCCTCCCCAGATAAGCTCCTCGGATTCGGATTATATATCACGGAATTTCAGCCCATTTGAGTGTATAGTTCGCTCTACCGGACGGTTTAAAAAATTCAAAATTCTAAGTGAAAAACGGTTTTTTTAAACAGTCTGGCAGGGCGAATTAAAAACTCAAATGATCTCAGATTCCGTGATATGGGATCCGCGGAGCTCAACACGTCAGAAGCAGCATCTCTTAATCAGTGTTTGTAACAGTTATCTACTTAAAAATAAATGTTTCGAAAAATCTTCGGGACACTTATGATAGGATAGTTCCTGCATCCTAGAGACATGGTTATTAAGTTTAAATTTCAAAAACTTCTTCTTAAGCTTTTCAAAAGGTTCTAAAGCGACATTTTCCAAAATATTAATGAGCACGTCCTTGCACCAAAAATTTGTGGAATTTCGTCCTTACCTTTCGCCTAATTTGAATCCATAAGAGGCGGTAAAGAATATTTTCTTTTTTTTTCTTCCATCTTATAGCTTTGTTCTAGTTAACTTAAAAGATTAAAAATTTCAGTTTCATGTACCTATTTAAAAAAGATATAGATACTAGATACATTTTGACGTAACAGGTATCTCCATTGTTTTCTTAGAATATGCAATCTAAGGTATCAATTTGACTCCAATAATGGTCCCTAAGTGAACGAGATAAATACATAGTTTATGCAAAATCACCCAAACAAAATTGAGGAATAATTTATTTATACTTGTATTGAGTCATTATAGGTATGAATCAGCAAAATATGCCTACGCATAAGTAGTACAGTACCCTTTACCACGTGCATTCTGTTGATGTCACTTGGACATAAAATCACGACACGGATCAAAGAACGTGTGCGTAGGAATAAAAATTACAACTTAGTAAGAAGCTGCGGAACGAATTGATTTGACTTGGATTGCGGAAGAAATGATGATATAAAACATTAGGTATACGTCTTACACTATTATAGCCATAAAGTGCAAAAATAATATAATTTATTACGTAATTTTTCCAGAGGAACGAAATAATCTGATAATTTCGATCAAAGTAAATAGATTTTTTTTTCATTTAACCACAGATATAAGATACATTTACCGAAGCACATTAACGAGTTCACTAAGAGCTTAATAAGTGGATAATTAAACTATAGAGGTGATATGCATATGTGCGCCTAGATAAATTATTATCAGACCGTTTATTTTTTTTTTATTTTTTCTCTCTCGCTATTTTGTGGTTTTTATCGATGCTAGAAAAGAATTATGTAAATATTTGTGGCATACAGCAATATGCTGTTGATGTAAGTCTTTTTGGTTTATAATATAGAAACATTTCAAAGAAACTAGCTATTTATGGAATTATGAAAACAATATTTATTTTGGAATCTGATATCAATTAGACAATGCAATAATTAGTTCAACAAATAGACAAACAAACAAAGAAAAACTGTGAAACTCAAAAAACTATATCGATAAACAACAACTCTGTCAAAACATTGGAGCTACTTGTTATTTTCAAAAGTGTAAACAAAATTAGGTAGGACAATGCTAAGTCTTTGAAGACTTAGGTACATAGTAAATTATATGATACATTACGGTTTGTTAGGAACCTCTAAGTCGTATATCATCAATTTCCAGTTTTTAAGAAAGTCCTTCGGAAAATTCTTTCAATAATAGGCCATAAAATGGGTTTTCAAAAAACGCAAAAGGTTAAATTAAAGGAGCGAACTGAACTCTTCTTATATTACCACGCATTATTATTGAGGTGGGGAACTCCAGGAGGTGTTCTTTCAAAACAGCTATCGATGCCTTTTTAGTATGAACCATTGTTCCAAACTGTGAGTATCCATTTGATAGTTCTTTGGTTAATAAACTCTCTAGAGTTACTCTCGGGTGGCTGTCCATTTTAAAGTTATGTTTTTGAGAATTTGATATCGAGAGTTGCCTGTCAGAATTTGGAGCGTTAATTTTGAGAGTATACCTATTTTCAAAACCGTGTCCACTTAATAGCTATATTTCTTCTGCTTAAGTTTTCGGTTAAAAGTAATAAAATTGAAATATATTCTCACAAGTATAAAGCTTGCAGCTGCCTTATTCTTAAAAACGTAAAAGAAAATAATGGGTTAAGCCACGGATAGACCGTTATTGCCAATTCAGTCCGGGGTCTACTCTTATAATGAAGATGCTCAACAATTTTGTCGTTTTACATCTAGAGAAGTTCAGCATGTCCATTGGACCCACTATTTTCAAAAAGGATACAAATTTAAGGAAAGCCATTCCAGTGCATAGAAGTTAGATTTATTAGATTTCTGGCATTTTGTACGTACAGTACATTTATTTCTTATTCGCAAAATGATTTTTTATCAGTTGTTTTCTACATAGCCTCAAATGACTCATATTTCTTTATGAATAGAATTCGTTTTCACAAATGTCCCCTATTCTGATGGTATGTTAACTTTCGACAGCTACTTGCAAAATACGAAATGTGTTGGAATTCTGCGAGTTCATCTCCGATAGTGATCAAAACATTTTTCCACTTGCGAGTAACTCTCAAAATGTTCAAATGTCGTGAGTAATAACTCAATTCCCCGCCAGCTACTCTCAAGACAGTATCCATTTGCGAATTTGCTCTCGTGAGCAGCATTTTTACTTGCAAATGCTGAGACTGTGTATATTTGCGAGTTTGATTTCGAGAGCTGGAAGAATGCTGCTCACAGCATTTTTACTCTGAAAAGAATGCGCATCTTTAAAAGTCAACTCCCCGCGAGCTACTATCAAGACTGAATACTGTGTTCACTTGCGATTATGATCTCGAGAGATGGGTAGAAGGCTTATCGCAGTAAAATACCCGCGAGCTAATCTCAAAATTGTGTCCACTTACGAGTGTGATCTCGAGAGCTGGCAGGATGCTGTTCGCATCATTTTTACTCTCAAATGGACGCTCACCTTGAATAGTCAACTACCCGCGAACTCCTCGCAAGGCTTTGTCCACTTGCGAGTTTGATCTCGAGAAATGGTAGAAGGCTGGTCTTGAATCTTATGCGTCTTAAAAAGTCAACTCCCCGCTAACGACTCTCAAGACTAGAAGACTGTTTACACTTTATAGCATTTTTATTCTAAAAATAACACGCATCTTAAGTTCAATTCATTAAGTAATGAAAAAAAAAAGATTCTTACAATATGTTCACATACTGTCACTGTGGCTGTGGCCTAATTTTCTTCCAAAAACCCAAAACCCTATCTGACGGAATTTCAAACCACTCTGTGGCGTTGGATGAATGCAAATGCTTTTGATGCAATTCTCAGGGATTGGTGTTATCCCAGTAGCAAATGTTCTGTCTGTTGACGCATCCATTTTATTGAAAATAGGCTTCATCACTGAAAAAAAAACTATTGCCTCCTGTGGAACGTTTTCGAGAAGCCTCTCTCACTCACATGTTTTCCTCCGATAATGAAAGCCTAGTTTGCAGAGTTCCTGTCCAGTCACCAACTAACACGTATGAAAATGAGTGCATTTTACAGAATTCGCGGACGATAAGAAAGTTCATTGGGATTGCAAGTTAATTTTGAGGTGGTCAGAGACTTTGTCTGCCTAGGATCCGCTATAAACTCAGCGAACGATGTCAGTGCTGAGATCAAACGAAAAATTACTCTTGCCAATCGCTGTTTTTTTGGGCTAAGAAGGCAATTAAGAAGCAAAGCCCTCTCTCAACTAAACTGTCCCTGTATAAGACGATTATTATCCCGGTCCTGATGTTTGGTGCAGAGGCATGGAGAGTGTTAATGGTGGATGAGAACACGTTAGCCGATTTTTAGAGGACAATATTCCAACAACGAACTCTACGGGCTGTACACCGACACCGACGTATAGCCACAAAAGTGAAAAGCCAACGACTAAGCTGGCTGGATCACCTAGAGCGAATAGACATCAATGCTCTGGTCCGGAAAGTCTTTGAATCCAACCCCGTGGAACAGCGCAGTAGATAGAGGTGGACAGCGTCGTAAAGTGGAAGAGGACCTCAACCAATTTGGGGTGCGAAACTGGAAACAGCTGTCTAGAAACCGAGCCAGCTGGTGGAAGCTTGTTCGTTGATGCCCTGGTGCACCCCGCTCTATAATGCCACCTTAAGTAAGTAAAGCCGTGTTTAATCATCACTCATAACCCATATGGTTCACCTCGTGAAAACAAACCGATGCGGGTTAGTGCAAAAACAGTTCTGTATATCAGTCTCTTTTTTTCTTATGTTTATTTGTTTTTAATTTAAAGCCTGTCTCTTTTCCTCTCTATTCATAACACTGCTGACAAATCGCTGACAACATTCACAATGGTAAAAAGTCCTCTGCCGGTCAGAGTGAAAATCTGTATCTGGGTTATTGAAATTAATCTGGATAGAAACGTGGATCCCATGCTGTTTTTGTAATACATGTTAAAAGGTAACCTCGACCCAGACCCGGAGATAATAAAACTCAGCTTAACTCCAGGTGATCTGGGCCGAGGTTTTCAAGTTCTTTGTTTTGTTTGTCTGAACGTAGTGACCCATGAAACAATTGATTTCCACTCCAGAATAGGGCAAACAGGGCTACATTGAAGCAAATTCGGGAAGCACGCTGGGTGTCATTCAGAGAACATCCGTTTAGAGAGTAGGCTTGGGCATCGAACCCGCATCGAATGATACTGCTCCCATCCCACTAAGACACCTGATATCTGGCATTAAAAAAAAAGGAAAAGCCTTATATAGCCACAAAAACTATGGAAAACTTCAATATTCACATGGCACCCACTAAGCGAGGTTTTCTTATAAGCGTGTTTCTTATAAGCGATAAATACTGTAGGTATCAAACTTTAAGCCCCCAGCTAGTTCGCAATATTAAATGATTTCGAATTTATACTTGGTTAAACTTGTATCTTTCTTAGAGGTTGAATTT
Organism: Dasysyrphus tricinctus; assembly: GCA_963921185.1. NCBI lineage: Eukaryota > Metazoa > Arthropoda > Insecta > Diptera > Syrphidae > Dasysyrphus > Dasysyrphus tricinctus. The sequence goes on along the minus strand of OY992532.1, from coordinate 25,807,379 downwards.
GGAATAAAAGACAACAATTATCCAAAAAAATTGCTCAGGAAATCAAAACATTTTAAAATGCTAACGATCTTAATGCATCCCTAGTCACATAAAAATTTCCATTTAATGCAACTATACCTATACCATGCCAAAGCCAACCAAAAAAAAAAAAAACACCCCGAGAGATATTTTCTATAGTGCGGTGCGGTTAAAATAATAATTTTTGGATGAACTATTTCTAGAGAGTTGCGGAGATACTTCAATGTGACATTTTCCACACTCAGCACAACACCACAAGGTCAACGCACTAATAGAACTCTCTAGCTTTATAGATGACAAAAACCAACTATAATATCGTCACATAAACACCCAACGACACCTCCATCACATGCGTTTGCCAAGAAACGTTCTATTTTTCTTCTTAAAATGACATCAAAACGACTTCAGAATAAATACAAAATGAAGAAAAAGAAAAAAAAAAAACCTGGATAGATACCTACATAAATAGGAAAAAATGAAAAAAATCTGGAAATATCCCATTTCCTTCTATGAAAAATATATCCAATGGATCTCTGTTGGTGCTGCTGCAGCAGTAGCAGTAGCAGCAACCAGCAGCATCATCAGAGCAAACCAAACCACTTGAGAATGGAATCTCTGGAAAAACGGATTACGTTGCTTTTCAAGTGGCGCACAGATGATGTGGCTCCATAGATTGTACAATGTTTATACATACATATGTACATACGTCTTACCTATGTATAGAAAACATATAGATATACGCTGCACTCTCATTCATCACCAAGCACTATATGATGAAAAACACAGATCTGGAAGTGAAGCCCTGGTGCGGCACTCGGTTCTTAGTATACGCACTACCGACACTACCGTAGACCAACGACAACGATGCTTTTAGGCATCCATCTCGCGTTCTGTGGTTCCATCACTTCCATCAGTGTCGACCGGAATCCGCTTCTAGTTTTTCTCTATATCTGGCTGTGTCTGGCAGGGCATCAATATACTCATTGTACCTATACACAAAATGTTTGGAAGAGTTATATAGGTAGTATGGAACATAGGGTGTTCCAGGGTTACGCTCAGACGTCATTACTGTCATCCTAATTCGTAACATATCAGCACCAGAAATAATGAACGTAGGTAAACGTGTTGTCGTCGTCGTCACTGAGAGGAGAAATTCGCCAAAAGACAATTTTTCTTTGGAAGAATGATACCTGTTAATAAGAAAAAATAAAAACAATTTCGACGCAATATGGCTTATGAACAACCCAGCTTCTACAGCCTAGCTTTTACGATGATACTTTTAGCCTGTTGCACAAACTTGCCTATTGGCAAGTTTATGCAACACCTAACGTTTCTTACCATTATGTTGAGTTCTGAAATTTGGCTTTAGACAAATCATCCTTTGTTTTTTGCCTCTGTGCTCATGTACCCCCTTTTGGACTTCGAACTAGAGCCCTTACCGATGTATGGACATATTTGCTTCCGAAGAAAATTGTTCAGTTCATATTTCAGAGTGCTCACCACCTGAGCAGGCGAATCCAATATTTTTGTTCCTTAGTGTTTATGACAGCAAAACTCAGAAGATTCTCTAAGCCCTCAGAAATATTAAATGGACAAAAATACTTTTATTAAGCTCTATTCTAAGAAAAGTGCCTTTCATACTCTTTCAATTATTTAGATTTTTCTCTCGAAAACTTCTCTAACAATTTTCAATGAATCTCGTGTCTATGATTTTCAAATGTATGCTTTAGGATTTTATTAGTGCTTCAAAGTATCCGGATATCCGGATTTTCGAAACAGATCCCGATTCAGGGTCAAATATCCAAACTACACGGATAGTGTCGAATACCTCGAAAGTCAATTGAGATAGTTGAGATCTGACACTACTCGGATAGTGGGAGTCTCATTTATACTGATCCGAATCATCAAACTATTTGGATATCCGCATATCCGGATACATGTAGTGCCTCGTGGCGTAATGGTTAGTGAATTGGACTGTTATGTCGAAGGTCTGGGTTCAGTTCCCAGCCGCTAACACCTTAATTTATTTCTGGGGTTCTACCCCTTGCGAGGAATTAGAAAATCCTCCTAGATTATCTGTTGTCATGAATAACTGCTTCTCATCAAGCCGTTCGGACTCCGAAAAAAATTTATTTCCAACAACACGCACACATGAATGGTTGAAAGTTCTAAGTCACTAGGTCCTAGTTCTCCTTGAACTTTTGAGCCACCAAATTGATTTATATCCGGATAAATATGAATGAGATATGAGACAGTTGAGATCTGACCCTATGCGGTAAGTGTTGGATATTTTGATAGTTAAAGGTTGCATTTCAAGTTTCAAATATTTCCTTTAACTATCCGAATATCCGACACTATCTGGATAGTTTAGAATCTCAATTGTCCCATTCATATGTATCCGGATATATACGGGTTTCCAAATGATTTTATTGAAACAAAGCTTATACCAATTTTTCACTTAACAATAATTATTGTTTCGCAATTTTGCGTTTTCTAATTTTTATGATTTTGCTTTTAACTGTTGCAAATTTGAGCTCGGGAAGCTCTAGTTTTGCTTTGTTGTTGTTTCGTAAAAGCATTTTAAAATTCACAACTATCGTTTCATAATTTTTTTTCATTCACTTCAATCATTTGGCATTTAATTGCAGCAGTTTTAGCGCAGGAAGCTCCGATTTCGCATTGTTGTTGCCTATTAAAAATAAAAATTAACATTTTCCATTTCACAATCTTCGTTTCGAACATTCGTATCTTTCGATTTAATTATTGCGCATTTAAATTTTTGCAAAGTCTAATTTTGCTTTCCTGTTGCTTCGCAAATAGCATTTCTCAATTATCGTGTCGCAATGTTGTATCTACCTATCATTTTTATTATTTAAGATATAGTTTTTCCAATTTTAGCTCACAAAGATATATGATTTTGCTTTGATGTTGTTTCACAAAAAATTTGCATTTCAAAATCATCGTTTCGCATTTAATATCTTTTATTTAAATAATTTCGAATTTGATTGTTGCAATTTTAGCTCAAAATCCTCTGGTTTTTCGCATAGTTTATTGATTTTGTGTCTTCCTTTTCAATCATTTCGCATTTAATTGCTGCAATTTTAGCTCAAGAAGCTCTGATTCTGCTTTGTTGCTGCCTCGCAGAAGTAAGGTTTAAGACTTTACATTTCGCAATCTTCGTTTCGAACTTTCGTATCTTTCGTTTTAATTATTTCGCATTTAATTTTTGAAATTTTAGCTCAGCAAGGTCTAATTTTGCTTTCTTGTTGCTACACAAAAGTAAGACTTACCTAGCATTTTTCATTTCACAATTATCGTTTCGCAATTTTGTTTTGAAGTTGTTTTACAAAATTAATGATTAAGTAGTTTGCATTTCACAATCATCGTTCCGCATTTAATTTTTCATTTAAATCATTTCGCATTTAATTGTTTGAAAATTCTCTGATTTTGCATCGTTTATTACTTTTAGTCTTTCCTGTCAATCATTTCACACCTAATTGTTGCAGTTTCAGCTCAAGAAGATCTGATTTTGCTTTGTTGTTCCATTGACAAAAAAAAAAAAAGAATTAAGATTTTGCGTTTTGCAATTATCATTTAAAAATTTTGTGTCTTTCATTTTAAATATTTCGCATTTGTTTTTTTCAATTTTGGCTCAGCAAAGTCTGATCATACTTTGTCATTTTTTCGCATAACTAACACTTAGAAGTTTTTATTTCACAATAACCGTTTCGTAATTTTGTTCCTTGCATTTGAATCGTTTTGCATCTTACTGTTGCAAGTTTTGCACTAACCCGATCGTATTTAGCTTTGTAATCGTTTCGAAAAAATAAGATTAATCATTAAACTTAGCAGTTTTTATCCCGCACTTGATTTGTAGGTAGAGCTTTGTCTTTTTATTATTTCGCAATTTTTTAATATGCGAATTTTGCAGTTTGCGAATCGTATCAAATTTCAAATAACGAATGAAGTTAAGATATTAGTTTTACGAAACAAAAAAGTTGTCTTGGTTAAACAAAAAATGCCAAAAGAGTTTATTTTTAAATGGCACGCACCCATATTTGAATGCAGAAGAGGTGCTTGCTCCCCTATTATTACATTGACTCTTGAAACATGCTTGTTTTTTTTTCTGTCGGATTCCATTCCCCTCCATGAAAGATTTGACACCTGCGGAAAAAGTCCTGCTGGTACTTTTGCACTCACATTACGCCTAATGTTGCTCGCAACGGTCGTCGCATTGTTGGAAAAAAAGTTTGACTGAGGCATTTTGAAAACAGGGGTAGAGATTTTAAATGAGTAAAATGCACGAATGATTCCAATATTCAAGATAATTTTTTCAAAGTTATCCCCAGACGTTTTCAGACTGACACTCCGACTTGACTAGTTTCAATAATTGTTGGTTTTTTCAATTTTCAAAATAGAGCATTTTTGAGCCTTATTTTCAAATTCGTGCATCCTTACAAGATTTTTTAGCTATTCGGTAAAATTCACCCCTCCTTTTTCTTGAGCCATTATTCGTAAATAGCTCTAGGTGCTTCTTTTCGGTAGCGGCTTGCATGCTTTGCCTTACCTTTAGCTTGGTTTTGAACTCAAATTTTAGCTTCATTTATGGTCGGAATTTGGTGAGACTGATATCACGTGTATGTTTACGGTATGGTATGCCTTAACATTTACAGATTGTTTCTTTTTTTTTAATCAAAAATTACGGGAAAACGAACTAACGATGCTTATGGTGTCCTAGTATACATGTGTATATCTCTGTAAATCCATTCTTTTTCGTTTTTCATTAAACATTTTGTAAAATATAGCACCTGGTAAACATGCTTTAGCCTTAAGGCTTCTCCTGGCACAGACATAGAGTTAAAGCTATGGACTTGTATTGGCTGAATCATATGGTGCACAAAATGCGAAATTGCATTGAATATTCTACGCGAACTTGAATGGTACTTGTCTTGAAAGAGATTTGTTGCTCAACTGGATTTATTATGTTGCTATTTCTCGCGTGTGTGCTTGCAGCAATAAGCCGCGTTTTTTTCTGTTGCAGCTTCATTAAAGTGCACACACACTATACCTACTAGCATTGCGGAGGATTTAGGTGAAACTTCGGTTTGAGTTACCTATAGATTTGTTGAATTGAAGTTATGTACGTTATGTATTATACCTATATCTATATAGGTGATACACGTTGCAAGTCTACGAATTACGATACGACTCGACGAGACTTTGTGGAGCTATTTCAATAAAACAAAAAAAAAATACTGGGTGCGTGGAAATGAGTTGCAAATGTTCATTTAACGAATCAAATTGCTTTTAATTTTGTTTTTGGCGGAATTTAAACAGCTGGCAAGGAATGTTGATTCAGGGATTGTATAAGTAAAAGTTGCTGGTATTTGACGATGTAAAGTTTATGACTTTAATTGGGTTTTACCTTGAGCAGTGAACAATTATTTTCCCATATCCAAGTGGTGTACCTCAAGCTGGGACTTTGGGACCAGTTGTATTTAATTTAATTTTTTTTTTGTATACATACCTATTCGATTTGTAGGTCAATGATGTGGTTTAATTTTGTTGGATACATTCATCTTCGGCGACGACATACTGTGAAAGATTGATGAGTAGAGTTATGAAGTGGAATTTTTTGTGTGTAGGTTATTTTATAAGTTGGAAAGGAACGTCTAAATAATATCGTTAAATCATTTAGTCCTGTTTGCTGTTCGCATATTTTGTAATTTTTTTAAAGTGCCTTTTTTAATAAATATATGTACCCAGTTAACATTTTTCTTTTTCTGGTAGGTACATACTTGGGAATTATTTTGAAAATAATTTTTGATTGTTTGATAAGAGCAGTTGATTTTTCAACTTCGATTTGAATATTAGTCCTGATTTTTGTAAATAATATTTTGTTTGTCATTTAAAATTAAATTCTATTAAATCACGTTTTCTAAAATTCGACAATCTTTGCAATTTTTAAATGAATAATCACAAAGCAAATGCTGAGGTAATCGTAATGTGGTGAGTTTTGTCGTGTGTGTCACTTAATTAGTGTTGAATAAAAAATAATATACATAGGTAAGGGTACAATTAAAAATTTCAGGCAGTAAGCACGTTTACTAAGTATTCGTGTATTAGATTTATACTTGAAGTATTCCATTATAAAGTGCGGAATACGTGTTGTTAGTAATCGATGGCAAAATGTTATCATAGCTTAAACAGTTTAAAAAAAAATTATACATTTACCTACACCAAGTTTCTGCCACGACCCTCTTCGATTTCGCTATTTTTTTGATATGTTTTGGTGTAGGTAGTCGAAGCAACTTGTCTATCAATATTAAGCCTCTCATTCAAAACTGATGGTATTGAGTACCTAATCGATTTTCAAGTTTTTGAGTGACCAATTTTTAATAATAATAGTTATTGATATTTTAAAAAAGTTTGATATTTTATTTTTGTTCGTCATTCAATGTTATTTCAGAAATTAATGTATTTTGTTTCTTATTATTTTTGTCTCCATTTCTGAATCATGCAATGTGTGCAAAATCGAAAGTAGTATAAATATAATTATCAATGATAACCATTGTTATATAAAAATTTCTGTAATTCGACCTAATATGAGATAGGTATACCTACCCAGTAAAATATAAAACACCCTGAGGAATCATACTCACAATTCTGGATTGATATGAAGAAATAATCAAATAAAACATGAACAAATTGTTAATCTTGTAAAATGTATTTAAAGCATACAAACTTAACTCGATCAATAAATAAATAATTTTATACATGTATATTTTTTTTTTTGTAGATAAATATAGAGTGATAAAAATATGTATTTTTTTCTTTTTTTCAGACATTTTCAACAGTATCATATTCAAAGAAACTTCAATATGATTCCTTAATGTACAGTAATTTAAAAGGTAAGCTTTTTAAATATTCAGACAAAATAATAGTCTATATTTTTAAAAAAGGCATTGAATGCATATTAATTTCATTTACCACAGAAATCAAAAAGTAGTTTTTTTGAAAATTTTCGATGTCTCAAAGTAGAATCCGACCCTAAAAATGCTTCAATGTGAGGTATTTGCGAAATACTAACGTCAAAATCCGAAGAACTTTTGTTGATTTATTTAGGGTGTTCTTAATATCGAATAATTTTTAAATATTTTGAATCCTTAATTTATTCTTTAAGAAATCGGAAGAAAAATGTTAGTTTCTGCCATATTATTCTCAAATACATGACAAAATTATGCTGAACAGAATAGAGTGGTGCAGCTAGAGCTGCAGCTGCAACTGGAATAGCTATCAAAAAGTGTCGTACGTGATTTTTTTTTACGCGCCCACAATGCAGCTGTACAAGTTTCTGACATTTTAGTATCGAAAATAAAAATGAATAATGATGAAAAAGAAGCTAAAATTGCTGTGATTGAAAAGAGTTTAATAATCACTTTAACCCACAAGTAAACACTTCGTTTTGTTCGTAATTTTGAAATGTCAAAAAAGCTGCAAGCAAAAGTTAAAAGTTGGCCAACTTGTCCAGCTGCGTCTGCAGTTCCGTTTGCAGCTGCGACGTGTTCTGTTCGCATCATTGAATTTGTGTGTATTCAAAATTTTGACAGCTATTCCTGTTGTAGCTCCAGTTGCAGCTCCGTCTCCATTCTGTTCAGCCAGTAACTCTTCGATTTCAAATAAGGGTTTCATTCAGATAGCTTAGGAGAAAAATTATTTCGTTATTTCACATGTCAATACAACAGTATTTTGGTACTTTTTTAAATTACTTTAAAAAACAAAAAAACATGTGTCATATGCTTAGATTGTATCAAGGTTAATTCCCCCCCCCCTTTCCTCCTCAAAAAAAAACACCCTACCATGTGAAATATTTTTAAAGATGTGATTTTCTCATTTTTACCTTGAAAAGTTGGAAATGCTTGACGGCTTAGATTTTTCTGTTTAATACTAAAACAAAAAAGAAAAAAAAGTACGACGAATGGTCCTAACCGGTGGGAAGGGCAACTTCTTATTCTTAGACCCAGTTCTCGGCGGCTGGAGTTCATGAGACCAATTCCACGATTTCTTGTTAGCTGATTCAACAACATCGGCACCGTGGATAATATTGCATCCAACTTCAACACAGAAATCACCGCGAATGGTTCCTGACAGAGATTCAGCTGGGTTGGTGGCACCCAACATCTGGAAACCAGTCTTCACGACACGTTCAAATCTTCCAACACCATTGGAACTACTGAGCCGGAGGTCATGTAATTAACCAAACCGGGGAAGAATGGACGAGCAGAAAAGTCGGAGGAGTGCTTCTCCAACAAGTCCTTGGAAGCCCACATGAATTTCATGGCGACCAATTTTGAAGCCAGCCCTTCTGTTCGAAACGCTCGATGATCTTGCCAACGAGTCCACGCTGGCCAGCATCGGGCTTGACCATGATACGTACGTTCCTTGTTTGCTGCCATTACTGTTGAAAACAACGACTCTTTCGATTCTTCGTTTTCTAAGTACATTATATGAAACGTTTTCCCCAAGTTTCATGATTGGACCATTTTTTTTTTTTAAGGAATTTCAGTACTATTTTACCTGTTCCAAATTTAAAGATTAAAAAGCTGCGTTTTGGTATGACAATCACATTTTTTTTGTATAAAGCTGTTAAAATGTTAATTCATGATTAGTAAATTGACAAATAATTCCCACCTGATACATTGGAAAAGTAAGTTCTGTTTTGGAAAATAAGAATTGAAAAAATATCGATTAAAATCGAAAAAATGGCTTCCTTTCAGCGACTGTTCCTTGGTCGATTTAAATTTTTTGTGATTGAGTTATTTTTAGAGGAAATTCAATTATTTGTTTTTTTTTATAATAGACGATGTCCATACCTATCTCTGCTGAAAAAGAGTTATAGACAAGAAAGTAAAAAAAAAACTAAAAATGCGATTTTTCATATTTGTATACTCTATTTATATTTTTTTTTATTGTTTATTTTTAAATTTTGATGAGTAATGCATTTAAATAGTTAGTTTTATTCACTACAAAAAAAAGATGTCAGCACAATCTCGAAATTTTGCTTCATCATGAAGTTCTATGCAAAAATCCAAAAGAGGGGGCTTTGGCTTCTTGATAAATTGTTAGCGGCACTCATATCCACTTGTAACCAGTGGCGTAGCTAGGTTATTTGCCGCAAGGGGCAAAACAATAACTATCCGCCCCTTCAGTCTTACATTCATAATAAAAAAAATGTGTGATAGGTTCCTTCATATCGTCGGCCTTAAAGTTGCAAACAAAATTTTATTTAAAATATTTTTTTTTATAAATGCAAAGAATTACATTTTTCGTCCAAAAATATTGAAGTTCATAACTGTTCATTATGCATGTCTCACCAAATAAAATCTCTGAAGGCTTAGAGATTTTTTAAGTGGGACAAGAAATCTTACCTGAGCACTGAAATTTTTTTGCAGAGATTACCTACTGAGGCGAACATTTTTTGGATTCATTTCTCAATGTTCTTTTGTATTTGTATTTGTATTCATTCTAGCAGAATATTCTTACAATTTTTCTTAAATTATATTTCACAATTAACAGAGTTATGGTATAAATCTACCTTACTACTGACAAATAATTAAAATTTTAAATACAAGGAATGAAAAGCAAATAACAATATATTGAAGGAAAGCTACAAAAAAACCTTAATTAAAAAGTCTTTTGGTGATTAAGAGTGGCGAAGGGTGGGCGGTGTGGTATATAAATCAAACCCAACTTAAAGTATTACATATTTATAATTATATATATGATAAATAAATAGACAAATAAATAAATGAACAGTAAATTAATAATTAATTAAATAAATAATAATTAAACAAATAAATAAATAAACAAACAATAAATAACAAAAAAATATATGAATAATTCCAAAGACAAAAAAAAATTAAGCAGGTAAATAAATTAATGAAAAAACAATAATAAACAAAAAATAAATAAATAAATAAATAAATTGAATAAATAAGTTAATAAATAAATCAATAATTTAATAAATAAATAATAAATAATAAATAAATTAATAAATAAATAATAAAAAAAAAATATATAAAAAATAAATTATAGGTAAAGGAAAAAAATAAATAATAAATAAATAAATAAATATCACAAAATCAGTCTTAAAAAAAGGAAAATAAAGAAAAAGAACAGAAATGCATTTTCATAATACATATAACTAAGAAGCTAGGTTTGAAATCAATATGTTCTTTTTCAGCTAAAAAAGCTGTTCGTTTGACAGCCAAATTGCTATTTCTTGGTGATGTGCAAATACGAAATCGATACAAAATTACAAAAAAAAAACTGAAAGTTGCCACTTCACTGAAATTGTAGTAAATTGCTGCTCACTGCACTTCATTTTACGAACACAAATGAATTTTCAAACCTTCACACAAAAACTCACACATTTTTTTTTTAATTCTGGTGTTGGCATGTGTATAATTTACAGCTGTTTTTGAAAAAAAAACTAATCTAAAAAATTATTTTTATGCATTTATCAGTTTTGTGTAAATAACATGTATTTTTTTTAACAAATCTGCGAAAATATTTGAGTAGTTGAGAACTAAAACTAGTTACATCCAACATATTCATTTTGTGCAAATGGAAAAAAACTTATAAAGGCTAAATGATAGATGTTAGAAAAGATTTTATTTTGTATAATAAAAGATTTTAAAATCTGTATGTTATGATTAAGATCAAAAAAATATTGGAAGTTCCGTTTAAAAGATATTTAACAATTAAATTTGAATATGAAAAGTTTTGCTGCAAATGGTTGGATATGGCCAGTTTCCCGAACCTACTACATGCAATGGATATGGAATGTTTTGATGCAAATTGTCCTGTGTATATGGTGAGTTTTGGAAACAATTACCATTTTTGACATCAATATTAAAGGGGCTTAGAAGGGTAAGGCTGTCAAATTTTCTTTAAAAACTATTCAATATGCCCAGCTTAACAAATCTGCATCAAAATATCAATTTTTTATAAAAGTGGATGTGATGAGTTTTGGTTCTCATCTACTCATTTAATCTACTGAATTTATTTTTTCAAATCTACCGCGAAAAAATTTCTGAGAAGTGTCAACCCCTCTGAACTCTAAATTGAGAGAATTTAAAAATACAAAATACGTAACGGTACGAAAGAGAATGGTCAGTACACACGCCATTTTGTTTCAAAACTTGATAGAATTTTTAATAAAAAAAAAAAAAAACTCGCGTTTATTACCAACTTCTATAATGTGCAACGGTCATGGTTCTACCGCCCCTAACGATTTGAACACAATGACAAATTGTACGTTCCTATACCCTACAAATTTTCTTACTTAAAAAAAATTATATTTTTTTGCTTGTTTCCAACTTCTGTAATAAACAATGTACGTAATTGATTTTAATAATAATACAAATTGAACTACATATTAATTTAACAAAAATTAAACGTTTGCGTTTATTTCCAGTGACGTGCGGCACTCGAACGAACTGGGTAGACAGTTATAAATTTAATTCATTATTTTCCATCTTATCCAATCAAAAAGCTGGCAGCCCTAAATTAAAGCTGAATACAAAATGTATTGATTTAAAAAAAAACTCAAGAAACTCATAAAACAAAGAAAATAATAGAACATTTGATTCTCGTACCATTTCTCTCAGTCGCAATAAGGCAATAATGGTACCTTGAAATAAATATGTATTTATAAAACAATTTCAAAACAAGAAGAAGCACAAAGCTTCAAAATGCTTTTTGTTTCGACTCAATACGGCAACTAATCCCAAAGATACAGCTCTTCAAAACGTCAGTAGTGTACTTCTGCTAAAGAGTCCAGCCTTCCTACCTATTGCATTTTTTAGACTTGACCTACAACTGCCCACTCCTCTTTAATCAACTCCAAAAATAAAAAATTAAGAAGTTGTTCTCTTCACTAAACAGTCAACGAAAAAGTTTCGAATTTACTTCAAAGTTCAAAGCAAAATAAGCAATTAGACAGATTCGAATCTGTCTACTTGCTTCACATAGAAATTCTACCTGAGCAACATAATCCGCTGATTTTATTTTCATATAATTTAGGTAGAACGAAAGACTCTGTCTTCGTTTTCAGTCGGGTTTTCCCGAAGCACGTAGGAGATGCAGAAGGCAGAGCCATAGCGAAGCTATAGATAGCGTTTTATATTGTGTGAGCATTGAGATTTTGTGCTTTGTGGTTGTTGGTAGAGGTCAAATTATCTAAAGAAATAAAAGTAGGTGTGGAAAATGTGAGTGTATGAATAGTAAGGGATGAATGTATGATTTATGTTTGTTAAATTTATAGGTGTTGACAATTTGAGATAGGTTATGGATGTTAGGGACTTAATGCAATGAATGTAAACACAGTTTTCTTGATTGTAACAAGTAGGTTTCTTTTTTTCTCTCTTTACGGTAGGGTAGACACTGTCTAAAACGTCTTATTGACGCACCTTCACTGTTTATTTCCAACTTCTCTTGAACAACAAGGATGATTTTGCCACCCCTACAAATTCAATAACTATAGGTATAAATAAAATTAAATGAATTAAATGTAAAATATAAATATTTATAAAATTTTCAATAAAAAAACCTTTAAAATTGGTTTACACTTTACATCATCCAATGAACAACAACGCCCTGTAATCATAACCACCTACTTTTGACGAACTGTTCTGAAGAATACGCAAGAACATTTGTTCGTCAAATTACGCAACTACTGAAACCGTAGCCAACGGCGCCAGTTTTAGATATGAATGAAAATTTTGTTCTTCAATTTTGAGACATTAAGAAAAGAAAATCATTTATTATTGTGCTGAACAAATAAAAGCTCAAGACTTTCAGTTAATATTTTAAGTGAAAAAAAAATGTTAGGGTAGTTCAATCCTTGAAATATTAAAAGGCATTTTATGTGAAAGACTGGGACAAAAATTTGATTTTGGCAAAAAATTATATTAATTTTGGCATCCTGATTTTACTCTATAATTTTCTCAAAATAATCATTATAATTTTCAATGATGAATTTCAATGATAGCTATAACTGCTGCGTAAAAGGGAAGTCATTCTATTAAACACGATTATGGTAGATTTATTTTAATCTCTTTGGAAAATATTCACCCCAGGTGGGCGGGAGTCAGACTTACTTTTACCATTTTAACTACATATAACCAAATTTGTAAATCTGTGGGCCATCCACCCTATATGCAAATACAAATTTTCCTTTCAAACCAAAATTTTATTAAATGGGAAAAGTCACCGACTCCCTAAGAGAGATATTTTGTGAATTCCATAATCGACATGACTGTCTTCATCTTCACTTCAGTGGCCCATTGGGAAGGCTGATTGTGAGATCAGATTTCTCCAGACTCGATTAGTTATGGGTATGACAAAGCGCATAGATTTTCTCGTGGTACATATTATTCTCGATTCTCCGCATATTCGAATGTTTCCTCTTAACATCTATTTTTTAAGGCTTGGGATATAAAATTAGGCAAATGTGAACCAGTCGTTTGTCGGATTATCAGTGTACACAATTCTAAGCTATACAAACTTGGATAAAATACGAATGTGTTACCTCAGCCGTGCCTTTTCTGTTTCATTAAAATAGGTAAATTTTTGGTTTCAGAAAAACCATTAATCCGACTTTATGTCTACGCTTTCGGAAACTACTTTGTTTAATTCAGGAAAAAAAAAATAAGGAATTTTAAATCTGCTTCTGATAAATGTATCGTTGAAACTCTCATTAATTCAGAGATTATCTCTAAAATGCGAGAAGACCTCTTAAACATGGAAGTAACCCAAAACGTTTCCTTAGATACCTATCCAGATTATAATCATAGATGTTGTGTTGTAAGTATAATTATGCTGTTAAAAATATTCTATCACAATAACTAAGATAAAATTGAATCATTTTGTAGGGGTTTAAAGTGTTGTTTTCTTGTATAATCTATAGAAGTGGGTGATCATAAGAACCTGCACATTAGCATAATTTTATCTCTCTTTTATGGTTTTTTTTATTAAATTTTTCGTTGACTGCTTTTGTGTTGTGTGATCCTATTGTGAATTTTTTCTATGGGTTTTTCTTGGTACCTAGATATAAAATAATAATAAAGTCATATCTGAACAATAGGTAACAGATACTTTTCAAAGGTAGGTACCAACTTGTCTAATGGCCGAAGTCTAGTTTTATTTTTATTTTTTCATTATTGACGCATGTATATTCTACTAACGTACATTGCATGTAGGTTTTTGTTATACAAGTGGCCTTGAAAGTAGACTATTTTATAAACCTTGTTTTATATTACCTGCTATTGTTAGAGTACCCTTTAAGTGACCATGGTAATCTTCTTAATACAGCATGACTGACTCTCATGTGTGTGCTATCGAGATAAATAATTAAAATGAGAACTACACAAACATATATAAAGCACCTGTAAGATGTTAAGAGGTAAATATTTGTTTTATAAATATTACATACCTAATAAAGTTCTTAAAATGAAAAGTTTGTATGTATACAATATAAATTATACATACATACATACCTATCTAAGGCATGACATAGAAAGGCAGGTTTAAGTTCATAAATTTCATCTCTGGCAAATCTAGGTCAGTAGTAATCTGAAGCAAATTAGAAATCTATAATTGAGTATCCAACCTACCGATTTCAAATATTAACAGATAAAGCAATAATATTTTCGCACAGTAAGGTTCTCAGAAATTCGTATTAGATAATAATTAATTTGTTTTGCAGATATTTATTAAAATTCTAATGAATTAAGCAAGACAAATTGTTTTTATTCGAAATCATTGAAACAGAAAATTGGTTGAAACAAAGTAATATTTAGGAATTGTTTATAACAATGTGGCAGTAATTATCTAAGCTAATCGATATGCATACCTATCCGAATCATACATTTTAGTCATTATTTATTAGTCCTTTGTTCATAAGTCTACATAGTACCTACGAGAGCAAGCAACGTCAAAAAAGAAGTACTTTTAGTACCTAGCTATATGGCTGGTGCTTTAATCCATAATATATTCTATCTAACCCCCTAGAGCCTAGATTCGCGTGAGGGCAGTCTGGCTAGAAGAAACGAAGTTGCCTTTTCCACAATTTTTAAAACAGGTGTTGAAAAACGTAAATTCAATTTACTCAACTATTGGGACGAAAAGTACACATTTCTATTTACTTTTGTAGGTTAAAAAATCTTAAATTTTTGTATTTAAAATTTTTTTTGTCATCTCTTTTCAATGAAAAGTTCTGTTCGAAAAATTTTCAATTTTGCTGGAAAAATGGTTTTAGTGTATGTACCTATATCTCACCTTTTATTCATCTTAATCAAAAAGTGATTACCTACATAAACAGTTTTTTTTGTAGAGTATGTGTATTTAATATCCTCCACTTTAATATTTTCATTTTTCATTTTCATGAAACGAAAAATACCTAAAATACAGTGTTACAACGTTGCCAATATCCAGAAAAAAATTCTTTGGGGAGATAACTATTCGTATGGTGCTGTAAAATAATAATGGATTCTTGTACAATACAAATGTTTAACCATTTAAGAAGGGTGGTCTAGTTCCTATCGTTTAGAGAGAAAGGACAATAATTTTTTTTTTTACTATCCGATGGAAATCTTCAAAAGACACTCGGTAAGAATCGGTACCAAGTAGTGTGGGACTCTTACCGCACTAAAACCACCGATGAATCAGGACCAATCTATGAAAGATCGACAAATGATTTTTATTTCTTAATTTTTAAATCGCATTGGGGGAAGTTTAAAGTTATAACACTTTCCCATAGCTTTTAGACCATCAGCTCATGAGGCTTGGTTCTTCTTAATCTTCGAACATTGTTACGTACATTTAGGACGGTCTCCATTTCAGAGTTTGTATGACTTTGCAGTCGCTGATTGTGTGATACAGCGTGTTTTTTAACCACTTCTGTAACCATTTCAATTTGAAGGTCACGATGTAGATCGCTATTTCTTATATACCAAGGGGCATAAATTATTCCACGAAGGACCTTGCTTTGGAATTTTTGAATTGGTTCAGCATTTGTTTTCTTTGTACAGCCCCATAGTTGGATGCCATATGTCCAAACGGGTTTCAATACTTGCTTATATAACATTCGTTTGTTCTGGATAGATAGGTCAGAGTTCTTTCCTAGTAACCAGTACATTTTTCTGTACTTCAAGTTTAGTTCTTCTCTTTTCTTCTTTTCAAAAAAGAAGTACTTTTAGTACCTAGCTATATGGCTGGTGCTTTAATCCATAATATATTCTATCTAACCCCCTAGAGCCTAGATTCGCGTGAGGGCAGTCTGGCTAGAAGAAATGCAGTTGCCTTTTCCACAGTTTTTAAAACAGGTGTTGAAAAACGTAAATTCAATTTACTCAACTATTGGGACGAAGAGTACACATTTCTATTTACTTTTGTAGGTTAAAAAATCTTAAATTTTTGTATTTAAAATTTTTTTGTCATCTCTTTTCAATGAAAAGTTCTGTTCGAAAAATTTTCAATTTTGCTGGAAAAATGGTTTTAGTGTATGTACCTATATCTCACCTTTTATTCATCTTAATCAAAAAGTGATTACCTACATAAACAGTTTTTTTTTTGTAGAGTATGTGTATTTAATATCCTCCACTTTAATATTTTCATTTTTCATTTTCATGAAACGTTAAATACCTAAAATACAGTGTTACAACGTTGCCAATATCCAGAAAAAATTCTTTGGGGAGATAACTATTCGTATGGTGCTGTAAAATAATAATGGATTCTTGTACAATATAAATGTTTAACCATTTAAGAAGGGTGGTCTAGTTCCTATCGTTTAGAGAGAAAGGACTATATTTTTTTTTTTTTTTTTTACTATCCGATGGAAATCTTCAAAAGACACTCGGTAAGAATCGGTACCAAGTAGTGTGGGACTCTTACCGCACTAAAACCTCCGATGAATCAGGACCAATCTATGAAAGATCGACAAATGATTTTTATTTCTTAATTTTTAAATCGCATTGGGGGAAGTTTAAAGTTATAACACTTTCCCATAGCTTTTAGACCATCAGCTCATGAGGCTTGGTTCTTCTTAATCTTCGAACATTGTTACGTACATTTAGGACGGTCTCCATTTCAGAGTTTGTATGACTTTGCAGTCGCTGATTGTGTGATACAGCGTGTTTTTTAACCACTTCTGTAACCATTTCAATTTGAAGGTCAAGATGTAGATCGCTATTTCTTATATACCAAGGGGCATAAATTATTCCACGAAGGACCTTGCTTTGGAATTTTTGGATGGGTTCAGCATTTGTTTTCTTTGTACAGCCCCATAGTTGGATGCCATATGTCCAAACGGGTTTCAATACCTGCTTATATAACATTAGTTTGTTCTGGATAGATAGGTCAGAGTTCTTTCCTAGTAAACAGTACATTTTTCTGTACTTCAAGTTTAGTTCTTCTCTTTTCTTTTTGATGTGCTCTTTCCATTTAAGCTTTGCATCCAAAGTCATTCCAAGGTATTTGGCAGTATTGGAGTAAGGTACTGCTGTACTGTTTATATAAATTGGAACATTGTTTATGTTTTTATTTGTAAAGTTTATATGCGTCGATTTTGTTTCGTTTAGTTTAATGCGCCATATCTGCGTCCAATCACTAACTTTATCAACTGCATTTTGCAATTTTTGTGTAGTCTTCTGCCTGTGCAGAAGGATTGTACAAGTTTGTGGGGGGGGGGGTCTCTATTTTAATGTTGATAAAGTTCATTAAAACCATGTTTTTCATAGCGAATAGTGTTTTATGGGAGAGTTTCCAAATACAATAGCAAACAAGAATCTCACCCTCACAAACAAGTTATTGCATTTTTTTTTGAACATCTAAAAACAAAACCTTGCATATTAATAACCTTGTTTTCATAATCTCGCTTTTAACAATATCGCACCAAAAAAATCTCGCTTATATCAACTGATGAGACCCCGCAATTTAAAGTCTCGCGCATCAAAATCTAGCAAAACAAAATTTCGCAAATTCAAATCATATCGCTCTTAGTATAACATATCGCTCTGCATTCTAAGAAATAAAAGTTTTGTCAGTTTTTAATATTTTGAACAAGAAAAAAGTCATGGCCTCTAGATGCCAAACGCGTTTCGGGAAAATAACGGTTTACATCTTAGGGGATGGGTGTTAAGTAGAGGCACCTTCTGTAAAAATTTCAAACATTTCAGTACGGCCACTTTTCGGGAACTTACTTTTTTTAGAATTAAAATGGTGGGATTTCAATGTTTTTGTAAATTTTGAATATTTCGAGCACGAAAAAAACTTGCTACTTTTTTCCCAACATGCGCTTGGCATTTGGCTATTTTCCCAACTTTTCTCCCTTATAAGAATTACCAAAAACGTGTTTATCCAACGCTTTGACATTAAGAAAAGTATGTTCCCAAAAAGTGGCAATGCTTAAATTTTAACAGAAGGTGTTTCTACTCCACATCAATCCTTTAACACGGCAACTGTCATTTTCCCAGTAAGCATTCATGTTCAAATAATTAAAAAGTACCAAAAGGTTGAGATTCCACCCATTGACATAAATAAATAAATAAAAAAGTAAGTTCCCGAAAAAAGGCAACACTGATATTTTACCCGAAGGTGCGGCTATTCAACTTTATTTTAAGACATCAACCGCTGTCCTTATAATCTCAAAAACAAATTCCAAACATAAAAAAGGTCCCACCGAAAAACCCACAGGATTCGGTTTCCTAACCAGACTATTATGTTGTCTTTGTTTTTCTCTTAAAAATACATAATTATAACATAAACAATTATGAATTTGAAGAAGAAAAATATAAACTATATTAAGTAATTTTTTTATTTTTGTGGACTTTATTGAATTTCAATTTTAAGAATTTTTATGACCTTTAGTCCAAGTGCGATCCTCCCAGGCAAACATTTTAGGGCATTGACTTGAATGCGAGATAACGAAAAGCGAGATTTTGTAATTGCGAGATCTCTAGTGCCCGGTTTTGAGTGCGAGATTTTGAATGCGAAATTTTGAATGCGAGATTTTAAATTGCGAGAGCTCGTACCCAACTACGTTTTTTTGCCTTGATCGTTGATCCTCAGTATACTTTTTTCCCATTGGGGGAGGGGAGGAGGGGGTGTTAGATATCTCCCTGCGTACGGCCTTATGTTTGTCATTGGGTGATTCCGCTAGAGACGATTTTTGGCATCAATTTTTGAACTACAATATTTTTTACTTTTTTTTAATAACAATGCAAAGTAGAAGAACTCTATTTATAAACAAAAAAATTTTGTTTACCAAATTTAACCAAAACATTTTTTTACGCTTTGCAAAACTATCATACGAAAGATCGGTGGCAAACTGCTATTATCATGACCGTTAACAAAGCGCGAAATAGACATTACTGACAGTTTGAGGTAATGATTAACTTGTTAGACCTAGTGTGGTCACAAATGTGATTTAATCGTTTGTCCAAAAATATTGAAATATTTGTTATTACTTTTTTAGTATTATTTATCGCAAAAAACCATTGTAAGATTGTTGCACCCGCGATATAAAAGATATATGATAACATGTTTTTTTAACGAAATAAAGTGCTATCGTTTTGAAACTTTGTGAAAGTAAGAAAAAACCAAAAACAAAATTAAATCAGTCGTATTAGGAGTAAATTGTAAATTGAATTGGTTGCACCCGCGATCGTAAATTAGTGATGTATTATATTTTATTTTAAATTATGCCTTGAATTATAATTTTTGTTGTTCAAGGTTGTTTTTTTGTAACAATTTAATATAATATTTTGTTCTTTTTAATAAAAATATAAGTTAAATGGCAGGGAAACAAGGAATTTCACAACGTGGCACGCAATATCTCAAAAAACATCTAATTGGTAACAAATTGAAGAAGGGAAAGACGTGTTGGTTGATAAATGGGAACGATTAAAAAGCATACTGGGCTTTTTAATCAATTTTTTTTTATCAGAAGACGGCAAGAACATTACTGTGGCACGAACCTTATCGTCTAGTTTAAAGAGCACAGTTATTTTGAAATCTACCATCATCGAAAAGGATAGTTTTAGGGAAGATTATGATTTAAGGCCACTTATATGATCGGTGCACAAATAAATTCAGTTTTCTGATAATGTATATCTGCTCCTTGTGATTCACAAGATTAATCTCCAACAACCTCTCTTGAACTTTTTTACTAGCAGCTGAGGCATGCCTTGAAACCTGTTCTATTTTCACTGCAATAGTCTTGTCAAAAGGTATTTGCGTGGGTTTGTATCTATGTTCTCTTACAGTAACCTGCACGTTGAAGAGGGAGTTGTAAGATCAGAATTTCTGACGACAATTGAAAACATTTTTTTACACTATCAGATCTTTGCCGAAGAGAGCTTAGTACAAGCGACATCTTGCGACCAAAGAATTGCCAAACACAAATTAAGTGCTTATCAGGCTCATCACTTAGTGTAGTGTTAGTAGTTAGTAAGCAACAAACTACTTAAGACATACACTTTACAAAATAAAATAAAAACAATAATTATAAAATAACAAATACAATGACATTGAAAAAATTAACAACTACAAACATTTAAGAGCGTGGTACACTGGTCTTCAATGAAGCTTTGAGTCTATTCTTGCTTATATTAAAATCAAAAAAATTTGAGTTCAAATTCAGAATGTTACACATGCGGGTAAAAGGCTCATGCGTTCCATAATTGGTACGGTGTTGAGATATATGCATTAGTTCTAGACTACGAGTGTTGTGACCCCACGGTAGTTAA
Source organism: Dasysyrphus tricinctus (assembly GCA_963921185.1). Lineage (NCBI taxonomy): Eukaryota > Metazoa > Arthropoda > Insecta > Diptera > Syrphidae > Dasysyrphus > Dasysyrphus tricinctus. The sequence goes on along the minus strand of OY992532.1, from coordinate 25,786,551 downwards.
GGCTAGTACAAGATAATAAATCAGGTGCATCAATAACGCCCGTTAAAAGCTGAGGAATATATACAATATCATTATTAATTTTCCTTTGTGCCAAAGTTTGAATCTGAAGAAGCTTAATCCGGTGTTCGTAAGGAGGAAAATTATAAGGATCGGACCACGGTAGTCCTTTCAAGGCGAAACGTATAAAATTACGCTGTACTGCTTCTAGTTTATTCTTATGGACATCGTAAAAAGGAGTCCATACCTGTGATGCATTTTCAAGATGAGGGCGAACAAGACTGTTGTAGAGAGCGAGGGTAACATAAGGATCCTGAAATTCCTTAGACCATCGTTTAATTAACCCTAACATAGAGTTTACCTTGTTGACGATTAAATTGATATGCTTCGTAAAATGAGCCCCTAGGTCTTTGAAACTATCAACACGACGCAATGTGTGCTGCGATATTTCATAATCAAATGAACTAGGAACTTTTTTTTTAGAAAAGAGATTTAAACCGTTTCTAGTACACCAAATAACAAAACTGTTTATATCTTCTTGCAAGATCACTCATAGATTTGACGCTTTTGAAAATTTTCATATCATCAGCAAAAATTAGAATTTCACTATAACGTATACAGAGGGATACGTCGTTGATAGCTAAGATAAAAAGGAGTGGGTCTAAATTACTTCATATCTCCATAATAGATCCTATCAGGTTAGATTTAGGAGCTCTGTCTCCAACCCTTTCTTTGCCAAATCTGGAGTTCCCCAGGGCACTGAGAAAAATATTGAATATATTCATATTTGAATCAAACTCATATACATATGATTTGGCATGGAAGCGATTTCTGTTTAATTTAAATAGAATCGTATTAATTCATCGTTGAAACGATTAGAACATGATTTTGTTCAAATTAACAATGCTTTCTATTTAACATAAGGATATTTCTGTTTGTTTTAATTAACTTCATTTGATGTTGTTTCAAATAGAATCATATTCATTTTTTTTAATATATCCGTGTTTGGGTCGAACATGTTTTCTGTTTAAAACAAATGATTTCATTGTTAGTTTTTCCAAATAGATGCTTGATCCTTGGAATTTATTACGAATTTATTCTATTCGTAATGATGGGAGCGTTTCCTATGCTACATATGTACATACATATCGTGTCGGTTCAAAGTTAAAACTCACTTACTAACAAATTACACTTTTGGAAGAAATCAGATTGATGCTTAAAAGTCACTTTACGCAAATTTTTAAACTAAGTTTCTGGTTATAGCTTTCACTGCATTTATAAAAACTTTGCAAAATTATATAATGTTTAGATTAAAAAAATGTGTTTCAATCTCATTTTCTTGAACATTTTGTTCCGCACTTAGTGAGTTTTACTTTTGGACCGACCGCGACGCGACGATACTGCGGTAGTTGCACTAATTTTGGAACTATTTGAATGTCTTTCATGACCGGTGGTCGCGATGGATTCACTTGCAATTATTTTACACGCCAAGTGCCTGTAAGAATCATAAGTATTCTTTTGAGTTCAATTCAAATTGATTCGAGTTTAAATTAAACATTTCTGTTCAATCCCTTTCTCTTCTTAATATTTAAAGTGCATTTATATTTGAAACAAACTCGTGCATGTTAATTTTATGTTAAACATTTTTAAGTGAGTAAAATAATTTAACAGGTCTTCCAAAAATCAAACTCAAGTAGGCTTGAATTCATGTAAAATGTTACGTGTAGCTTCTAATGTAATAAATAAACATGATTTACTTTGATTTAATTAGATTTTACTTAAAATAATAGTATTTTTGAATCTGAATACATAAAAGGTAGATTTAAATTGAATTCTATTTGTACTTATTTAAACATATAGTTAAACATGCTTCTGTTTAAATAACTCATAGTTCAGTTTTCTCAGTGAAGAAACCCAAGTGATGAGTTGAGGAGGAAACCCAAACACCCTTAACTTAAACGTGATGATGTCATGAGAAAGTTGATCGAAAGCCTTAGAAAAAGCTGTATAGATGCAGTCGAGTTCTTGACCATGTTCCAACGCAGTTGAGCACTTATGCAAGAATGCAAGTAAATTGATTATCGTCGATCGCTTTTTGCATGAATCCATGTAATAATAATAATAGTTTTAACTATATGCCTGTAAGACCTTAGGTCTTTTAAATGCAACCTGAATTGCACGGCACTAGTTAGAAAGAGTAGGAGGATAGGAAAGGTTTGGTACAGTGGATTGAGATCAAGGTGTTAATTATCTCATTAAATCCCACGGGTGGCGTCCAGTTAAGCTGGGAGAATATAGAAAAGAATGCTGCCTAGAATGGGGCTCGAACCCACACCTCTAAGTTAGCAGTCAAACACTACATCCACTGCACCATTGCCACCCGCAAATTATATTCTTACAGTTGAATGTCAAACTATCGCACATTACTTGCTCGAAAAGCTTTGGAATGCAAGATTGTTTGGAGATTGGCCTGTAATTGCATATATCAGATCTGTTACCCTTTTTAAAAACTGGTGTAATAAATCCTGAGCTAAGTGATAGGTCAAACAAATTAAGAAGAGGGAGTGCTAATATTGATTTACATTTTTTTCAAGACTATTGGTGGGATGCCAAACATGGTCGTAAAACTGCAAGCACCAGAAAAAATATTGATGGCAGTAATATAACACAGTATTTTTGAAAAATATTGACATATTTGATAAAAATTTAGTAATAATTAATAAAGAAGTGTAGGTACTAACTAGCATTATACGTTACATAAATCTCTAATCCAGTTCCGTTATATCATTTTTTTTATATAAATATTCATTAAAATTAGACGCGTTGCACCCGCGATAATTTCATGTTGCAACCGCGATTGCTTTAAGATCGAAAAATTCGTTCTTTAGTTTTGTTTTCTAACATTATTTTTATTTCTTTACTTTCTTAGATATACATCGTTCAATATTATGTAAGAATAATATAATGGGATCATGACGTTATCTCGTTATAAAAATATTAAAATCTCGAATGCAAAAATCTCGAAAGCACAAAAATCTAGAATGAACAAAAATCACGAAAGACATGATCTCGAAAAAATCTCGAAAAATAAAAACAAATTCGAGATTTTTTTTTTACTTATTTCAAAAGTTAAGTCTCTGATAACACGTATTTTATGTTCAGTTTATCAAATTATTGACTTTTCTGGGCAAAAAAAAATCTAACAATTGAAATGCAACAGATATATTTCATAACAAGACAACATGAAAAATATATCAAAAAAATAAATAAAAATATAAACTATAATTCAAAACTAATAGCAGTGATTCCAGGCATGCTAACAGTCTGACATTGTCACAGAGTGTCGAGTATTTTTGTCGGCTTTTAGTTTGGCAGTGGCACATTTTTAGATAAACTTTGTTTTGAGTGTGACAGTGCAAAAGTATACAGCTGTCCAAGAAAATTGTTCCCCAAGGTGCCAACCTGGCGATGGAACACATCCTAAACGGTGCAACGGGGTTTCCTGGGCGGAACAAAGGACCCAAGAAGAGAATTAAGAACCTTTGAACCCGAGAACCAGGCTGCTCAAGGTACTTTTGCTCCACCTCAGTCAGTCGTACTCTTATACCAGTCACCTCAACAAAAATAAAGTCTTAAAAAATATAAAAAACTGAATCAATAAACTTATTTAAAAAACAAAAACTTAAGTTGGTATACCTAAATATAAATGTCATTCTTAAATTTCCAGCTGTTTGCAAAGCTCAAAATTGTAACTTCTTTTAGATAGATAGACATTCTAAGTCAAGAATTAATATTCGCGCGCACGAATTATACCTAACCATCGTCTCAAAAATTAATATTTATTCTAGATTTTTTGCATTCGAGATTTTTTTTTTCTAGATTTTTGTAATTCGAGATTATGCTTTCTAGATTTTTGTTTTCGAGATTTTATTAGTTCTAGATTTTATTTTTCTAGATTTTTACTTTAGAGATTTTTGCTTTCTCGATTATGGTTTTCTAGATATCGTGGTAGACCCTAATATAATAAATGTTTCTCAATTAACAGACTTTTGTGTTTTTCGTACTATGATCCAGAAAGGTGAGCTAAATTCGTTGCACCCGCGATCGTACTTTGAAACCTTTTTTCCGAAGATTTATTTTTTTCATTAAAATTTTATAAATGAACCTAAAATTAATAGGTCAAAATGTAACCCTTCAAGTAGTAATTTCATTAAAATAAGTTTGTATTTTACTACAAATATACTCAAAGTGAGTCTAAATGTTACACCCGCGAGAATGGAATCGCCCCATTAATGTTCAGAAAAATTTCAAAATTATTTAATCTGACATCAGGCAAAGAATTCTGATAGTTGACAGATGGAAAAAACCATTAAACTGCCATTGTTTATGAAGCAATTCAAATACCTATTCTTATATTTAAAAAATTATGGTAGTTAAACGACTTTTTACAACTGTCAACTATGAGAATTCTTAGCCTGATATCAGATTGAAATAATCAAACCAGAAACAAATCAATATTATTAAAATTACGACTTCAGATTATTTAAGTTTTTTTTTTTTTGAGTTTTTGAGTAGTTGACCTAAGATTTGATTGGCAACTTCAAGGCTCCAAATTATCAAATTTTTTTCAAAATCCACTAACAAAGTTCTTAAAATAATTTCCAATACAAACAACACTACAACATTTTGGACTGTTCTCAATGTACAAATGAGTTAATTAAATTTGTATTATATATTTTTATGAAAGAATACATTCAGCACATATTTAAGGATATTTCAAATAAGAACTCGACTCAGTACCTGACTTCTACAATATAGAATTTTTAAATTTTTTCTAACCTAAACAAGGACTGCTTGAAGTAGAAAAAATAGACAGTACAGCTGAATTCAGAATCTCTAAATAAATTAAGTGAACGCAATTTATTAATTTGTATCAAGAATTGGCGTGGAAAATGATTTTTCTTGCCAAAATTTAACAAACGAACCACTCTGCGCCGGTTCCGTAGGTGGGTACCTATCAAGGAATAATTTTTTTTATTTCAGATTTTTTTTGAAAACAGTAGGTACCAAATTGATTTTGATGTTTTTTATGCAGAAACTTTTAAACAATTTAAATAGTTATTGCATACCAAAATTTTTAAAAATATATTTTTTCGATTTTTAAAAAAACATTCTAATTCTTGTATTTAAAACTTTATGTTTTGAAAATGACGTAATCGATATTTTGAAACTCGGTACCTAAGAATCTTCAAAAAAAGATTCCATAGGTACTTACATATGATGTATATTATGCATATATATCTTCAGCCCGGAAGAAACCCGTCCCAAGCGGTATACCTTCCTTTTTTCTATTTTTGAATTTATCGCAAATAGCCTACACCCACCCCTCGAAAAATTGTCAAAAAACCAAAACCGCTCCCTTATTGAATTTGATTTGTATGCAACTTATCATATCTAACATGGACACCTGTTGATAAAATTTAACACTCAATCATAATGCAATGTGTGAATAATTGTTATGAGCTAAAATAAAATATAAATACAAAATCAAACATACAAAAAAAAAAAAAACTTAATTTAACTCTGGGTAAAGAAAGGTGTGATGTGATGTGATTCAACAATCGAGTCGGTACCGAAACGAAAACAATATCAGTTGTCAATATAAAAGTAAAAGCAATCATAATGCTCTAAGGCTTAAAAACACACTCAGTTCAGTATGTGTATCGATTTTACTTTGTCGCTATTTTTATCATCGAACTGATAAAGTATATTATTTTTTTTATGTGGCTTATACTTTGTTTTCTTTCCCAGAGCACGTATTTTTATTTTGTGTGTGTGTGTTGACTTCTCTGCAATCAATTTCATTTCCGCTCAAAGATATTGGATTAAAAATCACTCGCAGTGTGAATGAGTTATTGGATTTCATTTGTATGGTACATTAGAGTCGATTAAAAATTAATTTAATTACATTGTACGTCGTCGCATATGATCTGTCGGATAAACTTTTATTTAATTAAAAATGGAATTTTGAAGTATAAGAATTAAATGAGTAAATCCTTAAGGCCAGTCAGTTATAAAGTTGGTGATGAGAGACTTTTGAATTTTGATTTTGAAATTTTTAAAATTTTTTAAGAGCTGTAAAATTACATGAGCAACAACACTACAGTACAAATATTTAGTCGGACTATTAGTTACTTACTTATTCGCCTCCCAATCCATGAAGGGTGGCAGCCTAAGACACGGCAGCCTTCCATCCTCCAGGATCCCGAGCAAGCTACTTCCAGTCATCTAGACCAACCTTTCTGCCATCTGCGATGGTTTGGTCCTTAAACTGGATGTTCGGTCTTCTTCGTTATCTCGAACCTGTAGGCTGGGATTCAAAGACTCTCTTGACTGGAGTGGAGAATAAGTGCCGATTCGATCGATTTTGGTGAGCCAATATATTCGACGTGTTTTATTTCCTGGGCTTCATCCATATCTTGGTTAATTTGGTGGGTCAACAGCTGTTGGAGAACCAGGGCCAAGTGATTTAAACTCTCGACCATTTCTGTGTGCGTGTTGTTGGTAGGAATGAAGGGGACCTACAACTTTTTGCCGTGTCCGAACGGCCAGATAAGAAGCACCTCACTTATCAAAGACAAACACTGGCAGTTGCTGACGTTAGCAGTAAATTTCGTTTGTGCTTTTTAAACTGCACATTTGGTTTTCGCAGCAGAATTAACAAGTAAGAGTGGCAAACCCATCGAAAATCAGATTCTTCTTGCCACCGTGTATTTTAGTACCAATCCAGTGTACAAGGTAAAAAACCATCTCAAACATATTAGTGGACCACTAATAGCAAAGCACACTGATGTTTGTCAATAGCATGTAGTAGCTTCAAAACTTTCTAGTTTCTGCCGTTAAAACCTCCCTTCCGCTCTCCCCATCCTTTATCATTAGTTAAGACAGGGGACTCTATCCCACCCTTCGCTGTATTAACCTCCTCCGAGAAGCTAAGACTAGGTACTCTATTCCAACTTTTGCTGTCTTAACCTCCTACGGCTTCCGAAAAACTAAGACTAGAGACTATCCTCTACTCCAAAAAGCTAAGACTAGGGACTCTATCCCAACCTTCACTGTTTTAACTTCCAGCGCTTCCGAGAAGCTTAGACTAGGGTATCTATCCCAAACTACAATGTTCACGTTCTCTTCTCCGCTGCCATAGTTAAGACTAGAAACTCTATCCGAACCATCGCTGTCTTAACCACCTCCGAAATGCTAAGACTAGGGACTCTATCCCAACCTTCACTGTCTTAACCTCCTACCGCTTCCGTGAAACTAAGACTCAAACCCAACCTTCGCTGTCTTAGTCTTTTCTGCTCCACCGCCATAGTTAAGACTAAGGACTCTACCCCAACCTTCGGTGTCTTAGCCTCGAACCGTATTTTCGCTGCAGACTAGGGACTCTATCCCAACCGGCCGTCTCAGCTATCCACCGCTTATTACTGCTCTGTCGTTGCTTAAGACTTAAACATACTTTGGAACTGGAGTTTTGAACTCTCACTGCCGATTTTTTTTTTTCAGTTGACCCTAGTCCTGGACCCTTCAGACCTTCCCCAGCTGGAAACAAAAAAGTATCACAATGTAGATGGGATATATGGAGCAGATCGACCAGTCATCGAGCATTATTCCTTCCACCCACACTTGGTTGACGAGTTGATGCATGAACCCTTTAAGCACATCCCATCCGTGCTTGAAGAGATCTGCTGGTTGTTGTTCTTGAGCTCCTTATTAGCTAAAGTGCCTTTCACATGAGCTGCGACTTGCGAATGCAAAAAAATTAATTTATTCAATTCGACAAAGTAGTCCTATCTGCAATTTTTAAAAGAAAACACCACCTTAAATTTGCCTATATTATAAAATTTAGCATATTTATATTTTCTATGCGACCAAAAAGAAGTTTTTACGAACTGTCAAACACTTAATCGGAATCCACATCATCAGGACGCATTTTACAAATCTGATGCGAATGAAAAATTCGCTCGAATTTGCCCTCAAATATTTGTAGCTCCTAATTTACTGGTTAATGTATGACGATTAACGTCGGTCGTCGGTGACCACTCATGTGAAAAAAAATGTCGAATTTCACGACCATTCGCAATTCGCAGCTCATATGGGAGGCACTTAAGTCTACCTCTTCTATACTGGGTGTCGGTACTGGATCTTCATTTGTGCAATTATTGGTTTCTCTTCTTTTCCTATTTCTCACTCTACTTGATGTGCATTTAGCAGCTTCTGGAAACGCTGCTTGAATACGTTTCCATGTGCTTCGGTGACTAGGTTCCCTTCGCTGTTTCGAAGAGCCTGCGTTCCGTTCTGTTTAGTTACATATTGAACTAATATCAAAATAAGATAACTTGACAACCCTATCCAAAATGCAATATCACCAGACCATCATCAGTTATGCAGGCCGTAGCACAACTTGTACAAGAAATTTGCAACAACAACAACAAGGCTTAGAAAACTGCCTAAGACACGTTAAAATCCAAAACTAAGAGGTTCGTAGAAGTTTTCTGAGAAAAATGCAACAAACCCCTCAACTAAAGCCTCGAAGTTGAAAGGTTTTATTAAAATCCTACTGATTCTAATCGAGATTATACAACACCAACCATAAACTATTAAAAAGAAAAACAAGAAGAATAATACATTTTGAGAACAAGTTTGGTAAAAGACTAAAATCCTTTTGTATAGAAAGTTCTTCCTTTTACTTTACCTCAATGAAAGCATTTTAATATTTAAAGTACATTTTCCTGAAGAACCATTATCACGTCGATCCATTAAATTTAAATATTTAATTTTCCAATTCCATTAATTAAAATCCATTAAATGGAAAAATCCCTTCTGGGTCGTCTGTATACCTATTGTATGTGCGTGTGCCCAACTTATAATGCCTTAACTTTCTCAATTAACCATGAAAATCCAATCAAATGAATTCAAATAAATATCCATTCATCTTAAAAGACTTCCCAATCTATCCAAGCCAAACAAAACCACTTTACCACCGGCACCACCACCACGACCACTCTACTACCCTGTTAGCTCAGCAGTTAGCTCAACCCTATATACAACTCTCCCGTGGAGAGCTAAGCTAACTTTATCTTTGCAAAGTAATTTTCGTAACTTTTTGGCTAATTTTGTTATTCCATTTAAAACTTAACCAGTCAATTGGCGCTCGCGAAAAATATCCGGCACCTTCCATTTTCCATTTTAAGTATTTGAATGTCCTCTCCCATTCCTATTTTTCGCTATACAACCATCTCTCACCATCATCCATCCGGCTTCCATTTTCGATATAAAATAAAAAGACAAGTTAAATTAATTGAATCCTATTAATTTTGTTTGTTTGTCGCGTTCGCCGTCGTTGTGAAAATTCATTTTCCAACAATTTCAAAAGACTTTGTCTGTCTATTTTGTTGGACGCGAGCCGAAAAGGACGAATTTAAAAAAATTTAAATAATGCATTAAGTAGATTTATTTGGGCATTTTGTTTTTATTATTTAAGTGAAAGTTTTAATCACATTATTTTGTTGTTTGCAGATGCAAAGGAATAAATAAATATTGAAGGTCTGCTCATGGTATTTTGTACACTTATTTGACCATACAGAAATGTTTGGTCTCCAGTTTCACACGCCAATTTGGTTGAGGTTCTGTTCCACTTGCGTGTGCCACCTTTTACGCTGTCCACTTCTACTGCGCTGTCCCACGGGGTAAGATTCAAAGACTTTCCGGGCCGGAGCATTGGTGTCCATTCGCTTTGCTTTCATTCACCGTTAAACCCATCTTCTTGGCATCCTTCTCAATACTCACAAGAGCACCACTGACATCACGCTTTGTACGTCCGATTATGTCAATGTCATCAGCCAGCGTAAGCGAGTAATTGGACGGACTTTTGAAAGATTGTGCCTCTAGTGTTGACGTGAGAGTTTTGCACTATTCTTTCAAGAACGATGTTGAAGAAGTCGCATGGCAGCGCGTCGCCTTGGATAAAACCTTTTTTGGCATCAAAGGTGTCGGTGATGTCTTTGCCGACCTTGATGGAGCAGCGTGCATTCTCCATCGTCATCCTACACAAACGGACGAGTTTGGAAGGGATGCCAAAATTAGACAATGCTCTTTATAGCTCATCCCTTAAGATGCCCTGGCCTAAGGCCACACTAATATGGACCTATCAGGTTGTTGACGAATGGCATTTAGGTGTTCACAAAGTACGGCAGAGAAGATCTTGTAGGCGATATTAAGAAGACTGATGCCTCTGTAGTTGGTGCGGCCCAGAGGATCGCCTTTCTTGACGATCGGACACAATGCTGAGGTTCCATTCATCGGGCATGCTTTCCTCCGACCATATTTTACAGATGAGCTGGTACATACTCCCAACCAATTCATCGCCAGCCGCTTTGAATAGCTCAGCTGCAAGGCCATCAGCTCCAGCAGCTTTATTGGACTTAAGTTTAGATATAGCTATCTTTACTTCGTCGAGATCGGGTGGACGGAATTGTTGGCCTACGTCGACCAGGTTGAATGGTGCAGTCTGCATGGTAGCGGAATTTGGTTCGTCATCGCGGTTATACAATTTGCAGAAATGATTTTTTCAATATGCTCAGCACCGACTGCGATTTTACCACGAGGTTCCCCTGATCATCCTTGCAGGCTCGGTTCGGGCCTTCTAACCCTGGGAGGTTCCTTTTACTTTTTGGTAATACCTTCGAACTTCATTCCTGCAATGGCCTCCCTGTAATTCCTCCACCACGCGCTTCTCGTGCTCTTTCTTTTTCATTCTTAGAAGCTTCTGCTCGTATAGAGCTCGCGAGCAGCTCTGGTCCTTGTATGTAGGGCCTGTTGTTTGGCTGCATGTACTTGCCGGCATCTTTCTCCGCTGTGGGGCATGCGCACATAAGGCTAAAGTTGATGAATTTAGCCTTGATGCAAATTGTCGTGAGGGGATGGTTCACTTAGTTGAAACTCAAATCTTCTTGTCTAAGTCTGACTCTAACGACGAATCGACATCCAAAAAGAGGTTTCCCTTGTGATCGATAACAGTCACCATTAGATGTCGCAGTCTTTCAGTTTTCTTTCATTCCATTGCACTTCTTTGATGGCGGTGATGTCTGCTTTGTAGCAGTCTAGGGCTTTCGATAAATGTTTGGCTGTGCGTGGTCCAGGGACACAGAACATTCCACGTGCAGATCCGAAGTTCATTGTCCTTATTTCGTTTGCTAGGTTCGTCAACAGTAAACCCGCCCGTATCCAAGGCTTGTTGCTTCGCAACTTAATAGCTTTACGTGGCCGGGAAGTCACCCCAACGGCACGACCCCAAATCTGGAGGACCAGGCTCTTATAATATAACTCCAAGTGCGGGGAGCCGGATAAACCGCTCCTTATAGGCCTGAGCTACGAATGTGTCGTAGCAGCCCGTAGTAGGTGTTCACTAAGTAGTTCAACTGTAGACGCTACCGTTGATTCCATCTGGAGAATTCTTCCGCTGCCGCCTGGATAAAGGAGAAGTGCCTTAGTGAGAACATTCCTACCCCTCTCTCGTTTGCTGCCACCTAAAACCGCTACGGGGATTGAAACCCCATCGTCAGTTATAGGTTCTTGGTACCCGATGTTCACCACGGGGAAGTGAGAGTAGGAGTTGATAGAAAGAGGTTTGCTTTGAAAAAAAAGCTTGTGGACGCTTTTGTCCTCTTGAATGCACCGTTTCTTCCCTTTGAACATACCTACTTAAGAAGTGTGAATGTTTAAAACCAAACTTTCGAGATTCAAAAATAAATCATTTAAATCAAGCTACATTTTTCAAGTTCCAAATTGTCAAGAAGGTTACCACTTTCCTCTTTAAAAAATTCAGTGTAATATTAATGACTGCTTATAGATCACTGACCATTTTACTGTTCAAATTGAAACCATTATCTTAATTTAGAAATATTTAATTAATTAGCATAGCTAAATAATTTAATCTGATAAAAATAATCGTCATCAAACTTTGTCTCGAAACGGAAACTCGTTAACAGATTCCACCCACCATTAACAACACAAATCAAAACACCTTCAACGATTATGTCACTAATGATGTTATTTTTTAAAAAAATGAACCTGTTTCACTAATTAGGTGCGTCTTGTTCAATTTGGGTGCCGTTTAGGTCTCAAATTTTGGTTCCCATGAGAAGATTAAATTTATTGCATGTTTTAGACGTCTGACATATTCCAATATTTATTCAGATTTCTAAATGTTTTCTCCCAAACCTACTCAATTCAAAAACTTAAATTAAAACAATTAACAATACGAAGTAAATTTAAATACAAAATAAAACAAACAAACAAACAAACACCATCAAGTTGCATTCAAAAAATTGTGGGTCAAGCCAGTACGACTTTTTCCCCGTATGGCGCAGCAGTGGTATGGAGTTTCAACTGTCTCGCATAACTTTCAATATTTATTTCTCATCGAATTTCTTCTATTCAATTTTTCTCCGCCTTAATTTGCGTTTGAATTTGAATTTAAAATCAAAATTAATGGTTTTAGTGTTGATTTTAAAGAAAGACAAATTCCCACGGCACGACTTCTTCACGTGCGTCGTCTTCTTCGTGCCATTGTATAAAAATAGTATAAAAGCTTTAAACCTTTAAATGAAAACGGGTCTAATTAAATTATGTACGCGTGCATAAAAGTTTGTGGTGAAAAGTTTCTTTATGTGAGAGCGATGCATCTTATTTGCGGTGCAGCACATAGCACATTGAAGTTATAGCATGTACGGTGTGTGTGTGGGCGTGAAAAAGGAATTTTCGCGGATAATCAAGCAGTATTGTCTGCGCTGCGTGCAAGGAAAAGTTGTGAAAGGGTTTCTCGCTGCTCGCTCTCTATAAGGCAGTAAGTAGTTGAAATGGAAATGGTTCAGCACTTGACAATTCTTATACCACACCGCACCGAGTTGATTTGGCCACAATCCGAAGGGGACCTAGGAAATTGATGTTGAATGAAAGTTGGAAAACTAAGACGCTGATGACTACCTACCAAGTCTCATGCACTAATGTAGGTCATTCAATGGGTCGTGGTTTCTCTACTTATGCATAACCTGATAGCTTTGGTGTGTTGATAATTATATAGGTATGCATTTGGATGCCCTTTCATGCAATTGATTTTTCTTGCTACATATTAATATTAGGGCAAGTATGTATAGAGGGGAAGTGGTAAATACTTGGTACACATACATGGATTTTGTTGTCAATTTTTTAAAATCTTTCTATTAAATGAGATTTTTGCAACACAGTGACGGAGTATGAGATTTTCCAAAAATTGTTTTCCATTAATTTAGGTTTTTTTTTTAATTATGTAGGCAGAGTGAAAAAATTACGTCTGTGAAGCTGGCACAGCAATTTTTACCTAAACCAATAGAACCATGACAATAATTTGCAGTTTTTGATTGCATTTCTCTTCCGGATTTCGATGTTCATCAAAAAGTGACAGTAACCCAGTGCACTTCTAATTTCACTGTGCAGTTAGCATGACATCCTAGAGTGATGATTGATGATGATTTTCTAAGATTTGTCAGAGATTTTGGATTTGGAAATGGAATTTTGAAAATCGTTGTTGAAGCAGTATTAAAAAAAAAAATTTATGTGCATAGGTCTACCTATAAAGTTTTAAGAACATTTTTAAAAAGTTTGGAATGAAATGTCAAGATTTTATTAATATGCAGATGAAAATTAAATTAAAAAAATATTATCCCGGCTTTCAAATAAATATCGTGTTTTCAAAAAAATTATTAGATTTTTGTTTTAATTCATAAAATATTTTTTTGAATATTCTTGTTAAAAAAGATTTTTGATTTCCTATTGGAAGTAAATACATAATTGCAATTGGTGCGATTTGTCGAATGTAAAATTTTGGCTCATATTCACTTTTCGAGCTCCTTAGAATCGGAAATTTCGTTCCCCATATCTAAAGCACGAATAAGGATATCGACTTCGGACAAAATTTAATTTTATAGATAATAATGTCGTTAAGTGCAGAAAGAATTTTCAAATTTTCAGTTAGAAATTAAAAATTAAATGCATGACTGAGTCGCAGGTACTCTTATGTTGAAGAGGCTCAGGGTTTAAAAAAATTGTAATAAAGACATGGAAATTCGAGAAAAAATGTTTAGAAGCATGAGGTACGATATTTAAATTACCTAAAAAAAGTTCTTTTAAAGAACTTCTGTAAACAATTGAAATAAAAAAGAGAATGCCATCTTAATTCTTGATCATTTAGTAATAATTGTATTGAAAACATTTTTAAATCGTTGGGACGGATTTAAAAAACTAGTCTCGTCCCCATTCCATGTCGAAATTCGACACAAATCCAAAAAATTAAAGCTAGCTATAAAATATTTGAAAATTGAAGCAAAAAACAATTTTTTAAATTTAATTTTTTGAGTCTTTTGAAAATTTTAATATGCAATATTATTAAATCTTATTTGATATTTGTTTATAAGAAATCTTTTCTAAATCCGATCAGACGATAATGGGATAATTCAAAATAAAATAAAATGTCGCACGTACTTGCTCTTATGTTCCAGACACTGTAGGTTTAAGAAAATTAAGCATGATAAGCATGAAATACGATATTTAAACTGGCTAAGAAAGCTCCTATGACAGTTTTAGATGAAAAAAAAAAGAATGCCATTTTAATTCTTGTTTGAATATGATTGTATGGACACAAAATTTTTAAATCGTTGGAGCGAGCGGTTTTTTAAAAAAATAATTTTTTATATTATAAAATTCTTAAAACATTTTAAAGTACAAATTTTGGAATGCAAATCTAAAGGATATATTTATGTGCAGATAAAAAAAATTAAAAAAAATTGTCAACCCGTTTTTGAGATATCGAGTTAAAAAAAATTGCATTTTTTTTAATTCAAAAACTTTTTTTTGAAAATTTTGATACAATATTATGTTATTGCAATATTATTAAATTTTATCTGAAATTTGTATTTAAAAAAATTAATCTAAGTCCGCTAAGCCGATAATGAAAAAATTCAAAATAAAAAAAAACGTTCTATGACAGGTATGTAGGTACCTACTATTAATATATGCTAAGTGAAAATTTATAATTTTTGGTAGTAGATCGTACTAATTTTAGTATATGGAGAAAGTTTAATCAAAATCCTAGAAGTCGTTTTTGACAAAAAAAAAAATTAATAACCATTTTTTGGAAAATGGTTTTCTCTTCAAAGGCAGCCTTTACTAATATTAATTTATTGAATTTTTTTTAAGAAAAGTTGTGGAGCCGTTTTTGAGAAAATTACGAGTATTTAAAATTGCTAAAAAAAATTGTATGGCAGTTACCGTTATTTTTGGTTTAAAAAATAAAATAAAAAAAAAAATGTGTGGGCAGAATTACCAAAAAACCACTTTATACCAAGTTTGAAGAAAATCGATCGAGCCATTAAACGAACAGACAGACAGATAGACAGACAAAATTGTGCCATCCACTTTTTGGTCTTCTCTTTAATCGTAATAGGATCCCGCCATCTACCCTCATAAGGGTACCAGATGAGTGGTATGCAGTTTTTTAGGCAGTGTCTTAAAAAACAATTTGCGCATGGGTTCATCATCATCATCAAGTCCTGTAACCCCGGTTGGGGCATAGGGCGCATGGGTTGCCTGTCGAAAAGTGGTCAAGGCATAGAGTTACCAAGCAACTCTCAATTTTTGGGTTTTTCAATTATCTGCCCGAGCCTAGATGGTAAGCCTTAAGAATATTCAAAAAATACCATATGAAGAAAATTTTATTTAAAAATTATAAACTGCGTGATATTTTGAAATTTGATATTTCAGTAGGGTAAATGAGGGTAAACAAAGAGAAAAGTCTAGAATCTATTTTCCAAACGAAAATGATAGGAAGTTTTTTTCTTTTGTGATCGTTAGATTATTGAAATTCAAGAAAATCATTAAAATGTAAAAAAAAATACAAAAATTTTCGAATTGAGATACGAACATTTGAAAGTCGGGAATTGCAAAATAGAGGTTTCAGAAATAATACACCAAAAATCAGAATGAAGCTCTATAACAATATTTTTATATATTTTTGGAAAGATTATTTAAAAAAATATTACCTACTCATATTTTTTTAAATTTTGTGCTCTACCTTTATTTTTAGTGGAGTGAATTTTTGAAATTTGCACATTTATGATAATACAACCGCATATTTAAAGAGTGGATGTATATATAACGAAAGTTTGGGTATGAGAATTAACAGGTACATTTATCGTGATCGAATACTGAAGTTTAGCAGGTTTTTTTCTCAGCCCTTGGAAGGGGTGGGGGTTCAAAAGAGCTATATTTCCTTTCTTACTGTCACGGTTAAGACCACTTTAATTTATTTAAAAAATAAATTTATATGATCTATACCTAATTTTTACTAAACATTAACGCCTTAATCTTGACGGTCCAATAAATAGAACTCAAGATTTAACTACTTTATGTGAACCTTATCATCCATTTTTTGGAGATTTAAAACAAAACAAAAATCAACAAAATGAAGTCTCCAAAAAAAAGGCTGATAAGGTTTGCTTAAAAAGATAAAATGGCTCTTATTGATCGGCTCATCAAGATTAAAGTCTTTAAATTTCGGAAAAATGACAGAGTATCATTTTCTTTCTTTAAAAAGTGAATTGAAGTGTTAGTGACCATAACACATTGACAGGAAACCAAATGGGCTTTAACCTTCCACCCCACCCAAAGGCTGAATGAAAAACCTACCAGACTTTGGTAATCGGTATCACGATAGATGTATCTGTAAACTCTCATACCAAGATTTTGGTTATATATCCACTTTCAAAATATGCTGTCAGCTCTTGTGCTTGTATTTAGAAATCCCAAATCATACAAAATGTTCCTAGAAACAATAAGTGTGCACATTTCAAAAATTCACTACACTAAAATCGAAGGCTAAACACACAATTTGAAAAAAATACGGGTGATATTTTTTTAAATTATCCCTCTAAATGTATATAAATATTTTTCATAAAGCATCATTCTGATTTTCGGTGAGTTATTTCTGAAACCTCTATTTTACAATTCTCAGTTGAAAGGGACCTACAAACTCTACCAGGTCTCGGTTCAAGTATTTTTTCACTATCGCAGATAATAGTTTCTTGCGAGAGAAATAAACATGATAGTTAAAAACTATTCTTGTGCTTTTATTTTGATTAATTTTCGACTTTAAAAAAAATCAGTTCAAATGAAAATAAGTGTCACACCCGTAACCTTGGAACGTCTCTAATCGCATTTTATTAAATTATGTACATATTAAGAATATCAGGTCACAACTTTTTGATAAGACCTAGCTATCATGTTTTACTTAAAATTAAAACCAAATTTCATTTTAACAAAGCGCCACCGCACCCACAGAAAACCCATTACTGAGGCATAAAAATGCATCTAAAATCCAAAATCATTTCCTGCTTCACTTTAATATGAAAATCTCATTAAGACCATTTCATTCATTTGTGTGTCAAAATTTATAGTTACATGAAAAATCTGTTCCAATCCAATTTTTTTGTTTGTCGAAAACAAATCGCCCATTCAAGATCGTTAACTATACTCTCGCTTATCTTCCATTCAACACTCGTAATCCCATGTTAAAGTACTTTAATCTCCGCACCTTATATAGCTTGCTGTCCCATATTATACGGCGCGCGGCAGTGTATATACCTCTATAAAGTCATGAAACTTTTATAGCTCGTTTATCTTTTCAAAACATTACATAAACTTATCAAGCTCAAGAAAAACAAAACAACAAAAAATATACACTGCCACCATCAATGCAATTAATGTGAAGAAATAAAAACAAAATGAAAGAGTTAATAATTTTTGTCCAGTACAGCACTTCTCTCAGGTATGTATGTACCAACCTACTTCAAGCCCCCATGAAAATAAATAACAAAAAAAACTTAAATCTTGAGAATCATTAACCTTCGTGAAGAAAATCTCCCTTTGAGGTTTAATTTATGTTCAAGCGATTAAACGATAAAAAAAAATGCACCATCATAACATATGGTCTTATCCGATGGATTACATCTAACTCGCGGTCATAAGTTATCTGACTTTAACTTGAGAAAATGAAGGAAATAACCTTTTAGTCTTCTCTCGGTCATGTAAGAAAAATTAATATTAAAAAAAATATACACGAAGGGAGTGTAATCACAAAACAAAACAAAAACACTTAACAAAGAAAACTGGTCCAAACGTTCAACCTTATGGCATAGGTACCTCTCTCTGATGTGCGATGTGTTGTTTTTTTTTCTAGTTGTGAATCACCTTTTCAATCCTTCCTGTTCATTCTTTTACAGACTTTAAGTCCCAGACCCACATAGTAACATCCACAATATCTCCTTCATGTTCTTTATCTACACAATCGCACGTATGAAACGTGATTGTCCAGCGCGGCCTGCAGCGGCGGTGGCGGTAAATTTACCGCTTGAAAGTAATTTCGTTAAAAAAAAGATTCTAAGAAAAAAAGCATCTAACTACCAATAAACAAACAGAAAAATAATAGAAAAAAAGCATAGATGGTGGATCATTACATTTGGTTCAGCCTCTTTCATGGATCGAGAAGGTTAAAGAAAATTATTTCATAAAGAATTTCATAAGTAATCTAGTTTGACAGTTAACAAGAGATAAACAATAAGTCGGTTGAGTCATAGTTAATAGTACAAGAGTTATTTGTCTTAGACCCGTTTGCTGATACGAAACTTAAGGATTTATGTTCCACTTAAAAACTAAACTAGCCACTATCCATGAGTGGCACTTGCATCGAGGAAACCGAGCAGCTTTCAGTCCTGGGTATGTGCATCACAGACCACCTTCTGTGGAATGATCACATTTTCGACGTTGCTAAAATTGCAGCGAAATGTTTTGGTTATCTTCGAAGATGCAAGAAATTTTTCTCACCTTCTGATCTGGCTGTAATCTAAAAGGCCTTCATTCGTCCAAAGCTTGAGTACAACTCCCATATTTGGGCGGGTACTCCTAAATTCCATTTAAGTCTCTTGGATAGAATTCAAAATAGAGCTTTAAAATTGATAGGCGACAGAGCTATAACGGAAACATTTGCATCTCTCGAACACCGCCGCAATGTTTCGTGTCTGTCATTTTTTACAAACAATGTTCTAGTGAAATAGCCAGTTGCATTCCTCCCCTTAAACAATCCCGCTGTAATACTCGTACTTCTAGGAATGCACATCAGTTTACCCTTGAGCCCAATTTCGGGCGTACCGTCAAGTACAGAGATTCTTTCTTCAGCCGCACAACACGAATGTGGAATGCTTTACCCTACTCTATTTTTCCTTCCCATTGTGATATTCAGAAATTCAAAACCAATGTGCATCGGTATCTCCTTTTAAATCCTATCCTACTTTCCTAACACTCGCACTGTGTTAAACATATTAAGGGTAGTCATAACCCCTTGAGTGTGCGTTAATTATAAAAAAAAAAAAAAAAAATGTTCTAGTTTTTCCGTTACGTAAACTGTCACATAAGCTAAACTGTTATAGTTACTAAAATATTTAAGTTTCGTATCAGCAAATGGCCTTTAAACGTGCTTAGTATTAAAAAAAAAGAGCTTTAAGCTGAAGCAGTTTTTGCGTATGATCTGAAAACTTCGACTTCGAAATCGAATTGTTTCGCTGTTAAAACATACTCTGTGTTAAACAAGAAAAAACACTTCGGAGAACTTTCTTGAAGCTCAAAATCAAAAATAAACTTGTTTGCGGAGTTTCTAATTCCAAAATCTAAAGTCGTAGCGTTGTCCTAAAAACCTTGAAAAAAAACTTTGTAGGGAATTGGTGGAGGTATAAACTGATACCATGCCACAAACCAGAGAGAACTGTCAGCAATTTCTTTTTCATTCTAAGTTTCGAACTCAAAGTTAAAATTTCGAAGTCGAATTTTTGACTTTTCGCTTGTTTTAGGTTCAAAAAGTCGAGCTCAAAGTTCTAAATAATTTTTGTCGATCCTCGTGTTCGGCTCTTTAACCAAAAGCAATTAGTCCAACAGTTCTTTCCAGTGTTTTGATCAAAAACGTCGAACTTGAAGTTCGAAATTATTTTATAAATCTTCCAGTTCGACTTTAGGACGAAACAAATTAGTTCAAGCATTTTCCGTAGTTTTTACCTTAAAAGTGAAACTTGTTGTTAGAAATAAATGCATTTGTGATTAATATTAACGAAACAAAATTCATGATAATATCATCATTTTGGTGAAATTCACCTTTCCATGAAAAGGTTACAAAAAAAGAAAATTGTTTGCATCAATGAACCCACGGCATGGTTCACTGGGAGACTATAGTTATAATATTATTACGTGAGAAAGATCCATGTGCCGTGCTGGTGCTATGCAGTGTACAGAACATCACCTTTGAATAGCCGGCCAGCAGCAGCAACCGCACCGCGCCACGTCTTCGAACCTGGTCAATTTACTTTGTATTTAGGCGAACCTGTTCTACTGTGATGAGCTCTTTCTTTGTGTATTCCTTTGCCAGGGTTATGCTTGTCCAATCTATCCACCGTCCATCTACCTATTAAATCTAACTTGCGGTTTATCTGCTAAGTGAGAGATGGTATCTTTGTTCAGCGTTCTTTGGGTAACAACGTCCAACCGAACTAACTATTAGACAATGATTTTTTTCAGATTCTTTTCTTTCTTAAAATTTTTCTTACCTATACCTATTACTTTTTTTTCAACAAAAATAAGAAGATTAAAAGTCGAGATTTGGCAGACAAAGGAGAACTGAAGAAGAAGATGCTGGTGGATTGTTCTTGTTTTTTTTTTTTTTTATTCCACTTGTCTCTGTCTGTCGTTCATTCTTTTATCATTTTGTTGCATTTGTTACGCTGATCCTGGGTCATTATTTTTTCGTTTGCCTGATTTCTTCCTCTTGGATGAGTCATCTGAATCGTATTCAAGAAAAACTTTTTATTTTTGGGATACAAAAAAATACACTACGTGTCATTAAATTAGGGACAATTTTTCTATAGTCTTTTAATGATATTTTTAGCGTTAGACCAGCTTATACCAAACAGCTTACTAAATAAAAAAAAATATGTTGTCATCTAATCTTAACTAGAATGAACTGCTGCTGGACGCGTATGTGTGCAGTGAATAAACAAGTGTGAGTATGATTGGTATAAAGTAAAAGTCTTCTAGGATATCTGTATATGACTGGTATAAAAAGAGCACTAAACGTCTAGCTTATATAAATGAAGATGTTAAAAAGTTATTTTTGATTATTTTCACATCAAACACAATACCAAATTGCAGCTTTGTATTTATTCATCTAGCGAGCCACGTCATCTGGTATAAACTCATAGAATGCACCTAGAAAATTTTGATATTTTCCCGGTGAATTCTTAATAGTCTTCTGCCCAATATTAATTGTTTCCAAAACTTTAAAGAAACGGTTTCAATAAAATGGTATTCCGACAAATGTTTGTTTGAAAATAGATTTTTTTAATATTTCATTCTAATAAAGTTATGCGGAGTGTCTCTCATTTTCGCTTAGCTCTCATAGTGGGCGAAAATTGAAAGATACTCGTACCTATGTCTTGTTATAGTTAGTTTATACCTGTGCTATTGTTGATGGTGAATCTCAATAACAAGAACGAGATATAAAAAATTGAATTCAATGGTATTTGTAGTTAGAGAATATTTGAAGAGCAGGATGTTTACTTTCGATTCTCTTCAAATGCAATCACAGATTGTTGCTCCAGCTCTTTTGTGTCCTTCCTTACCTTATTCATTATTTCGTTATTTTTTGTTCTCATAATATTTGTATTTCTTGTCTTGCCAAAAAATAATGGGATGAGTGTGTTTTTATGCATAAAGCCAGATCCTTTACTTTTGCTATGTTGAATCTTGAATATCCGGATTAGGACCAGGACGGGTTTTCTTTTCATTTTTTTTTTTTTTTTTTTTCTTCATTGAATATTGCACCTGCTATATCGAATTGATGGACATTTTTTCCATGCAAAGATTTTGTTTACCAGTAACTGATGGGACTTTTAGTTTTTGCTGTATCTTTTCTTTGAAGGAGGAGGATTATAACAAATATATAGTTTTTTTTTATTTAATGATTAATGATGCTGTGTGATGAATCAACAGTTGTTGGTACATACTACATACATACCTATATTTATATGTGTATAATTGGTTGGTTTAATGGGAAACAACATTTTTTTTTGGGTGGTTTTGAAATGTTTTGTGATGAATGATTTTTAAAATGATTTGGGAAATGGCTGGTAATTATAAGTTAAGATTGCTCAATTGTATAAGTTTTTTTCATTTTTACTGTGGGAAAAAATGGATGGTCTTAAATGGCACACAACAGGCCTAGGAAATAGAATTAAAAGCTAGGAAATATTTTCTTTATATCGTTTCTTGTCACCCCCAAACAATACTGAAGTTCAAATAATGTCTATTGTTTAAGATTTTTAAAGTCGTAAATTAAAAAAAAAAAAATCAAAAAGTTTGCCAGTGAGCTACTTTTAACTCTGTAGATGATTTTGAAAACAAAAGGTCTTTTGGTAATTTTTTACAATAACAACAATAAAAGATAGGTAATAATTTTATTTCATTAAAAGGTTTTTTATTTATTTATTTAAAACTGTATATGCTGGTATAAAATTACTTATGACAATAACATAATGTTGCCTGTCAGGTTGAAAAAAATAAGCTAAGTGAATTTAATGCATTATAAAAATTTATTTAAAATTAGATAGCGATACTAAAGTGAAGTTTTCAAAAAACTTATAGAGATTTAAGTATAGCAGCTGCCATTTAGCACGTTTAAAAATTGCGATCGGGAGAGAACGTCATTTCCAAGAAAAATCCTTCTATACTCTTTCAAGACTGGACAGATTCCAACGAAGTGAAAAGTATTTTCAGAAGCAAAAGTGCAAAGTGTGCAGAGACCATTAGTATCGCTTTAAAAGGACCTTCCATTCAGATTGAGAAGGCCACAGCGAGTCTTCAAGATGAAACAAATCATACCACGAGGGTTTGAGTCGTTAAAAAGTAATTTGGCACTTCAGAATATATCAGATTGCAGTAATCATCGTGAAACTGGAATTGATTGACATCGCTAATAAATTTGATCCAATGTTTTTCCTTAAGCTTTGCTATAAGAATTTGATGCAATCCCCGCCACTCATGTAAATTCACGGTGAAAGAAAAATCTATCGACGATTCATGGAAAAGATTCAGCCACTCCTGAGCCCAAAAACTTATCTTTCTTATTATAATTTCGGACAAAATCCTTGACAGTAGACAATTGATAAGATTCAGTGTTTTCCGGATATGCGAAAAATGTAGGTTGAGAGTTGTTTGAAAGGCTTAAGTGAATCCAGTGTTGAGGTGTAGAGAATAGTTGGGCGTGTTTTATGGTAGAAGAAAACATCTTTTAATAAAAAAAAACTGTAGCTTTTCAACTGGTATGTGTTCGCTAAAACCCCACACCTGAGCAGAGTACAGTATGATTGACCTTGTAGCAGCATGTTGCAATATGTTATAAAGCTGTTTATTATTAGTTCTTGAAGCTTTCCATAGTCATTCGAAAGAAGCACAATGACATCGGCATATATTAAAGGGCATTATTTCCAAGATCTTTTTGAAATAATCCAAAGGGTAGATTGTCATAGAGATCGTTTAAATACATATCGAAAAGCAGAGCACCTAAGATGCATCTCTGTCTGACACCTTTGTTGGAATAGAAGTAATCGGATACGTTTTTACCATCCCAAACAGCAGCTGAAGTATCCATATAAAGTGTTCTAATAATGTTAACCATTTTTGAAGAAAACCCCTCTGTAGAAAGTTTATAGAATAATGCGTTTCTATGAACATTGTCGAAAGCAGTTTTAAGAGCTTCTTCTTCAGATAATTTTAATTAGTATGAAACATGATAGACACCACATTTGCATCTCCTTTCTGGAAAAATGGATAAATAATCGATTTTGTGAACAACTGTAGAACGGTTCAGTTTCAAATATTTCAACAAATAATTTGTGAATCTCGATGACTAGAGACGGGCTTGCATTTTTATAAAATTCTTATGGTATTCCGTCCAAACCTGGGGCTTTAAGTTTTATGTAGTCAAAAAGTAAACTTCTTCAAGTTCAATGATACGGTCCAACTGAGGCGACTGGATTCGAGGAAGACTTGCACTGATAGAATCATAAGTTGGTGATGACGTTAGCAAGTTATGAAAATATGATTAAAGTTCAGTAGTTGATTAAAATGTAGGCGTATTAAAAGTAGCCCTACGTATCTCTCTGGCAATCTCCCACCACTCTCTGGCTGAATTAACATGTTTTAAACTATTTGCTAAATTAATCGCGTTTAACATAGATATACTTAAATGGTGTCTTTAAATTTAAATATCATCACATTTCCCAATGTCTGTAAGGATAGGAAGGCAACTTTCACCTAGGCAAATTGGACCTTGGCAGGAATTTGCGTTTTTTTACATTTCTCTTCCCGATTTGCTATTTCATCAAATAAGGGTGCAATCGATTGACCTGCTTACTTCACCATGAACATCGGAACTGATGTGGCAATCGCGGAAGCAAAGGCGCAATTACACAACAGAAGTAGCAGAAGCGATGGGAGACTGAAAGCAGAGGGTGCTGGACTTCGAGGTTCATTAAAGACCTAGCTGAATGGGAAATCGGAAACACGGTGAAGTGGTCTACTATGTCACCCAATTCCTCTCGGCACACAGGTACCTTAACGCCTCCTTGTTTAAGATGGGCAAAGTAAGAAGCCCCTCTTGTCTATACAGAGACTCGAATTCAGATGACGTCTACCACACTATCTTTGAGAGCAGCAGATGGGAAACCCTCCGCCAGGACCTACGAAGAAACATTGGCGAATTAAGCAGAGGGAACATTATCCAAAAGATGCTTTAAAGCAAAGAGCGATGGCAGCCAAAAGGAACATCATGAGGCTGAACCAGATCCTGAAGACCAAAAAAAAAGAAGAGCCAGTTCACGAGGATACAGATCCCGCTACTTAAACAGAACCCATCCACACTTTACTAATACGAAAGTGTTCCCGAAGGGGGTGGGCATTGATACACTTTTGGCGGTTTAGCCGGTTTTCCAAGGTGAAAACCCTTGGAGAGCCCGGTATACGGGGAAGTACAGATACCTCCTTATGGTGCGTTAATTCATTCATTTATTTGCTTAGAACCAAAAATAACGGTACCTGTCATATCTATTATTTTTTTTAGAAGTTTTACATAATTATTTTTTTTTTTCAAATTAAAAAAAATCAATCACCCCTATTACGATGGTCAATTATCAATTTGATAGTTGATAAACCTTGAAAGTTGTTTCTTTTATTTTTATCTTTAATTAATTGAAAATAGGTCAACCATTCTTTAATAACTTTTAATTTTCTTGTGATTCGCACCTGTCTGCATCATTACCAATGATCAAAAGTTTTATCAGACGCATTTTTAAGCATTGATTTTAAAATTTATCAACTGTCTCTGTCATGTTGATAGTTGACATCGTAATAGGGGTGAATAAATTTATTTGAGTAAAAGCTACCTTTGAGTGGGAAACTATTTTTTCAAAAATGGTCATTAATGCCAGGTACCTCCCAAGGAACTATATTTTTTTTATTTTCGATTTTTTTTTTCAAAATGGCATGACTGATTTCAAAAATTTTGACATACGGAAGCTGCTTCTAAAACTATCAATAAGATTTTGAACATATTTAAACTTTTCGGAACTTACCGCTTTAATTATTAAGAATTATTTATTAATTCTTGTTCCCGACGTTTCGAAGAAATTTCACTCTTCGTGGTCACGAATTGTTCCCAAATTAAAAAAAAAAAATATTTTTTTTGGATTTTTGAAAATGTTTTAACTATTTTTAGTATTTCGAAAACGCCGTGATAGATATTTTGAAATTTGATACTTAAGAGTTTTTTAACACTCTCTTAAATATTTTATGAAAAAAAATTTCTTTTGTTAAAAAATAACGGTAGGTACCTTCTATACAAAAGTGAAAAACCAATATGGATAATATCTTTTTTCTCAAAAACTGATCCTATGATTTTGATAAAACGTTTTGCGTATGCTAAAATTAGTGCGATCTACTACAAAAAATTATAAAAATTTACACATAGCAATTATTAAAAGAACCTCTCATAGATTGTTTTTCTTTTTTCTTATTTTGAATTTTCTCATCATCCTTAGAACCTTATTAAGGGCTTATACACTTTGTAACTATTCAATCGTTGAGAACAAATAAGAATTAATATAGCTGCTATTTTTCATCTTAACATAAATTTACATTTTATTTTCTATCCCACTAGGTATCTGAAACAGGCTTTAAGCTTGAAATTTCTCGAATACCTTTGTTGCTCCTTGGCAGGGATGAATCGGTTAGAAAAATATAGTATTTTTCATTATTGAATGAAAATACTGAAATTAATTTTCATTCGTATTCAATCTTCTTCCATTATTATCAGTATCTACCATCTTGGTTAATGACTCGTTCGTTGTTTTCGAAAATATAATTTAAAATTTCCCTCAATAAAAGTTATTGATAATTAAGTTCCTCAGATTGCTTTCTATTCTTCATGTTAAAAAGCTTTAAACTCTAAAGATTTATAAAGTCGGACTCTCGAACAAAATGATATACGATATCTTAAAATTTTTGATTTTACAAGGTTAATCTTCATCATCTTTCTCCGTGTGAAGGGTCAATAAAATTTTTAAAAAGAACCACAAAAATATCTGTTGACAAGCTTCTATACATAATTTTGAAAAGACCATAAAACGAAAAAAAGGTGTATGCATCTTCCCAAAGTCATCCCTACTCTATTAATTTTAACTCCACACTACCTACAGTAAAAATATACCTTCACATACTATGTAATTTTATTACCTTTTTCATCGTCAAAATGATTAATGAACATACAAATAATTTATTTATTTTTTTTTCTTCTTTATTTCAGGTAAGTGTCGACAAACGAGAAGATTTAGTTTTGTATCTTTTCACCAACAAAAAAAAATAGAAAACAGTAAGTTTAATATTGATTGCTTTTTTAACAGAATGAAAATAATTTCTTTTTCTCCGAAATTAATGAATGGATTCTAACAGAAGATAAAATCACATACCTACCACAGATTCAATTTCTTTTTTGTGGTTAACAGAATTCGTGTATTTGTATCTGTGTAACATCTAAACTCTTAACGTGTGATGGTTCAACACGGTTTCTCGTTGATTTGATCTTAATTGATTCTAATTTAAAGCAGTTCGTGCAACAAAATTGAATTTTGACCTTTTGGGTTAGATACAACAAAAAAAAAATCACAGACCCTTCAAATACATCAAGATTTCTATCTTCGTATGATAGATACTTTTGTACCTATCTTTTTTTTCTTCTTTTGATTTGTCAGCCTCTAGTTTTTTTTTTTTTTGTAACAAAATATATCTAGTAAATTTATACGAACAAAATAAAAATGAGTGTATTAATTTACATACCTAATATATTTTTTGTTTGCATTTTTTGGGTAATTTTATCCTTTTACCCGACCCAAAAATTGAATTGGGTATCGTATCACTCTCTATGACCAAATTTGGTAGCGCAATGCGATGGAAGGTAAAACGTCACGCCGCACCAGTCGCTGCTGTTGCTGTGATAAATGTAGTCGACAATGGACTTTGAACTTCTGTGCTTATAGCTTTTCTTACTCCTTTAACTCTTCTTCCTCTTAAGCAGAAGCCATCCCTGTTTTTAAACTTTAAAATAAAAACGTATATATTTTTACAGTATAAATCCATTAAGTCGAAGGTTTGTGATTTAAAACAAAAAGAAACAAGTTCGATGAAAAATTTAATTTTAAAGTTATTTCTGTTGACCCAAAATCACTGTTTCAAAATAACTAAATCAGAGCCTGAGATTGAAGACCACTTTATAACTTTTTGGTTATAGTCGTCACTAAACCACAATCTCGATATAGTAGACGTCACTTCTTAATGGCCACGTTCAATTTTCAATAGGAAAGCCTATCTAGGATAGCTTTGTATATTGAATCCATCATGTATGTTTCTGAATGACCAAAACAAGTAGGTTACATTTTGCTGTAAAATCAGATTTTCAATCAGCTGATGTTGACATTTCTCAAAGCATAACTTCAAACTCTAATATTTTTAGAATGGCTTACTTACTAACTGCTAAGGTCCTCGGACCTGTAACGTCGGTGAGGTTACCTTTGTGTGGCATAGGGCCTCCACTTCTCCGACGCGCCATCGTGTACGGTTTCTGTAGATATGTATACCTCAGTTCTTTCCAACTCTTCCCCAGTTGTGCTGATTCCTCTTCGACCGTTCTTCGCCAAGTATATCTAAGTCGGCCCACTTGTCAACCTAGCTGCGTTCCATTGCATTGTTTGACTTGCAATTTCGAAGGTTATCTCCAACCCACTACCACTTGCGATTTCGTATTATAGAGTCGATGGTTCCCTCACCTGTCGTCGCATGAAAAAAATCCTCGAGATGTTTTGCAGACATCTATTCACGAACGTTTGCAGATTTCTTGTGACAGCGGATGTTATTTTCCAGGTGCGGCACCCATAAAGAAGCAAGATTTAAACATTGAACAGTCGTCTCGTAGCTTGGTCTTTAGGATTATAGAGTTGTTTCTCCATATTTTGAACAGCATTCCGAACGCAGCCTTTGTTGATCCTATGAGAGAGTAAGCATACGTTGTCCACGTAGTCTAGATGTTTGAGGAATGATTGCAGGTTCCACTGAATTCTTCCATTTGCAGTCGACAAAGCTGCATGCAGCACATCACTTATAGCCAACATGAACAGTATTGATGACAGTATACAACCCTGTCTAACCCCACTTTTAATTTCGAACTCCTCTGACAACCTTTACTGGCTGAACAGAATAGAGTGCTGCAACTGGAGCTGCAGCTGCAACTGGAATAGCTGTCAAAAAGTGTCGTACCTGATTTTTTTTACGCGCCCACAATGTAGCTGTACAGCTTTCTGACATTTTAGTATCGAAAATAAAGATGAAAACAAAAATAAAAATGAATAATGATGAAAAAGAAGCTTAAATTACTTTACATCTTTATGAGTGATTGAAAAGAGTTTAAAAATCACTTTAACCCACATGTAAACACTTCGTTTTGTTCGCAATTTTGAAACGTCAAAAAAGCTGCAAGCAAAAGTTAAAAGTTGGCCAACTTGTCCAGCTGCGTCTGCAGCTCCGTCTGCAGTTGCGTCGTGTTCTGTTCGTATCATTGAATTTGTGTGTATTCAAAATTTTGACAGCTATTCCAGTTGCAGCTCCGTCTCCATTCTGTTCAGCCAGTTATGCAGAACGTGACATTTGGATCCATCATATGAAGCCTTTTCGAAGTCAATGAACAGCAGGTGAAGTGGTAATCGATATTCAATGCACTGTTCGATAATGATCCGCAAGGTGTTGATGTGGTTCACACAGGAAGATCCAGTGTGGAATTCTGCCTGTTTGGCGTCAAGCGTATCTTCAAGTAGGTCTTTTATTCGCACCAAGACGATTTTTGCTACTACTTTGGCTAAAGCAGGCAGCACGCGAACTTCTCTCCAATTTTCACACTGCGTAAGGTCTCCTTTCCTTGGGAGCTTGATAATCATTTGTCTTTTCCACTCCTCAGGAAAACTCTTTGCTTCCCAAGCTCTCTCAATGAGTGGGTGCAGGAACTCACTCGATGTTGTTGGTGCTGCTCGTAAGAGCTTTTCGTGAATATTGCCAAGTCCAACCACTTTGTTGTTCTTCAGTGCTCTGATTTCGGCTAAAATTTCTTCTTTACATTGCGTATTCGGGAATTTGTTACTGCGGACGGGTCATTTGGTGTTAGGTTGACTTCACTGTTGAAAACGCGTTTCACAACCGCAGAAAAATGATCCTTCCACCTTTTGAGCTGGTCCTCATCCGAAACTAACAGTTTCGTCTATGTCTTTTACGAGGTGTTGTTTAGAGCTTTGAACACCTGTGAGCTCTTTGGTATTTCTGTAGACGGTCCTACTGTCACACCTTCTTGCGACTTCTTCTGCTTCTGTAGCCAATGCGTTGAAATAGTTACGCTTAACACGTCGTCGCACGCTACGGTGAGCTTCTCTTATCTTCATGCAATACGCAGACTCTAGCTCGTTTCTCCCTGCTGCTGCAGTAGCTGCAATGCGAGCTTTGAGCTGTTTTCTTTCTTCGATCCTAGCCCAAGTTTCTTCTGAAAGCCAGGCACTGTTACTTCCTTGCGACTGATCGACTATTTCTCACAGCACATCAGTGGCTTTCGATGGAGGTGGGTTCCGTATTACTGATTGCTCTCAAAACCCTTGTGAAAGTTAGTCCCCTAATTGTTGGTGCACTGCAGGATCCTTAAGTCTGTCGGTATTGAACTTTGGCATTCGGGTATTTTCTTGGCATCTCCGAACTGCAGCTGTACGTAATCTACGGTAGCAACCATTGGTGGTCCCGGGCCATTCCCATGTCTGCACCTCTTCAATTTCGAACACTGCTTCTAAATCACCGACCGATCTCGAAGTGATCAATTTGTTCTACCCACTGGCTTTGTGGCACTTCTTGTGCTCAAATATGATCCCTCCTATTACAAGGCAGTTGGCGTTACAGAAATCGACAGAGTGTTCGACATTGTCATTGCGGTCACCAACACGATGCTTACCCAAAACATGCCTGAGCCCATCATTGTCATTGCGAAGTTTGGCATTCAAGTCTCCCATTATCATTATGATGTCTCCACGTAGTTTACTTTCATAAGCAGCACTCAGCTGGTTATAAAAGGCCTACTTCTCCTCGACAAAAGAGAACTCCGTTGGCGCGTAACACTCTATGATGGTCACGCAAGGTACTCTAGGTCTTAGGATGGCTTGAAGTTGTAAAGAGCTTCTTTATCATCAGCTGTATTTTGCTGTATTTTGCTGTATTTTCAGAAGAGATTACCACAACACAAACCTATCCAGATAGCTTTGGATACAAGTTTGAACGCAGCGAATCACAGTCTTAGATAGCAGCCGCCACTAAATCACAACCTGAGATATAGCAGACGTTATTAACTATTATTACTTTAAACCACGGATTCAAAATATTGTCTTCACTCGAACTGTGTGTGATGTTTTTTTTTTTTTGAAAATTAAGTGATTTCTAAGAAAGACCTAAAATTTATCAAGCTAAGTAAGACCTAAAATTTACCAAGCTAAGTATTAAACAAAATCAAGTCCTACTTAAATTAAATATAATAGGTAACTTAGTATTTAGGTTCAGAGAACAGTTTGGAAACAGAAAAGGAGTCTATCGAAAAAGAGAGTTCCGACTGTATATATATTGATATATATTAAGTTAGGTTGATCGTTGATACAACTCTAATGTAAAAGAGTTAAAAGATGAACCAGACGGTAGACAGGCAACAAAACAATTTACGTGTTCTACGTGACTTTAGTTAGTTGGTAGTTTATCTTGTCGTATTTTCTTCAGGAAGGAAGGAAGAAACAAACAAGATGGCGATGATGAAGAAGCAGAAGATGGAATTTTTGACTTTTTTTCTTCTTCTTGGTAGGTAGTACCAAAGTTGAGATATTTTTCTTTGAGCAAAAACAAATTTTTTTATTTTTTACTTTACCTTAGTTTGTTTTTGTCAATTTCTTCATCAATTTACTCAGTCTGACGGGAGGACAACGTGAGTAGGAACCTACAAAAAAGTTTTGAGAAATGTTGGAGATTTTGTATAAGGAAAGGATGTATGGAATGAATGAAGAAGATCAAAGTATTCACGTAAAAGAATCAGTTTCGATGGGGATAAACCTACCTATATTTTTTTATAAAATTGTTTTTTGTTTGTTTATTTTCCATTGTTCAATTTCACATTTATCTTGTATTTAACAATTAAGGTCGAGAGTGGTTGAGTGCATAAATTTAATGTATAAGTATGTTGCAAAGATTTCTGATATGTATTTTAATGTTGAATATAATTGAAGTTGAAGATATTTTTTTGTTTCAGGATTTTCGCAGAAATGTTTACATTTTTGTTCTTCAAGATAAAATGAATTGAAAAAAATATGTTTTCGATGGGTGATTTTTTGTTTATTCATAAACGTGAATCTTCAGGAAGAGAATATGTGCGATTATTTTTTTTTTTTTGAATTATTATTCTTATGGAACACACCCACCTCGATGTGATTTAGGAGTTTGGGAATTTTATCGATGAAAAAGTCAGCTTTTTCTGTCAGACAAACATGTAGGTACATATGTATAATTCTGCTGATATTGAACGAAAAAAAAGATAAAAAATTGATTGTGATTTAGGTTTAAGAATTGAGAAATTTAAATTGGAGTCTTATGTCGTGAGTCTTTCATTATTTTAATTACAAGAAATTAGTAAGATAGAAGAGGTTTTGGGGCAAGAGAAGGGTTCGAAACTCGTTACACCTGAATGACAAAGGGCACACTTAATAAGACTCTTACACTGCCAGTTCTATTTTATGGTGCCGAATGTTGGGCGATCAACAAAAAGAGAGAGCTGATACTGTGTTCCTTCGAAAGAAAAATTCTTCGATGAATATTGTGTGCGAGGAAGGCGAGTAGAGGAAAAGATAGATACAACTATGAACTCTGAGCTATTTCAAGATGTTGATGAATAAAGGCTGCTGTTTCTCAGGCTACGATCTTACTTGGATTGGGAGTCTGATAAGCAAGGAGAGAAGTTACACCAGTCAATTCTGTTAGATTGGAAATCCCGAAATACAAGGTCCCGAATGACGGTTTCCCCTATAATCACATTGAGAACCTTCTTCGTTACTAGAAATCAAATTAATACCAAGCTTTATTACAAAACTGTGACCACTACGCCACTTATTAAAATACATTTCCCAATGTATAAAGGTTTTTTTAATCGTTTATGAAGAATTTTAAAAATATATTGGTGTATCAATACAAGGTTGATTACACTTATATAACTTTCCAAAAGTATCTTCACCTTATAGGGTTTTCACACCAAACCCCAAAACAGGTTTTCGGCGAAAACTTTTCAAAAACGCGAAAACCATTCACACTGAACATTACACGTTTTCGTTTGACATTCCAGTTTTTTTTTACACAAACCACGCACAATTTTTTTTGTTTTCTTCCATTTTTTTAAAATAAAAACGGTGATTTATTTTATAAACAGGATACATATGAACTATATTTGACTTGCCACAAACAATTACTTATCAATTTTAAATGAAATTATTTATTTTGAAATTCGAATTTTGTATTTGATATGACAGAATTCCGTCAGCTGTTTTCAATTTTTTTTGAAAGCATCCCATCAGTTTCTTTTTTGACACTTCAATAGGCGCTGAACTTATTTAAAGGTATGTTTGTTTTGTTCATCTCTGAATTCCAACATGTTTTCGACTGGTTTTATATAAAACTTGTGTTTTACGAAAACCTGAAGCTACAAAAAATGTATGATAAAACTTGTGTTTTCGATTAGGTTTTTCTCCAAAACCGATATTTTCGCGAAAACCGCGTTTTGGGTTCGGTGTGAAAAGGCTATTACCTTACCTTACCTTACCCAATACACAAAAAAACTCACATTTCAAGTCCAATTTATCAGACATTATAATAATTGCCCCCGCAGTGAAACACAAAATCATAAAAAAATGTTTCCATCTTTCATTTTGTATTTGTGTTAAAACTATTCTTTCTTTGACAAGAGATACAAATCTCTCTCCTTCTTGGTTGTTTTTTTTCTTCTTTTTTTTTGCACAATGAAGTCACACAAATAAGGTTATACAACATCCGCAGACGCCATATTATTTATAAATTTCGCTGTCAAGTTCATGTCAGAATGACACAAGGTGATCCACAATGATCGCAGATATATCGCGGGCGGATTTAATTTTGGTTCAGTATTGTAGCTGTAGGCTGTAGATACTCGTTGGCTTTAATAGCAGGCAGTGTGGTGTAGCATAGCAAAGCATAGTATAACACATTTTGTATTATTTTAGATACATAGAACCTAGGCCTAAGGCCTTAAGGACGGAAGGTAGAAATTATAAAAGAAGGTCATTGAACGTCTGTTCAACTTAAGTTTTGCTAAGCGAGCAATAAATAAATGGATATAGCGATCTACTCGATCATTATGATAAAAATTAAATAAATAATCGATAAACTATCTATCATAAAACTTATTTACAGGGTTACCTCACCAGCTTTATATTAGAAGAGGAGATTATCACTTGAAAGTTACGAAAACTATAGATACGGAACGGGGCTCTGGACCTTTGGCACCTCATATGAGGGAAATTCAATAAAAAAATATCCCATCTAATTGGTCAGTAATTGGTCAGAAAAGGTCAACTGGTCCCAGAAATTGGTCAGCCCTAGATAACTTTTAATCAAGGCTTAAACTTTCTCAAGGGCGCTCAAGGTCACGCCCGATTTTTGGCACCTCATTTAAGGGAAATTTGCCAAAATTTTATACCATCCGAAAGATTTCTAGATCGTGATAAAAGGTCAACTATTTTCAGTAATTGTTCAGCCATAGATTTTTTTCTATGAATTTTTGAAGTTCGTTTCAAGGTCACAAAGAAAACTTTTGGCACCTCATTTGGGTCATTTAAAACAAAAAATTATGCAATTTGAAAGGTCTCTTCACGGTTGTAAAAGGTCAGCTATTTTCAGTAATTTGTCAGTCATAGATTTTTCTTATATATAAATATTTCTTATAAATAGTATGACAAAGCCCTCACTATGTCACTGATGAGTTCAAGTGAGTAAGCCGAATGAAACGCAAATTTGTAGGACTAAAGGCCATAAAAAGGTACTTTAAAAAAAATTTCAAGGTCAAAAAGATTTTTGGCATCTCATTTTAGGGAAATTTGCCAAAAAAGTGTACCATCTGAAAGATCTCTAGATCTACATATATAAAAGGTCTGCTTGTTTCAGTAATTGGTCAGGTATAGATTTTTTTTCAATGAATTTTTAAAAATTTCAAGGTCATAACGATTTTTGGCACCTCATTTATGGGAAATTTGCAAAAATTTAATACCATCAGAAAGGCCCTGGCAACAATATAATAGGTCAGCTAATTTAAGTAATTGGTCAGCTAGTTTCAGTAATTGGTCAGCTATAGATTCGTTTTTACGATTTTTAAGTATTTTTTTTTCAAGGTCACAAATCGTTCATGACCTTGAAAATAAAACTTAAAGAAAAATCGTATAAGAGAATCTATAGCTGACCAATTACTGAAACTAGCTGACCTTTTATAAAGATCTTAGGGCCTTTCAGGTGGTATTAAATCTTTGTAAGTTTTCCATAAATGAGGTGCCAAAAATCGCTATGACCTTGAAATTTTTAAAAATTCATTAAAAAAAAATCTATACCTGACCAATTACTGAAACAAGCTGACCTTTTATATAGATCTAGAGATCTTTCAGATGGTACCCTTTTTTGGCAAATTTCCCTAAAATGTGGTACCAAAATCGTTTTGACCTTGAATTTTTTTTTTTTAATTGATTAAATATTCAAAAAAAAAAATCTATGGCTGACAAATTACTGAAAATAGCTGACCTTTTACAACGGTGAAGATGCCTTTCAAATTGCATAATTTTTTGTTTTAAATGACCCAAATGAGGTGCCAAAAGTTTTCTTTGTGACCTTGAAACGAACAAAAATTCATAGAAAAAAATGTATGGCTGACCAATTACTGAAAATAGTTGACCTTTTATCAGAATCTAGAAATCTTTTGGAATGGTGTAAAATGTTTGCAAATTTCCCTTAAATGAGGTGCCAAAAATCGCGAAAGTTTAAGCCTTGATTAAAAGTTATCTAGTTCTGACCAATTTCTGGGACCACTTGACCTTTTCTGACCATTTACTGACCAATTAGATGGGATATTTTTTTAATCAAATTTCCCTCATATGAGGTGCCAAAGGTCCAGGAGCCACGAAACGGACATTTATTTAAAGAAAATTATTTCTGAAGTTAATCTTTTGATTCACATTATTTAACCTTTTGTATTATGTCTAAACAAAACCAATATTTAGAAAAGGGAATCAAAGAACATGGTATCTCTCAGCCAAATTTTCTGCCATCCAAGGAAATTTTTGAAACCCCTCTAACTTCAATTCCAATGAAAAAAGATTATAATTCTCAATATTTGAGCCTCGCCAAATTTCAAATCGTTTAAGCCGTTACTGACTGTATGACTCACGGACATAATTATCAAAATAATGGAGCACTTCCTGACTCCATTAAATCTTCTTACTTCGCAGAACAATTAGTCTTATAGTGTAGTGGTGCCAACAAAGGAACATATAGTAAAGTAGAGGTTTTCCATTTAGGGGAGTGGCGGAATGGGTATACGTTTATTTTCACTGGACTTATATCAGGTAAATATAAAAAGCATCACCGAAATAGAAGTTCATTGAAATTTGACAGAATGGTAGAGTCTTTAGTGCATGCAAAAGGAAACATTGTAAATTTTAGGTTTTCCATTTTTCGTTAACAGGTCAGTCGATTACACCCTTTTTAGGTGAAATGACAAGGTGGCTTGGGCCATTGACTCCTTCTCAGCATACAAGCCTGCAGGGCCTGATGGAATAATTCCAATTATGCTCAAAAGCTTTAAAGACATATAATTGTTCCAATTCTAGTGGACATTTTTTTGGGGTTGTCTTAACATCAACTATATTCCCTCTACTTTTAGAGAAGTCAACGTCATCTTCATACCGAAAGCTAGTGGCCCCGGGAAAATTTGTCCCTACGCGCGCTGTGCGAGTTCCTACAAACGGCCCTTGACAAGCTCAGTAATTGGGCCAGCAGCTGCGGACCCACAGAAAACAGAACTGGTGTTGCTTAGGAGGAAACGTAATATCTTGGCGTTGTTCTTGATCGTAAACTTAACTGGAAAGAAAATATTAAAGAAAGCAGTAGAATTCTTGGTAAAAGATGGTCTCCCAGCCCCTGAACCATTCATTGGATGTACACAGTTTGGTCTGGTGGCCAGCTTTAGATAAGGAAACCAATCTTAAGGCCATGACAAGAATCCAAAGGATAGCGTGTATCAGCACTACCAGTGCTATGAGAACTACACCAACGACTGCCCTAGAAACATTCCTTTCACTAACCCCTCTCGATAATGTTTATGAAAGCGATGGTGGCCAAAAGTGTTTTAAGACTCAAACAACCTAGTAACTTGAAAAAAGGCCCCTACGATCATAGAATCATAACGAACTTTTCGGACATAGACCTTCAAACAGGCTTCATCACATCGCACATAGATTTTAACCCAGAGGCGGTGATAGATATCCCAACAAGAGAATTCTGGAATAAAAACAGGGTTATTAATACAAATCATGTTTCGGTGTTTTTCTACTGACGATTCCAAATTAAATGAGGAGGTAGGGTCAGGTATATACTCGGAAAATCCACCTATGAGAAGATCAACAAAAAGCTTCCAAATTTTGCCGTGTACTCTAAGAGGAGGTGCTTGCAGTTTGCTAAGCCGCGGAACATCTTATCTCTTATGAAGTAGTCAATAGTAATATTGATATCTTCATAGACAGCCAGGTGGCCATTAAGACTATTTCTTCAATCACTATAAAGTCCAAATTGGTTGATCGGTATTTGAAATACAAAAAAAATACGAACAAAATGCAAATTCACCCCAATTGCCTATAGGTGAAAGTTTTCCTGCTAACTTCACAGACGTTAAGACTTTTCATTCCAGAGGCTTCCCTCAGATGATTGGTTCCTTAAAAAAACTTGAATATTTGAGGTATTTTGTTTTGAGAGAGAGTGATTTTCTATCGTCTGTAGCGGTTTTCTTTCTTAGTTCAAATGTTCAGAATGGAGCTCTGCATAGAGTGCGAGCAAGTCGAGCATTATCTGAACCAAGCTTGAACTTACCACTCTGAAATATTTTTGAAAAACACCTATACACTTAGCTGTCACCGTGAAATTTCACATTTCAAGCTTGTGTTTTTCATTTAACTTTGTCCTTAAGTCTGAATTTGCTGGGACTCGATCAAATGCAAGTCCTCAATTATTATTTTTTATTTCCTCTTTTAAGCGGGGCCACTCTTAACAAAATGACGCCCTATGGGTATACCGTACTTTAAGTTGGAGATAGTAAAAACTTAACTTGTCCAGAAAAGCAATAGAATTAATAAAAATTGACTATGGCAACACTAGACTCTACACTCAATTACAAAGACTGCAACCAAAAAGAGGTCAACGTATCGATTGGCAACAAACAATACACAACCTAAACTCGCATACTCGTAAAACGTAAACTTTTTAATGCAAAATTAGTTTTCTAAAACTTTCATGCAAATCCAAAATCGAGAGCACACAACAAGCCGAGCGCATTTGCATGTGGAATGCAATTTGAAGTGCATCGTGTAAATTATTTAATTGGATTCTTTTTCCATTCCATATACCAATGGTGGGAAGGCGGTGACAAGTCTGGTGTCGGTCGATCCCCTGGCCATCAATGGGGGTGAATTAGAATAGCACACGCATAGATTTGCTTGCCTTTGCATTATATAGGCAACAGCAACTATCGCTCTCACTATCATGAATTTGCAAAACCACTTGAAGCACCATTATACTCGTATATGCAGAGCTATCGACCAACCGACTAAGGCAATCCAGAGTTTTGTTACCGAATGCAAATTGCCTGCATGTTGCTGGACGATTACTATTATAGTTTGCTCATCTCGTGCAATTGCCTCGGATTTCAACTTCAACTCGGAACTATGCGTCGAAGAGCTAGCTATATAGCCTGTAGCCGGAGCAAAAAGCCCATATTTGTATCGCTCTGTGGCGATGGAATATTGAAAGTTTAATTGCTATGCCCATTAATTGTTTTTAATTGCTTATTGTTGTTGTTGTTGTTGAGCTTGTAGTGTTGTTGTTGTTGGTTGTTTTACGACCTTATTATTATTATGATTTGCACTCTCTTGAATTGGCTCTTGAGTGACTTGTATAAATGTATATTGAAGCAATAAAGCCATTGGAATTAAATGCAAGACCGCTCGTTGCAGGTATTTGCTTTTGGGTGTTGACAGGTGAGGTGCATACCTATAAACATAAGCAATAATATTTTCATTCATGAATGTCTGACTTAAAACGGTAATTATTGCCAGTTGTAATACATAATAGCTTTTTTTAAGTTTAAATATTTAAAAAAACATTTAAATAAAATTATTTTTTTCGAAAAAAACAGTCAATTTTGATATGTTGAAACTCGAAGCTACACGTGTTAAATTAAATATTTGAAAATTATTAAGTTATTTAATTAAATAAAAATTATATTTTTGTGAAAATCCAACTGAAAGAAACAAATTTAAAATAAATGTCAATTTGTTAAGAAATTCCTTAAAATAAAAAACAACAAAAAAAAGAGAAAATTTGTAATACTGTGCCGTTATCGAAAACGTTAAATCAAATCAATTTGATTGTCAAATGATCGTCATTGTTTGACGCATTTCCTCGCAAACGCATTTTACGCTCTTGGTTTCTCATTTTTTTAATCGTCAACTCCACCGCGGATGATATTTTCGAACATGCTACTTTAGCAGTTTGAGTTAAATAACATTCTCTAAATGCATTTTTGACGCTGATGACGTTTTCAAAAACGGACTTATACTATAGCTTTTTTCTAAAATCAGAAATCTATTCTTAAATTATTTTAAGCTCAAGTTGATGTAGTGAATTGTTTTTAAAAATTTATTTTCAAACTAAAATTGTTAAATAATAATTTTCTTAAGCAATTTTTTTTTTTTTAATTTAACGTTAACTACTTTTTTTATTTTTTTAATATTCAACGCTATTTTATTATATTTATTTAGTTAAAATTTTGAATTCAATTATATTTTTTTGTGGATCCAGAACTTGCCTTAATAGTTCCTTCATCATAATTAAAAATAATCGAAGCAAATAGTATGAGGATGGGAATTATTATTTGAACGCAATAAAAGTGAGCAATTATGCGAAATGTAATTCACTTTTTTTTGAGTAGATTATGATGAGAAAATGCTTGAATATTTTTTTATTCCGATTTTACTTTGAAAATTATTGTGAAATAAATATTATTATTTATTATTAAAGCAAATAAAACCGTTTTCTGCAATGAAAAGAAAAATATTAATGAATGGATAGTAGTTTAACAAATTTGTGGGTTTTATTTGAAAAATTCTTTGATATTCTTAATTGCTATATAATTTCTACTAAATGAATGAAAAATAGAAACAATAAAAAAAAAAATCTAAAACTTTTTTGACTTAAAGATTTAAAAACTAAATTACAGCACACTTTACATAAGATAATATATATACCTTAGTTAGGTGGCGCGAAAGTACGTGTACAATAAATTCACAACTATTCTTGTGTGCGATTTGATAGTTGGCAGAAAAAAGTACCCCTTGGCGATATGGCTAGCTTGTTGAACTGTTCCTCCGAAGGTCAGTTACCGAATCCCTGAATATGCAACAAAAAAAAATGTTTTTTACCTAATTCATGTTGCGAGAAAGTGACAAATCCTCCACGAGTTGTCATGAAAAGGCGCAAGGTCATTAGTTCATAAGATTCCCTTTGACATGTTAAATGTGAATTCATAACTTTATCTTTTAAGTCAAAAGGCTTTATGAAATTCTAGTTGACTTTTTACTTCCCATACCAATTTTTCAAAATTTTTTCTAGCGTTTTCAAAAACGAAATTGAAAAACTAAACTTTTAATACCACTTAATTTAATTTTGAAATTAAAAAAAATTACAACTTTGAAAAATTCAAAGGCCAGCATTTTTGCGTTCTTTCCGACACAAACCCCAAAAATTCTGTCTTTTCAGATTGTATACTTTTTTTGCGAGATTCGGACCAAGCCTTTTCTACTGCAAATTTGGAGCAGTATTTGAATTTCATAGTTTACCCTGCTGTTAAGATAACGTCATTTTCATATTCGTGAAAAAAAGTTTGTCAATAATCGATTAAGATTAAAGGTACAACTACTTTTCGGACAAAATATATTTTCAATATTGTAACTCATAATCATGCTTAAAACCGAAAATGCTACTAAATTCATCCGTGCGTTTCTGAGAGAATGGTAACACCGCGGAAAAGGGGTCTCTTATTGAACATTTTCTGAAAATTATTTTAGGCTATTAATCACTTGCTACTAATAAAGTTTTTACGT
Organism: Dasysyrphus tricinctus; assembly: GCA_963921185.1. NCBI lineage: Eukaryota > Metazoa > Arthropoda > Insecta > Diptera > Syrphidae > Dasysyrphus > Dasysyrphus tricinctus. The sequence continues at coordinate 25,745,266 of OY992532.1, read as the reverse complement.
AAAAAAAATAATTATGAGAGAAGATGTTGTTGAAGCATGAGGCTCATCATAGCAAAGATTAATATACTTACATATACGTAAAATGCCATTGCACTGTAAATTTTGAGAAACTGGTCATTCTCGAAAACGTCAAATCGGCGACCAAAATGAGAAGCATGCAATTTTCAGGCATGTTTTATATATTGTTCTACTAAATACAAAATCTCTAATTCGTCATCCCGTTTTCAAGATATTGAATTTCAAAAAAAATCTTAAATCCCAAAAAATATTTGTTTCAAAAATTTTGTACTCAAATATGTTATATTAATATTAAGACTTTAAAGGACCTCCTTCATACAATTTTTATTGAGAGCCATTAACGCTTGTAAATCAAAAATTTAACTTTAAAAACTATTCAATGGTAGGTTGTATTTTCCTTAATTTTGTTTTTTAATTTGAAAAGTCGTTTTTGAGATAGATATTTTTTTTCAAGTTCAATTTATTTAATTTCAATTATGTATCAGTTTTAAAAATTCAAAGTTTGATTGTACATTTTACATGTCACACCTCCTCCGGTGCAATAATGACGTTAGTTTTAATTTTCTAAATGCTGAGAAATCGCGTTAAAAGCTTAATTTCCCATACAAAACAAAATTAAATAACGATGGATATTGCATGAGCAAGATTTATATCTTGATTTTGTATCTGTCCCTTTTTTAGGCCTTTTGAGCATTTGACGACTTTCAATTACGTCATCAAAAAATTCCCTTAAACTTTTGCGCAAAAGAATTGTTATAGTTTTGGCAACCAGAAAAGATGCAATATTGACAGCTGATTAAGAAATGGAAATTTTGTAAAATTTTGGTGTTCTTAACTCAGTTTCGGAAAAAAGAGCAGTGGTCCTAAAATTTGATTGGCAACTTATTTCAACCCCCAAAATTGTCAAATTTATTTCAGATTCGATCAGAATAAGTCTTTAAATATGTTTCAATACAAGAATTTTTAAAAGCAGACACTAAAATTAGTTCTAAACCTAATATTTCTTAACATTTTCGACTATCTTCTTTAAATTTTGTACAACTCAGTATTGGAGTCATTTTTTATGAAAGTAGGCACATATTTTAGGTCATTTTAAACAAAAACATGACTCAGTTTCTGACTTCAACAGTACTTTTTTTTTAATTTTGGACCATATTCCGATATTAATTGTGAAGTTCTTGTTTGAAGTAGAAAAAATAGGCTGTACCACTAAAATAAAACAATAAAGCTTTTTTAAGGATCACCCTAATGTCCATGCCTTTTGAAGCTTGAAGCAACTCATAAACACAGGCTATTGTTTCCTATACTCCCGCAGACAAAACTTGATATAAATTCCGAAAAACGGTCATAAGCAAAACTTTTTGAATACTTGAGGAAAGGTCAAATCCTCCGACACTCAATACACCATATATTTATCTTTTTTTCTTACTAGCACTTTAGTATTTAAATAAGATCTTTCTCAATATTTAGAGTAAGTATAAATAATTGACACAATAATCAATACTTTTTTTTGGAAAATCTTTCAAACTAAAAAAATAATAATGTTGGGAGCTTTTTATTCATTTGACCTATTTCCATTTTTATTTATTTTTAAAATGATAAATTCAATGATACGCAGCATGACCATAACAAAAAAAAGTATATAACCCCATATACTCTCTGTCAAACACTCAAAATCTCAGTTATGCTTCAAAGATTTTTACTTGTGATTTTCTATAAGAACGCTGATATTTTCTTTTTTTCATTTATGTGTCTGTCTATTTTCCTTTGTCCAAAGACTTCGCCTTCACCCATTTTGTCTATTGAATTCAAATTGAATGGCATCCCTTCAACTTATTCACCTGGCATCTATTTTATGAAAATGTATTTTTAATAGTGTTGCCGCAGGCCTTCATGAAAATACATTTTTACAAAAAGAAAAGTAACAAAACCAAACAAATTGTAACAAATGCAAAAATATTATCCAAATAAAAACAAATTGTTTTTTAACTTAAACACTAAAAACAAGTATTTCTGTTATAAATTTAAAGTCGATAGATCGAGTTGGAATTTGAACAGATGGTTGACATGGCTTTGTCTCAACTATACTGCACAAAAATTCAATATAAATATTTAGTAGAGAATAGTGTAACAAAAAGAAATAAAAAGTAACTTAGTATTAGAGAGTTGTAAAAATTCAAGTACAAGTACCAGTACCAGTACCATTGCCAGTACTTACTAGCACTTGAACTAGAACTTGAACTAGTATTGGGTACTCGGACTTGAAAGATCAAAGTACCAGCACTTTCCGAGTACTTCATTGCAAGTAGCAAGAATTACGTACTTATAAGTTCTTGAGCAGTACCTACTTCCAAGTACGTGATCATTACTTTCAAATACGTACTTCTCCAGTACTTGCAAAAAGTTAACCAGTACTTTCAAATACTTGCCCAGTACTTGGAAGTACTTAACCAGTACTTTTAAGTTATTTCAAGTACTTTAACAGTAAGCAATTGATTAGTTCTTTGATTGGTACACAAGACGTGCTTGAGGTGTACAATTACTTGTATTTTTTCTTAGTAGCAGTACCTAGTAATTTCACCTGAGAAGACTGAAGTTAAGTCCTGAAATACTTAAGTACTTTCGAGGCGGTAGAAAATTTTTATTTTAAACACTTTTATTATATACTTGCTTCATTGCGGCAACGCTGTTCTGAGTGAGTATATCAAATTCGTGCAGCTCAATGTCCATTACCTACCATGCATTGGTCGCTGCCATTGCCATCGTGCATCGGTTGAATGAATTGAATTGACGACACGAATGCTTTGACGTTGACGTTATCAAAGACTTTGTTGTCACTTTAACTTTCCATTCGCATTTATGGTATTTTTACTTTTATTAAGGTATTTCCTTTAAATTTATTTTTATCATTTAATTTTTCTTTAATAAAAATCAATGTACAAGTAGTTCCACATATACTTTAACCTTTTTGATATTCATCGACAGGGCTTTGAATGATATTCAATCCAAGTATACCTCAGTCTGTTGCTCCTTCATGTTAAGTATAAAAGAAAAAATCGTGACAGGAAGAAAGGCTTAACAGAATATTAAAAAAAAAAAGAACATGAATGAGGTGCAAATATTTGCTTGTTATGTGTAGATACGAAGTTGTAATGTTATTCAACCTCAATTAAGTGGAATTATGCGTAGTAGGCTCAAATTACAGTAAGCTTAAGTATAGGCACAGAAAAAACCTCATTCACATCGCTTCACAAAATCTTCAACTGTGAAAAAATGTAAAAAAAAAAAATTAGTAAAATATTATGAACGTAAGTAAATCTATTACTTTTTACAAATTGCTGGTGGAAAGACTGATGTTGCTGGATTTTAAGATGCTAAACATTGATAAAGTCAAAACAACATAACCTTTTCAAAACTGAAACAGATTTGGATACTTTCGAACTTTTGGCGTAATCACTTTTTAGTGGACTTAGGTTTGGTTAGGTAGAAAGGCTGACAGTTGATCTTGTTACTGTCACACTTAGATCAATGGAGATCCGTTGTGAAATCCTAGGAAATAGTATTCCATGTTGACTCCACCTGTACTTGAGAGCGCCAATGATTTTATGGGACAAATCTTCTTTCGCACTCGTGCAGTAGCAAGAGTTTTAAAAGATCTCGATGTTCACAAATCCGCTGGCCCGGATAGTGTCCCTCCCATTGTTCTGAAGAGGTGTTCTTCAACGCTGGCAAAACCACTGCGTAAGCTTTTTCATCTGTCCTACTCTACAGGTCTCTTTCCGAGTGGATGGAAAACAGCATTTGTCCAGCCTGTCCCTAAGAAAGGCGTATCTTCTTCTCCCTCTAATTATCGTCCAATTGCACTTACGTCCCTTCTTTCCAAGGTCATGGAAACGCTGATTAATTATCAGCTTAAGAAATATCTTGAAGATCGAAAGCTTCTCAATGACCGACAGTATGGCTTTCGTAGCAATAGGTCCACTGGTGATCTGATGGTATATCTCACCGAACAGTGGAACAAATCTTTACATCGTTTTGGAGAAAGTAAGATTATTGCACTTGATATTTCAAAGGCATTTGATAGAGTTTGGCATCAAGCTCTCTTATCGAAAATGCGTGCTTTTGCTATCGATGAATCTCTTCTTCTTTGGATTAGAAACTACCTTTTGGATCGTTCAATACAAGTCGTCTTGGATGGTTACGAGTCTGGTATTCATAAAATAAATGCTGGTGTGCCCCAGGGCTCCGTTTTGTCTCCGACTCTCTTTCTCATTTTCATTAATGACCTCTTGTCTGAAACTTCTAATCCATTAAATTGTTTTGCTGACGATAGCACCCTCAGCTTTTCATATTCGTTTCTAGATTCACATCACTGTCCTTCGGATGTGGAACTTCAACGGCACCGTATGATAAGCTCATTAAATTCTGATCTTGACAGTACTGTCCAGTGGGGAATGAAAAACCGTGTTGAATTTAATGCTTCAAAAACCCAATGTTGTCTGCTGTCACTGAATCAGAACCCACCCTCAATGCCGCTATCCATGAGCGGTACTTGCATCGAGGAAACTGATCAGCTTTCAGTCCTGGGTATGTGTATCACAGATCACCTTTTGTGGAACGATCACATATTCAATGTCGCCAAAAATGCTGCAAAGTGTTTAGGTTTTCTCCGAAGATGTAAAAAATTCTTTTCCCCTTCTGATCCGGCTATAATCTACAAGGCCTTCATCCGACCCAAGCTTGGGTATAACTCCCACATTTGGGCAGGTGCTCCTATAACTCACTTGAATCTCTTATAGATAGAATACAAAATAGAGGCTTAAAAATGATAGGTGATAGATCTATTACTCAAACAATCACAACTCTGAAACATCGCCGCCATGTTTCATGTCTCTCATTATTTTATCGCTATTTTTACAAGCAATGTTCTAGTGAAATAGCAGTTGCATTCCTCCCCTTAAACAATTCAACCGTAATACTCGCGCTTTTAGGAATGCCCATCAGTTTCGGACGTACTGTCAAGTACAGAGATTCTTTCTTTTCGTGGTATCCCAATAGGTTGTGTCCGGTGATCATGCTGACAAAGGAAAAAGATGTTTCTTGTTCATTTGCATAATTTTCTCTGTCCTCTGCTTATTGAAATTTGACCATAATTTTCTAGCTGTGCCACAAATTTCGAGCAGGTTTCATTTCTAATGGGTTTTTTCTAATATTTTTCTACCACGATCCTCTTTGATGCTACAGGTTGGTACTTTAATATGTCGTTTGTGGTTCATGCCTCCTATCTTTTGTCGTGTCAGTACAGCCGATGAGGACGACTCTTTCCTTGCCTGAGATCTCCTCTTGTCCATGGTTTTTACGATTGGGATCCTCTTAGTTGGCTTGGCTTAGAATCCTCAGCTGTCCCGCTGTGGATCTCCTTATCAGTCTCTCCATACTATTTGTCCATGATGCAGTGTATATCGTTGTGCCTAGCTTGTTTGGACGTTTCCCCAGTTGGACGAGAGCCAGGCGGAGGCAAAAGAGGACGTCCATTCCTTTCTTCACCTTACCTTGAGAAACCCTAGAGTTCGGCTCGTCCTGAGTCTGTCCGTATCGTTATTATCCGTCCATGACGGATTGTCGGCTTGCCTATTAGAGAAGAGCAAAAAATCACGACCTGTGATTTCGGACCTGTGATTAGAAAATCACAATCACGACCTGTGAACAATTCACGAACAAACTGTGAGCGCCTTAAATGTGATTTGATATGTGCCTGCGCTCATTTCACATTCTATGAAAAATCACAGATTCACAATCATAGTGCTAAAATCACAACGAACAGGAACAATTCACAAATCACGAAAAGAACTGTAGTCGTGATTCATTTTCCCCTGTGAACAAAATCACGACCAGAATAAAATAAAAAAAAAAATTAAAATCTCACAGACCAAGACGAAAGTATAAAGAATGAGAACGATGTCGTGATTTTCTTTACATTTTATGGGTAGGTTTTCTGATAGATTTTGCTTTCCAATTTGAGATTCTGAATCTGACCAGCAAGGCAAGCGTGAATTTTTTGACACCTACTGCCAACCCTCCTTTTCGTATATTTAAGTTTACTCCTTAATCCGTTGCTCTAGAGAGCTGAAATTTTGCAATTAACAACATATGCATTTTTGGAAATCCGCCCACTGCCACGCCTCCTTTTCTTTTATTTGAATTTTCCCCTAAATACGTTGCCCTAGAAAGCTGAAATTTTGTAAATAAGTTATCTAGAGCTTAAAGAGCAACACATACATTTTTGGAAAACCACCCACTGCCACGCCTCCTTTTCTTATATTTGAGTTTTACACTTAAAACGTTGTCCAATGGAGCTGAAATTGTGTAAATAAGTTCTCTAGGGCCTAAAGAATAACATATTAAATTTTTAGAAGTCCACCCACTGCCACGCCTTCTTTCCTTATATTTGAGTTTAACCCCTAATACATTGCCCTTGGGAGCTTATATTTTGTAAATAAGTTGTCTAGAGCCTAGAAAACATCATAATATCTTTGGAAATCCACCCAATGCCACACCTCTTTTTCTTATATTTGAGCTTTCTTTTTCATACGTTGCTTTAAAAAGCTGACATTTTGTAAATAAGTTGTCTGAACTTAAAAAGCAATATATAAAATTGTAAGAAATCCACCCACTGCCACGCCTACTTTTCTTGGATTTGAGTTTTATCCCTTCTCAGTTTTTTCAGAGGTTTTAAATTTTTGTCAATAAGCTGTTTAAAGCCTACGTTACCTACATATGAAATTTTTAGAAATCCACCCAATGCCACACCTACTTATTTAAGAGCAACATTTTATAATTTGCTGCCTAGAAATTGAAATTTTTATTTTCATATAAATGTAGAGACATTTATCTTTAATGCGAAAATATGATAGATCTCTACAAAATAAATATTGTTAAAACTTTTGTATTCAAAAAATGCTTGTTTTTAAGTTTTTTTTTTAAATTAAAAAGTGTGCAGTAAAATGAGTCACCATAAAATTATTCCGATTTTCTAATATATCTATTTTTGATTTAAGAATCACAATCACAGGTTAAACTCATCGTGAATTGCAAATCATAGTCACAGACTTACCTGTGATTGAACAATCACGACTTAGCTCCTGTTGCCTATAGCTTGGTTGGACGTTCCCCAAGTTGGGCGAGAGCCAGGCGGATGCAAGAGGCCGTCCTTTTATTTCTTCACCTTATCTTGAGCAGTCCTCAAGTTCGGCTTGTCCTGAGTCTTCAAGTAGCCTTATTTTCCGTCCATGACGGATTGTCTTCTTGCCTAGCATGGTTGGACGTACTCACAGCTGGGTGAGAGCCATCAGGCGGAGGAAAGAGGCCGTCCTTTCCCTTCTTCCCCCTCCCTTCAGCAGTCCTCAAGTTGGGTTCGTCCTTAGTCTGTCCGTACCCGTATTATCTGTCCGTGACGGATTGTCGTCTTGCCTAGCTCAGTTGAGCATACTCACAGTTAGGTGAGAGCCAGGTGGAGGTAAGAGGCTGTCCCTTCCCTTCTTCACCCTCCCTAGAGCAGTTCTCAAGTTCGGCTCGTCCTGAGTCTATCCGTACCCGTTTCATCCGCCCGTGAAGGATTGTCGTCTGGTCTAGCTTGGTTGGACGTCCTCGCAGTTGGGACTTAGTGGACTTAGGGTCAAGAACTCAGGAGATGCTCAATATTTTGATTTATTTTTCAAAGATGCTCATTTTTTTTACAAAACCGCAAATAGTCTTTATTTGCTTGAAAAGAAAGTTCGTTTCTATAATTTCCTATAAAACCATTCAGACAGATACAAAAACGTTTAGTAGCATTGGGTGATGACTAACTAACTATCGATGTATCCACATTAATATGAAGCTACTTCACCTGGGAGCAATGGACTCTGATCAAACTCCAAAAACGTTTGCGTTTAACAAAGCGTCCATTGATCTGAACGATGCATGCGTATAGAGTATAGTGTAGAGCCATATTTATATGACGTGTATGCAACTTAGCCGCACTTTATTAAAGCCTGTTTTCTGTGCCGGCTTTTAAATAAGTCTGTTTTGTATCTCTCTGTTGTCTGATGACGATGGTTATGGGGTTATAACTGCGTCATACTCAGTCTAGCAATAAGAAAAAAAAACTTGAAATATTTTTTGGTCCAAAAATCTGGTCGAAAGAAATTAAGTTAAAAATTCTCTATAGCAGCTTTTTCTGTTTGCGCGTTTGTGTATATTTTTGCTGTTTGGTTTGAGTCCTTCTACCTACCACTATTTTCAGCAATGACAGTGAAAATTCAATTTTAGGCATTCGTAACAGAAAAATTCAATTTAAACGAAACACAGAGATGGAGAGAGCTTTTAGGAACAATTCACAAATCACGAAAAGAACTGTAGTCGTGATTCATTTTCCCCTGTGAACAAAATCACGACCAGAATAAAATAAAAAAAAAAATTAAAATCTCACAGACCAAGACGAAAGTATAAAGAATGAGAACGATGTCGTGATTTTCTTTACATTTTATGGGTAGGTTTTCTGATAGATTTTGCTTTCCAATTTGAGATTCTGAATCTGACCAGCAAGGCAAGCGTGAATTTTTTGACACCTACTGCCAACCCTCCTTTTCGTATATTTAAGTTTACTCCTTAATCCGTTGCTCTAGAGAGCTGAAATTTTGCAATTAACAACATATGCATTTTTGGAAATCCGCCCACTGCCACGCCTCCTTTTCTTTTATTTGAATTTTCCCCTAAATACGTTGCCCTAGAAAGCTGAAATTTTGTAAATAAGTTATCTAGAGCTTAAAGAGCAACACATACATTTTTGGAAAACCACCCACTGCCACGCCTCCTTTTCTTATATTTGAGTTTTACACTTAAAACGTTGTCCAATGGAGCTGAAATTGTGTAAATAAGTTCTCTAGGGCCTAAAGAATAACATATTAAATTTTTAGAAGTCCACCCACTGCCACGCCTTCTTTCCTTATATTTGAGTTTAACCCCTAATACATTGCCCTTGGGAGCTTATATTTTGTAAATAAGTTGTCTAGAGCCTAGAAAACATCATAATATCTTTGGAAATCCACCCAATGCCACACCTCTTTTTCTTATATTTGAGCTTTCTTTTTCATACGTTGCTTTAAAAAGCTGACATTTTGTAAATAAGTTGTCTGAACTTAAAAAGCAATATATAAAATTGTAAGAAATCCACCCACTGCCACGCCTACTTTTCTTGGATTTGAGTTTTATCCCTTCTCAGTTTTTTCAGAGGTTTTAAATTTTTGTCAATAAGCTGTTTAAAGCCTACGTTACCTACATATGAAATTTTTAGAAATCCACCCAATGCCACACCTACTTATTTAAGAGCAACATTTTATAATTTGCTGCCTAGAAATTGAAATTTTTATTTTCATATAAATGTAGAGACATTTATCTTTAATGCGAAAATATGATAGATCTCTACAAAATAAATATTGTTAAAACTTTTGTATTCAAAAAATGCTTGTTTTTAAGTTTTTTTTTTAAATTAAAAAGTGTGCAGTAAAATGAGTCACCATAAAATTATTCCGATTTTCTAATATATCTATTTTTGATTTAAGAATCACAATCACAGGTTAAACTCATCGTGAATTGCAAATCATAGTCACAGACTTACCTGTGATTGAACAATCACGACTTAGCTCCTGTTGCCTATAGCTTGGTTGGACGTTCCCCAAGTTGGGCGAGATCCAGGCGGATGCAAGAGGCCGTCCTTTTATTTCTTCACCTTATCTTGAGCAGTCCTCAAGTTCGGCTTGTCCTGAGTCTTCAAGTAGCCTTATTTTCCGTCCATGACGGATTGTCTTCTTGCCTAGCATGGTTGGACGTACTCACAGCTGGGTGAGAGCCATCAGGCGGAGGAAAGAGGCCGTCCTTTCCCTTCTTCCCCCTCCCTTCAGCAGTCCTCAAGTTGGGTTCGTCCTTAGTCTGTCCGTACCCGTATTATCTGTCCGTGACGGATTGTCGTCTTGCCTAGCTCAGTTGAGCATACTCACAGTTAGGTGAGAGCCAGGTGGAGGTAAGAGGCTGTCCCTTCCCTTCTTCACCCTCCCTAGAGCAGTTCTCAAGTTCGGCTCGTCCTGAGTCTATCCGTACCCGTTTCATCCGCCCGTGAAGGATTGTCGTCTGGTCTAGCTTGGTTGGACGTCCTCGCAGTTGGGACTTAGTGGACTTAGGGTCAAGAACTCAGGAGATGCTCAATATTTTGATTTATTTTTCAAAGATGCTCATTTTTTTTACAAAACCGCAAATAGTCTTTATTTGCTTGAAAAGAAAGTTCGTTTCTATAATTTCCTATAAAACCATTCAGACAGATACAAAAACGTTTAGTAGCATTGGGTGATGACTAACTAACTATCGATGTATCCACATTAATATGAAGCTACTTCACCTGGGAGCAATGGACTCTGATCAAACTCCAAAAACGTTTGCGTTTAACAAAGCGTCCATTGATCTGAACGATGCATGCGTATAGAGTATAGTGTAGAGCCATATTTATATGACGTGTATGCAACTTAGCCGCACTGAGGGAAAAATGAATGCACTCCGTACAGAACCATAAATGTAAATTGTATGTACCGATGTTTGCAAAGGATTGCCATCGAAGGTCTATTCACTAAGTAAAGTTAATGTGTACTAGTTATAATTCAAGTTATGTATCGAATAAAACTAACAATCTAGAGTACCGATTTGTGTATTGGATAAAGACGTAATATACTCATTACAAAACTATGGACCAGCTAAAGTCAAATATGTTTCAATTTAATAAAATTTAAATTTAAAAATTAAGCTTATGTGCTGAGTATAAGCAATGTGTACTAAGTCCATCTCGATATCTATTCAATAGAGACGTTTAATAACCAACACATATCAAGTGCCAGCCATCTAAATAAAAAATTATTAACTACATTAAGTTATGTGCTGTGTAAATACGACGTGTACTGAGTCTATGTCTACATTTATAGAATGCAGACGGTATATAATCAGCGCATATCAAGCGCCAGCCATCCAACAATAAAAAACATTTGATACATAAAGTTATATACTGAGTATATGCAACGTGCACTGAGTCTATAGTGACATTTATTCAATGCAAACAGTTAATACTCAAGCGCCAGCCATCCACCAATAAAAAACATTTATTACATGAAGTTATGTACTGAGTAAATATGACGTATACTGAGTCTTTGTCGAGATTTATTCAATGCAGATGGTATTTACTCAGTTCATATCAAGCACCAGCCATCGAAGTATAGAAAACATTTATTACATAAAGTTATGTACTGAGTATATGCAACCTGCACAGAGTCAATGGTGACATTTGTTCAATACAGACGGTATATACTCAACACATATCAAGCGCAACCCATGCAACTGAAACTGTTATAGGTTACATTAAGTTATGTGTTGAGTAAATACGACGTGTGCCATTTCGACATTTATTCAATACAGACGGTATATACTCAATACCTACACATGTATCTATTGACTAGCTACAGTGCTGAGTCCACGCAACTTGTACTGACTCTATGTGTATATTGAGCACTTCAGCCATCCAAGCAATGAGTTTCAACTTATTCAGTTTTGGCACCAGTTTTTTGTGCCCCCAAGTGGCCTGGTGGATGCGTGCTATCTTCGTGTGTGAAAGGTTCCCAGTTCAAATCCGAGTAAGTATCACAAAGTATTTTTAAAATAAAATAAATATCTAGAAAATAAACTTTCAGAATAAGGTGAAACGTTACAGAGGATTCTCTTAAATGTATGGACTCATAACATAAATGTGTAGTGACATATGGACTCATTTCACAAATATGTGGAGTACATAGACATATGGACTCATTACATAAATATGAATTGAGTACATAGACTCGATACAAACATATGTAGTGAGGACATACACACATGGAACTACATAAACATATGAACTCATTACATAAATATGTACTCATTACATACAAATTCATCTGTCCTCACTACAAAGAATCTGTACTTAGAAAACCGGTTTGTTTTTAGTAAATGCATACATAAAATATTTATATTTATTTATTGAGTGCATAGACACTGTACTAATCGCAGAAAACTAACAGTTTATTCAAAAAATGCCTAAATAGATTTATTTACATTTATTTAATAAGTGCATATGAGCTATACTCAGTACATCATCATGCGACAACCTACACATAATTATTTACTGAGTCCATGGAAAGTTTATATTTACGCAATGATACCAAAAAATAGTGCATAGAATCTATTCTCACTACATAATCGTAAGCTGGCGTGGTACATATTCGTGTAATGAGTCTACAGAACTATTTAGTAGCTGCTTCACTGCTAATAGGTTTATGTTGTCAGTATATATTTCATTAGGTAATGAGTACAGAAAAGTATGTGTGCAGAAAAATATGGGATGAGTAAATAAAATGATGTGCTGAGTGCATACATTTTTCCCTCAGTGCGCACTTTATTAAAGCCTGTTTTCTGTGCCGGCTTTTAAATAAGTCTGTTTTGTATCTCTCTGTTGTCTGATGACGATGGTTATGGGGTTATAACTGCGTCATACTCAGTCTAGCAATAAGAAAAAAAAACTTGAAATATTTTTTGGTCCAAAAATCTGGTCGAAAGAAATTAAGTTAAAAATTCTCTATAGCAGCTTTTTCTGTTTGCGCGTTTGTGTATATTTTTGCTGTTTGGTTTGAGTCCTTCTACCTACCACTATTTTCAGCAATGACAGTGAAAATTCAATTTTAGGCATTCGTAACAGAAAAATTCAATTTAAACGAAACACAGAGATGGAGAGAGCTTTTACTTTAAAACTCATGTAATATATTTTATGTATATGAAGACAGGAGCTTGCCTTTGGTGATGGTATTATTTTTATTCAAAGGGGTTGTAACCTTTGTTTTTCAGTCACGTCATGTTGTTAAATAATTGAAATAAAGTCAACCCAGACGCATATATACCTACAACGAAACAGGTGTGTTTCGAAGATTGATGTTTAAAATTCTTCGACGTGATATGTGTGTGACATTCAGGATGGTTCTGGTGAATTATGGTGAGTTTATTTTTTGTTTTGGAATTGAGGTTGGAAATTGAATTATTGAAGAAGTTTTTTTTTTTAATTTTGAAAGAGAATTTTTAATATAATTTTGAATCTTGGTTTGAAGTTTTAAAATCTATGTATTTGTATTAAGAGAATTTTATCAGAAGAGTGAACTATTTACTATGGCTTTTGTGCAAATACAAGTAGATACAGATACAGTTCTTTTGAGAACTGCTTGCAACTGTGTAGAGAAAATTATCTTATAAAAAAAACAACAAAGAACATCTGGGTGCTTAACAATTAAATCAAAACATGGTTCTTCTTATTTTTCGAAACTTTTGTTTTCACAGTCATCTATCGAAAAAATTTAAAACTTTTTATAATATACGCTTCACTTTACAAAACAAATTGCAATATTAAGGGTATTAATGCAGCAGAGTAAAGTCGTCGTAAACGTAGTAAGGTTTTAAACTTCGTAAGTCTGTCAAATTTTCCATACAAATTGTGACAGAATTATGAAGTTTAAAACTTTACAACGTTTATGACGACATTACGCTGTTGCATGAATACCCCTATTGTGTCAGTTTCCGCTTAATCGGATTTTTAAATTTTTGAGTTTTTAGGCATTACAGTCAAACTTCAATACAACGAACTTCCCTATAACAAATATCTTTATATTGCGAACTGCCACTCTGTCCCCGTCCCCTAAAAAAATATTCTATACAAATTTGTCTCCATATAACGAATTTCTCTATAACGAAATTGTCTTTATAGGGAAATAATTCTTGGAACCCATCATCATTTCTGTTTCATTATAACGAAATTTCTATACAAAATTTTTGTCAAATTTCTCACTCCTAAAAAAAATGGAACGCCACAAAGTTTTTTTTTTCAACTTTCTGCAAATAAAATCAATTTGGTATGTGAGAATTCCCGATTTTGTAGAAAATTTGTAGGAAATGTTGTTGTAACAATTAAAAAATTAAATTCGGTTTTTTCATCAAACGTCAGTTTCAAAATCAAAGAGCGGTTGTTCTTTTCACCAAGGGCCTTGAGGGTCGTTTGCTTTCAATAAACGACTTTTGTCGAAATCGATCATCGAAAAAAAAATAATTTTGATGTTGAAAATTTAAATTACCTATAATGAACGTAATTTCTCGTTGTGAACTGTTAACGAAAAATTTGGTTAAGAAAGTTTAGTTGTAATCGTAAGCCAGAAACTCGTAATAACAGCCCAAGTTCTGCTTCCATAACTGTAAAACAAAAGGGAATAGTTCCTGCGTTATGCGTTATATTTTTCACTTTCATTAAAATTGTACTAAACAAAAATTGTACATTTATAAAAATAAAAAAATGTTTGTTATTCATCATTTTCATACATACATTGCCTGAGTATCTGATGTGAAAAAAATGATATTTTCAATAATTTACGAAATTTTCCTTTAGCGAATTTTGCCTTAAACTTCTCTATAACGAACTAATTTTTTGGCCCCTTGAGGGTTCGTTATAAAGAAGTTTGACTGTATATGAAAAAATCGTGACGTGCCCTTTAACTCAACGTTCGGAGAACGATAAAATATGATTAATTCTCTCGTAAGAAATTCAAAAGCGAATTTTATTTTTGATCCGATCGGGAATCTCATTTTTCAGATCTTTAAAAAAAAATCTTTATCACGATCGAATCAAATTTGCTGCCATCCGTACAATATTGTTCGATCCGAAATTTATCATACGGTAAAAATTGCAGATCCATTCATGATCCGTTCAAATAAGAAAGATAAATGCATTTTACGAATGGAGAAAATTTCGAAAAGCCAAAGTTACGCAAGACTAAGTATCGAAAATCCTCGGAACTTAGTTGTTTCTTGAGAGATTCAGTCAAATTGACACAGCTGGGAGCTGACACAACATTAGAAAAGAAAAAGTTTTTTCAGCAGGGTGCTTCTAAAATTGTCAACATTTTGCAACTTCATTGTTTCTTGAGCAATTTCAATGAAATTGACACTGGTATCGCGTAAAACCAAAAGGATCGCTATAATAAATGGTCGTTTTGACCATTGCTCTCTCTATATTTCCTATAGTTATTATAGAGATAGATATCGTCAAAACGATTATCAGCTAAGCTGATTCCACCCCTGGTGATAGCTAAGGCAGAGTAAAAAAATAATATTTTCAAAACACGCGGTTTCAATAAAATTTCAACATTTTGCAACTTTGCTGTTCCTTGATCGATTTAAATGAAATTGACACTTGTTTAGCTAAGACTAAACGAAAAAGAAAAAATATTTTCAAAACAGGGTATTTCAAAAAATATCAAAATTTTGCAACTTTGCTGTTTCTTGATTGATCTTAATCAAATTGACAAAGGTAGGTGCTGTCGCAAGATAAAAAAAAAATCAAAAGGGTGTTCCAAAAAATGTCAACATTTTGCAACTTCTTCGTTCCCTGTGTGATTTTTAATGTAATTGAAACTGGTGATAGCTTAAACAGAATTAAAAAAGAAAAAAATCAAAACAAGGTGTTCCAAAATTTTTTAAATATTTTTCAACTTCATAGTTAGGTACAACACGTTTCAAACAATAAAGAAAATAAATTAGGAACTCTTTTCTTAGCCCTCTACCACAGCTCAAAGTCTTACAAAATTAGCAAAATATTCCCTTTTCTTATATTATATTTAAGGAAGATAATTCAATTTCCCATAGAAAAGATTCTCGACGAAATTGTTAAAACGGTTCGAAAATTCATTGCTCAGTCACTTTTTTTTTACATTTTTTGAACATACATAACATAAGTATCTATCTATAATGAATTTTTTGTTTTTGTTTCAACTGAGTGGACTTTTTTATTGAAGAGGAAGAAATAGACCAGGAAAAATAGCACAAATCGTATGGGGAACCTTGAAAAAATTAATTCATGAAATATTAAAATTGGAATCGACGCAGAATTACAACCTCTATAACATATCCAAAGTCCCCCAAAATCCCCGCATTGGCTTTTTGTGTAGATGCATTTGAAGAGGTGCAGACGGGGAGAATTTGGAGGTCTATCAAACTAAAATATTTGTTTGGGTAAAACCTAATCATATGATACATGCTTTAAGGGTAGTTTTTAACGCTAAATCTAATGAAACCAAATTCAAAATGATACAACTACCCAAAAAGAAGTTATAGTCCTTTTTATGTAATGATGACTTTTTTTTTCAGGTACAACAGGTAAAATATTACCGAAAACCCTTTGAAAATAACGGTATGTTAATGAAACTTGGAATGAATGTTTCATTTGTCATAGGAACTAAGAATCAAGAGAGTCCCTAAAAATATCCATGGTCAAAGGGTGTTTTTTTTAAGGGGGAGTGGCAACAAAGAATGTTAACCATAACACCCACGTAAAAACTCTTACATTCATGAAACTCGCCAAAAATATTAATCTCTTCATGGCAACCAAGAATCAAAATAGTCCATACAAATATCTTTGTTCTAATAGTGTTTTTGGTGACTGTTAACTTTTGACTTGTTCTACGGAAAATACGATTTCAAAAATTAATTTTTGCTTGAAAAGGCCCATAACTTTGTTAAGAGTGCTTGTATCATTTTAGATTTGCTTTTATTAGATTCAGCGTTAAAAAATACCCTTGAATCATATACCATACCTACTTTGTGTATATACCTCAATTACACCAAATCGGAATTTTGGCTCAAATCTTCCAACTTCTTCCCAGATTTTCCCTCTCTTTAATAAAAAAACCCAGAACAAATATATTTGTGAGGACTATTTTGATTCTTGGTTGCCATGACAAAATATATATTTTTGGCGAATTTCATGAGTGTAAGAGTTTTTTCGTGGGTGTTATGGTTAACATTCTACACTTGCCCCTCCCCCTTAAAAAACACCCTTTGACCATGGATATTTTTAGGGACTCTCTTGATTCTTAGTTCCTATGACAAATGAAACATTAATTCCAAGTTTCATTAACATACCGTTATTTTCAAAGGGTTTTCGGTAATATTTTACCTGTTGTACCTGGAAAAAAAGTAATCATTACATAAAAATGACTATAACTTCTTTTTGGGTGGTTGTATCATTTTGAATTTGGTTTCATTAGATTCAGCGTTAAAAACTACCCTTTAAGCATGTATCATATGATTAGGTTTTACCCAAACAAATATTTTAGTTTGATAGACCTCCAAATTCTCCCCGTCTGCACCTCTTCAAATGCATCTACACAAAAAGCCAATGCGGGGATTTTGGGGGACTTTGGATATGTTATAGAGGTTGCAATTCTGCGTCGATTCCAATTTTAATATTTCATGAATTAATTTTTTCAACCTCGGAACCTATTTTTCCTGGCCTAAAAGGGCTCGCTTATGGTTTCGTTGTTGCCCTTGTTGCTCGGTAACGGTCTGCAGCTAGTGATGGATGAAAAATGAATTCTACAGGCCGAGGTACAAAAGTCGAATCAAGTATTTAAACAAAAAATAACTCATTTTTTGTATTTCTTTCTCTTTATTGACAAAAATATATTCTTGAGCTATCAAAAAGCATACAAAAGTTAGATCTTCAAATTAAAGATTATTATTTCAAAAATGGAAGTTTTTCCTCTTGCCAAAATAAAAAAGTACAGGCAGTTAGGATTGTTTCTTTAATCGTTTTTGGAAGCCCAGCTCAAATCCAAAATTTTGATTGTTTCTTTAAACTTTTTTTGAAGCCTAACTCAAATCCACCACCCCTTTTCGGCCATCAGATCGGTCTTTCGAGATATTTCTGTTTAAAAAATAAGAAAATATGTTATTTTGTTTGCTTTTTTTTAGAGGTTATGTAACAACGAGAGGTGATTTATTTTATTTTTTAATTTGCAAAACTTTCTGAAAGAACTAATCCTTTTCTTTGAAAATCAGTTTAAATTTGTTTAAAATATTGATTCCTCTCTGATCAATTCCTTATGTTGAAAATTATATTTTTAGCATACATTTCAACATACAAAAACTGTTGATTTTATAAGTATACACTTTCAAGTTTTATTTGTAAGCTTAGAATTTGTAGCTTTATTTTGTTTACTCCATGCTTCGGCTCAAAAGCTTAAGCTAAAACTGTTACCTCTTGGAAAAAAGTGAAGCAAGGGCATTTTGATTTGCTTCAAATTTGTTCAGAGAATTTTTAAAAGTTCGAGTTGTTGAGCTCATTTAAAAATGGTGTGCTCCAATAAAACGGTTTTAATATTTCCAAACGTTCTCAAAATCGGCTCTTACATATTTTTTATTAAAGCTGCAATAACCAGAGCAAATTTAAAATGTCTCACGTTTGTCGCAAAATGGATTAAGGGAGTTTAAGTTTATTGAGAACATTGGTTTATGCATATTTGGGTTAGTTTGAGTTAATTTTTTACAAATAATTTTTATAACTGCATATTGAATTTCAATGTTTGGTTACTTAAAAAAATTCAAAGAAAAAACAATTCGTACCCAAGTACTTTTGACGTAATCACACTTATCCATTAGCATTGTTATCGTATTAATGTCATATTTCTCCAATGCCTATAGCTTCATTAGGGCTTGAAATTCTAAAAAAAAACTAGTCAAAGCATTCTAGTCAAGGGTCCAGGAATCTTGATATTTTTGTTTTTATTTTATTTTATTTTATGTTATATTTTTAATCACACAAATCAGAGCTTAAGCTGAAAAAGCTTAAAAGCTTAAGCTGAAGCTACATGAATTTAGCTTTAGCTTTTTTTAAATACCTATTTCTATAGAAGAAATCACCCAAATCCTAGCTTTTACTTAAAAATCCAAGTTATAGCCTTTTTATTAGTGACAAGACCCACTGAGCTTAGGTAGTGGGCTTAGATTTATATCCATTTTTTTTAAATGTCAAACTATTCTACGAATTAAAATGCAACAAATTGGAGGTATTCGGAACTGATAAAATATTTTTTCTCAATTCAATGACGCTCCACCCTAGTACCTACATATTTGTGTTTTAAATAAATATGCGATACATGATTTTCATCCCAACTAATAAGCTCTTCAGTGCTAAGCTCTGCAAATCTGCTCTTGTAAGACTCTTTAAGGTCTCATGGCTTGAATTAATATTAAATATCTTCTTATGAAAGCTAAATCACTCTCCTTATTTTTAATATAAGATCTCAGCTCTTTTCAAATTTCAAAGAACTTAAAGTTTTATTAGTAAAACAGGTTTTCCTCCTATAGTAGGAGCTAATAAAGTTTTCTTAAGTCTTATAGGATCTTATTTAAAAAAAATTAACTCTGTGTAAAAGTCGTAATATAAGTAACCAAATATCAAAACATTTTTTAAAAGTTTAACTATGTAATGTAAAGGATAATGTTGTGTTAGAAGACTCTTATAGGAGTTACATTGAAAACAAAAAATGTTCTTCCTCGTCGAAATCAAAAACAATAAAACTTCATAAGAAAATGGACAGTGCATTACCAATGTAAAAATAAAAAGTTTCAGGATCTTATAAGAGGAGAGTTCCAAGAGCTTTGTAAGGATACTAAATTGGAGAAAAAGTGAAACAGATGACAACAAAAATGTCTAAAAAACAAATAATTACAAAAAATTAGTCAAATATGCATTATTTCAAAATTAATTTTTTTCGAGGTAAAATGTGAAGTACCAAATATTAGTACCAAATGTCAGTATCAAATTCTGCTCCACTTCTGTGACAAACAACTATTAAAATAATGTTACCATATCTTCACCTGATTGCAAGAACTAGGTAACTCAATTTCATACATTTTGGAGATAGCAGCTTTTATAAGAACATAGCTACTGGAGAACGATGGAAAGTTAAATTTGTATGTTCCTGAAACTTCACAAATATCCTATATTTGTCTGTGATAGAAAAAGATTAGACAAAAAGTCTATGAAACTATACAAAATAATAGCGTTTTTGCCGATATATTATTAAAATATAAAATTGAGTTACCTAGTTCTTGCAATCAGGGGACTATATTATAACTCATATTCTCCCAAAAATAGTTTTGTTGTTTTTGACATGATAAAACTAAAAATCTGGTAAGAGGATTAAACTCTCATATAAAATTCATTTACCTCTTCTTGCTATGAGAAAATAAAAATGCCTCTAAGCCGTTTAACGCTTTTAGCGATCTCATAAGAATCTGGTAGGTAGTATAAGTACCTAACTGCCTGCTAAGAGACATTTTTTTAACTCTTGAAACTCCCGTAAACTTATCTAGTAAGACTCTGGTAGAGCCTTATGAGAGGAAAAATGTTACTTGAGGTATGCTCATACGTAGGTAGGTTTCAAGAAAAGAAATGAGTATTAAATAAGCGGGCTTAACTGTAAGTACTTATATTGCCTGACAAATAGACAAATTAACACTGAATTTACCCATCCCCATTTCAAAAGTGCCTTAATTTTGCTCCTGAAAAGCTCACAGTTTTTCCAATTTTCTATGACAATGCCTACATAATATTATGTTTTTCAAATAAAACATTCATACTGGAACTAAACTAAACCAGCATTGTACCTACTTCAATTTATTTTATCTTAACAAAAATAAATCCTCAAACCAATAACAACTTACTTCGTATAGCACACTACAAAAAAAAATCAATTTATAGTTGGGTCAATTATATTGTCTGGGTTCTATTATAAATTTTATGTGAAACATGATCCTTTCTAACTTCAACACTTATTTTGCATTGTATTGATATTTTTCCCCTATAGGTATTTATGATATTTCTTTTTCAAAAGTATAAGGGGTGTCTTGCAATAATATAGAACAATGTTTCAAAACTGTGGAAGTTAGCTACCTAACCCAATTTAGTCCTTGTTAACAATAAGAATTCATTAATTGAGAATGCGTTTGAGTTTTGAACTTTACAATTGAACCTATATCTTTGATCAAAAAATGGGGAAAAAATAAATTATTATTTGCAAGATATGAACCATGAAATTCTAAACCTGATTATAATATGTTAAACAAGAATTTATTATTAAAAAGCACGAGCTTTCTGCTACCAACTTGACATGTACATCCGCACATCACCATCAGTGTTATTCATATTTACCCTTCTTCTTATGTTGCCATGCAAACGCATGTATACCTACATCCTTTTCTCAATGCCATTGATGCATCCCTATTCTTTGTGCCTTTATATAGCTACAAAATGTCATTGCATCGTTATTAATACATCCGTTTGACTATTTCCTTTTCAGATACACTACGCGCATAAGAACAAAGCCCTCAGTACAAAAAGCAAAAAACAAAAACATAGTTCGTGCGAAATTCAAAGGAAACGATCACGTATTCCTGCACACACCAAAGCGACAACAACGACGAGGAGCGCAAGCACGGCAACAACGACGACGTGACGTACAAAACGTACTAAAAAACAACAACAATTACAACGGCAAAAATTCCACTTTGTAAATGACGGTGAAAATTGCAAACCTTCTGACACCTCCGCCGACGTCCATTGCAACCGCAACCCTAACCACAAACGCCGACAGCCACCACTACTATCTGAAACCTTACGACCACTTTAGCAAAACAACATTTGATACCTTCACAATGCCGTTCGCCAGTCCCACGTCCATAATGACAAATCGGGACCATCCCTTTAATCAGTCCACCCAATCGACACGACCCCTGCTAGCCGACCGGAAGCCCCCACAATTGCTTGGCAAAAAGAAATTCAACAATGGCCGTGCGAACAGCAGCCAACAGCAACATCAACAACGTGAGAGCGGTGTCAAAGTTCAGGGCATCAATGACTTTGACATCATATCACAGCAATATAAGTACCTAAACAGTCATCACCTGGGTTACCCGTACGGCAGTCCCCCCTCACCTACAGCTAATTCAAGTGACTTTGTGTTCTCCGATACGACATCAACGACGACGACGACGAAGATGATGAGTAGTGGTTGTGGTGGTGGTGGCGGTGGCGGTGGAGGTATCCTGGCGCCTTCATTGCGACAGCCATTGTCCGAGAACGGCAGTTCACCTGCCACAAGGACCTACGATAGCAATTACTACTGCAACACATCGCGCTTTGAAGACGACTTCTGTTGTCGACGGAATGATCAATTTGATAGCATACAAGCTCCCTTTGTAGTTGGACAAATAAACAACAACAACGACATGAGAATGGAAGGCAGTGGCGATGATGATGGTGGAATTCCGACTATCAGCAATGGCGGACCCTTCATATTCGGTGTTCATCATAGAGCGCCACCAGGCGGTAGAGATTTTCTCGATAGCACAGCTGTGATAAGCGATAAGGATGCGACATACTCAATGGAAAAGGGACAGAAGTCAATGGTGAGTTAAATTTTTAAAGTCGATATTATTGGAAAAAATCTTTAATTTGCTTGATTAAAAAACACCCTTGAGGCCCACATGGCCAGAATACAAACATTAACAGACGAGTAGGTACTTCGGATAGAAATACCAATTAAATGCTGTTATTTCTTGTTGACTGAAAATTTCAATAGATAGAAAGGATGTTTGTATCTACATATTGTATGTAGATACTTAATATGCGTTTTAAATAAAGCTCCACAAGGTATATCTGTGGCTGTTTTTACGTTAAAAAATGTAAACCTACCCAGTGAATAAAATATTAAATCCAGACAAAATTCTTAACTTTTCAGACATTTTAAATAGGAAACCACCCAAGGTCTGGTCACAATAACAATCCATTGTTTTAAAAAAAAAATAGAATTAGTACAGGACCGGGTCATAGAAACTACTGCGTTTATGGATATGATTTAATCTTCTTCTTTACTTCTTTTTTAGCTATCACTCCCACCCAAAATCTGCTGTGGGCTCCTATAGCTTAATAGTCCCTAGCCACCTCCCCACCCTTTGTGGAAAATTGGCACCACTCAGAAAATGGAAGCTAGCTAACATTTGAATTTTATTTTATTTAAATATACTCAGTGATTGGCAGTGTAAAATGGTAGGTACTTAGCTTAAAGTTTGTGCAGAACTCCAAAACTATGGCTTTTCCAAGCATATAAAATTTATCGAAATCGGTTGAATACTGTTCGAGAAAATGATACCATAAGATTTTCCAAAACCTTTGTGAGTAAGTAACTGAGCAATCCCAGAAAACTTGCCAAGTTTTAGTCAGCAATCATTCAAATATTCACATTGTACAGGGTTCGGTTTCAATGTTTAGGGGAATGACTTTTGGGATTATTCTAAGAAAAAAACTGTATAAGGGGAAAGGTCAATTTCAGCCTCCCCTCAGGCAAGGGGCAATTTTTGAAAAACTGACCTAAAATGGAAGATACAATTTTTTTTTCAAAATTTTGCGTATTTAAGTGCTTTTTTGTGCTTGATATTCAACGCCCCTATCAATTCTTAGTCGAGTGCTGCAAACCAAATGGCTGTCCTGTATGTATTCTAGTTTTTGAAAATTTTGAAAATGGCAAAGGGGAAGGGTATGAGATGCGTTCCATCGTTGTAAAATTTTATGAACTATTTAATAAGTACCTTGGATTCGTATTTTGTTATCAAAAAACTCATTAAATTTTTAATTTTGTTGTTTCAATAAGAAAAAAGTATAAAATACCCAATCCTCAGCGTCGTTTCCATTTCCTATACGCTTCCCACATTTTCCCCCTTTTAAAAAAATACCTATACATTTCTAGCTTGACACCCTGGCTTATTAAGAAAATAGAGTTTACTGACAGAAAATGTGAAGTTCTATGCAAGTTTTTGAAAATAAAAAAGTATAGTTTAGAAAAGAAAAAATACATTCATCATACGCCACAGTAGACCAAGAAAATTAAACTTTGACCTGGAAAAATTCTGACACACAATTTTGGTTTGATGTTTTTAGTTTTAACCATTTCTTTAGAAGTAGCCTAGATTTTGATCGGGCCTAAAGAAAAAATAGGGGGGGGGGGTTAAAGGGGGTGAAATTCTGTTTTTTCAACTTCGTTTTCTTTATCATAAACCTACAAATCAAGGCAAAGCTGGTTGTATTTTAATTGAATATAATATCTTCTGAGTTAAAACACCCTTTGAGACTCAAATCTTGAAAATTCACTCCAGTTATTAGCAATCATTGCTTATTTCAAGTTACTAACGTATGTGGTGCAAACACAAGAGAACTCCAGTGCAAAATTGCTCTTTTTCTTATTTTGAATTAACTTATCTGTCTTTTTAGGCTCCCTTATAGACTATTGATTATGTCATATAAAAAAGAACTTAGACGTTCATGGGATTTTATTGTTAAAATCATCAAAGGTGAGAAAACCGCGGAGTGCTATTAAATCGGAGGATGCATTTTTTTAGAGGGGGTGCAAATGCACCCTTTTTGAGTTTTTGCATATAATTCAAAAACGGAGCAAAATTTTGAGATAATTCTGAAAACCTTTAGTTAGCTAAATAAAAAAAAAAATCATTGCAAAAAAAATATGCAAAGTCGTATGTTTTTGTTTTTGTTTTTTTACTTATTTGCTTATAACTTTCTTACCCGCAGAGATAGGTATAGGCATTCTTCAATACAAAAGAAAGATAATTAAATTTTCTTTGAAATTAATTATTTAAAAAAATGTTTTGGTTAAAAATCGACCGAGAAATAGTCGTTCAAACTAGGCTTATTTTAAGTTTTTAAGGGTTTATAAATGACATTTTTGTCTATTTTGATGGACTTGTTTGATTATCGCTCAAACTGGGTGTATTAGGGAGTCATGACCAGTTAAGTCAAAAATAAAAGTAAAATTTCAATTTTTTTACAGTTTTAGGGTTGCCACCTTATTTTTTCATAATTTAGAATAATTGCCAAGATCAGCACACTTGCTCTTACAAAGCCGGGTTTTGAACACATATTAGCTTATATTTTCTCGAACACGGTTGAAATACGTTGCCAGACGAGCTCAAAATTTTTTAATTAGGTATTAAAGAAATAACTTTTTTTATTTTGAAATACCTAACTCATCTAGCACTATTTTGTCCATATAACAAAAGGCATAAGCTACTAAATACCCTGATTTGTAAAAGTAGATTTGTTAGCTTTGACAATCATTTAAAAAATTACAGAACAAAAGGAAAAAAAATCACCAACCTTATAACATTTATAGCATTTTCGAGAGCCAAACTCGTCTGGCATAGTTTTGTCTCTATGTAAGGAGACATTAGCTAACATGTATTGAAAACCTGGCTTTTAAAAATAAGGTTTGACATTTATTTGAAATAAAAAAAGTAGTTTCTTATAATACCTACTTTGTTGAGCTCGCCTGGCAAGGACTTTTAACCGTTAGAAGGTATAAGTTAACATGTGCTCAAAATCCGGCTATGTAAGAGCGAGTGTGTTGATTTAGGCAATTTTTCATATATTTAGAAAAAAAATAAAAGGCAACCCTAAAACTGTGAAAAATTTGAAATTTTACTTTTAGTTTTGATTTTACTGTTCATGACTCACTAATACACCCAATTTGAGCGTATAATCTAATAAGTCCATCAAAATAGCCAAAAATGCCACTTACAATAGACGCTCGATTTAGTGAATCTCGAAATAGTGAACTATCCACAATAGTGAACATACAAAATTTTATATAAAAACGTATTTTGTATAAAAATGTCGCGGAAGCATTTTACATAGCTTGAGAGCTCTGAGGAATTGTTTCTGTTTTTTGTTTTAAGCTGAGTTAAAGCCTTGTTTAATGCTTAATTAATATTAAAAACATTCACATCGAATGAAATGTGCATTTTGGATCAAATTCACCTTTAAAACTCTCTTATAAAACTCCCGCTGGAAAAAGTGAACGATCTCGAAACAGTGAACAGGCCTGGTTTTTATTACTTCACTATATCGAGCGTCTACTGTATAAAGCCATAAAAACTTAAAATCAGCCTACTTTGAACGGTTTTTTGAATAATTAATTTTAAAGGAAATTAAATTATCTTTCTTTTATATAGAGCTATGTTTATACCTATCTCTGCTAGTAAAAAAGTTATAAGCAAATAAGGAAAAAAAAAGAAAAAAAAAATTCGATTTTTCATATTTTTCTGCAATGATTTTTTTTAATTTTGCTACTACAAATTTTTTTAATTTTTTTTTTCAAAAATCCATTTCGATGGTAAATTTTATTCTCTACAAAAAATTAGTCAGCCATAAATTTTTTATGAATTTTTAAAGTTCGTTTCAAATTTTTAATGATTTTTTCAATTCGCAAAAAAATTATACCATCTAAAGGCCACTGGATCGTGATAATAGTTCAACATGTTTCAGTAATTGGTCAGCCATAGGTTTTTTTTAATAATTTGTTTAAGTTTTTGTTTTTTTTTCAAGGTTGGGAATGATTTTTGTGCCAAATCATATTCATTTAATTCGAAGATAGGCAGGTAAAATAAATTGCGGTAATGTTGATATCTAATAGTTTTTCCCCTAAAAAAAAAAGACTATTGAAATATTTTCCCACTATGAATATTTTACCACCATTTAAACCACCAAAAGGATTTTCCAACCTTTTTGGTTGAAAAAACCACCAATCTGGGAACCTTGGATAAATTAAAAATTCCCATTTTTGCAACTTTGCAGTGTCATTTTCGATTTTCAAAAAAAATTGCTGTATTGTGCTCAAATTGCTGACTTGTGCCCTAAATATTTAAACAAAATTGAGAGATTTTCAAATGTTATAGATAAGAATTCTTTGAAATTTTGCCATTTTTAAAAATGAGAAATGAGCTGCCATTATGCTGAAGAGATACAAAAAATCGCATATTTGCAAATCTTACGGCCAAAAGACAATTTTGCGAAGAGAGAAGTAAGCACCGTCATTTTCGATTATCAAAAAAACGTGCTGTAGTGTGTTCAAAATCAATCACAAATTTGCAAGGTTTGCGGATCAAATTTTTTTGAAAACTGTTTTTTGCCCGTAAAAGTCGCAAATTTTCGATTTTTACTCGCGATTATAGGTACTATAAGGCAAGTTTTGGATTCGTGCAAAAAAAAATTTTGAGATAACAATCTTTTCTTCAAACTTGGTACTTAGTGGTTTTTGGTGATTCTGCCGACACGTTTTTTTCATTTTTTTTTTAGAACCAAAAATAACGGTACCTGTCATACATTTTTTTGCCAAATTTACATAATCGTATTTTTCTCAAAAACGGCTCGACAACTTTTCTTAAAAAAAAATTCAATAAATTTATTTTAATAAAGGCTTTCTTTGGGTGGAAAACCAATTTTCAAAAATGGTTATTAATGGTACCTCCCAAGGAACCATTTTTTTAAATTTTTGATTTTCTTCAAAATAGTATGACCGATTTTTATTATTTTTGTATACAGAAGCTTCCAAGAAATGTTAATAGTTTTGTGTACCAACATTTTTGAAAAAATATTTTTTGGATTTTTAAAAAATATTTCAAAATTTTTTTGGAAAATAAAATATTTCGAAAGGCATCATAGATTTTTTTGAAACTCGATATTTAAGACTTTTTTAGTACTCTCTAAAATATTTTTAGAAAAAATTTTACATTTATGAAAAAATAACGGTACCTACCTTCCATACAAAAGTGAAAAAACCGCAAAGAAAAATATTTTTTTTTTGCTTGAAAACGACTCCTAAAATTAGTACGATCTACCATCAAAAATTATAAAATTTTAAACATAGCAACTATTAGTAGTACCTGTCATAGAAGGTTTTTTTTATTTTGAGTTTCTCGTTATCAGCTTAACGGATTTAAATTAATTTTTTTTATATACAAATTTCAGATAAGATTAAATAATATTGCATATCAAAATTTTCAAAAAAAAAGTTTTTGGATTTTTAAAAAAAGTTTCAAACTTTTTTTTTTGAAAATTCGATATCTCAAAAACGGGTTGACAATTTTTTTTTCAAATTTTGTTTCTATATACACATAAATATATAGTTTAAATCTGCATACCGAAAAACCGCTCCAACGATTTTAAATTTTGTTTTCCCATACAATCATATTCCATCATGAATTAAGATGGCGTACTTTTTTTTCACCTCAAACTGTCAAAAGAGTTTTAGCTAATTTAAATGTCGTATTTCAAGCTTCTCTACATTTTTCTCTCATAATTTCCATGTTTGTATATACAATTTTCTTAAACTCGCAGTGTCTTGAACATAAGAGCAAGTACGTGCGACTCAGTCGTGCATTTTATTTTTTTAATATTTACACCCAAGGCAGCCCAAGTTGAGCAAAATAAGGCACAATTTTTTTTTTGAAAATCAAAAATGGCGGGTCAAACTTCACGCTTCGAAAGATTGTGGCAAAAATTGCAAATACGCGAAATGTTTTATATCTCTTCGGCATATAGGAGCACAAAACAGCACAAGTTTCATTTTTACAAAATTGCAAAACTTCATAAAAGGTCATCCGTAAAATTTGCAAATTTGCGATATTGTTTTATAATATGAACGGCACAAGTTGACCACAATACAGTACAACTCCTATTTTTAATCGAAAATGGCGGTGCTACAACCCTTTGGAAAGTTTGTTTTTGGCCATAAAAGTTTCAATTACCTAAGCATTCTTTGGCACAAGACAGCAGAACTTTCTTCTTTAAGAAATATTGTCATTTCAAAAAAAAATCGTTCATAAAATTTTCAAATTCACACAAGCTGAGCACAAAAAAGCACAAGTTAATTTTTTGCAAAATTGCAAATATTCCAAAATATGTCATCCGTAAAATTTTGCAAATTTGCCCTTTTTTTAATATTTGCGGTAAGGAAGTAAGAGTTGAGTACTACAGCACTTTTTTTCGGAAATCGAAAATGGCGGTTCTAATTTAACGCGCATGAGAAAAGTTTTGTTTTAAATGTATTCTTATTAAAATGATAATCGAGGTTGCCATGCAGTGTTCAGCTTATTTCCATAGAATTGCGACAGTGTTAAGTCCAATGACTTGGATCCTTGCGTGATTTGTATACGTTTTTGGGCTTTATTTCCAAATTCGTATTGGAAATAAAACCAGAAAGAACTGTTTTGCTGATTGTCTTTTTGGAGCGTTATTTTCATTTAAAGTTTTTGGCTCTTTTCCCAAAAGTGTGAGGTAATTTTCAAGTTTTTTTTTTTTTTTTGTCGAATTATCCTTTTTAAATTTGGGCGTTTTTTTTTTTAATGTATATGCCAATATTTTTTGGGCTTTTTTTCCGAAACACTTTTTGGTGAGTTTTCCTTTGGCGTAGTTTGGTGTCTTTTTAGTCAATGGAGTTATTTGGTTCTTACACTCATCATCATCGTGTCCTGTAACCCCGGCTGGGGCATAGGGCGTCAACAAAACGTCTCCATCCTTCACGGTCTGCTGCAAGGTACTTTAGCTGTGGCCACGTCTTTCTCTGGGATTCTGCTTCCGCTAAGACAGTTGATTTCCATGTTGTTCTTGGTCTTCCAACCCGCCGTGCACCCTGAGGATTCCATTCAAAGGACTGCTTTGCAATTTCATTGTTTGGTTTCCTCAGTGTGTGACCAATCCAACGCCATTTACGCTTTCTTATGTCGACGTCCAGCCGCTCTTGACTTGTCCTGCGCCACAATTCCTCATTTGATATTATTTGTGGCCACCGAATCTTTAGGATATGGCGAAGACAGCGATTCACAAAAGCCTGCAATTTCTTCGAAATGATAGACGTGACTTTCCAGGTTTCACAAGCATATAACAGCACGGATTTGACATTGGATTCGAAGAATCTCAACTTAGTGCGTAAGGAGATTTGACTTGATTTCCAGATTGGGGACAGAGTACCGAAGGCAGCACGAGCTTTATTTATTCTACTTTTAACGTCCAGATCCGTACCACCGTTTGCAGAGACAATACTGCCAAGGTAGTTGAACTGTTCCACTACTTCAACTGGCGTCTCCTGTAGAATAATACGCTGCTGTGTGGAGCGGCCTGTGAGCATTATTTTTGTCTTTTTGCTGTTTATTCTTAGACCACTCGACTCTCCCTTCACTTGCAGTGTTTGGCACATCCCGTTCAGCCCACTGATGTTATTTGCCAGTAGACATATGTCATCGGCATAGTCTAAATGACTGAGCCTTTCGAACGGTCTCCATTGAATGCCCTGTCGCTCTGCTGTACCTACACTGGCCGTCAATACGTCGTCCATCGCCAGCAGGAAGAGAATTGGCGATAGAACATCCCCTTGTCTCACACCCTGTTGCACTACAAAGGAGTCGGATAGCTGCCCGTTGTGCAAAACAAAACACCTTGCGTTGTTGTAGGACTCTTTAATAATGGCAACTATTTTTGGTGGAATTCCTCTACCAAGCAACGATCTCCATATACATTCTCGGTTAACTCGATCAAAGGCTTTCTCAAAATCCACGAACATGAGGTAAAGCGGTGATTGAAATTCCATCGACTGCTCGAGGACGATACGCAGGGTGTTGATATGGTCGACACACGATCGACCACTGCGGAAGCCAGCTTGATGCCTCTTGAGTGTAGACTCGATTCTCTCCTTTATTCGCTCGAGAATGATGGTTGCCATTAGTTTTGGGAAAACGGACAAAACGGTGATACCACGCCAATTGTTGCAATTCTTTAAGTCACCTTTCTTTGGCAACTTAACAATCACACCATCCTTCCAATCCCTGGGATAGCTTTCGTTTTCCCAAATTTTTTTTATCAACGGATGTAAAATACTAGCCGCTGTTACGGGATCGGCTTTCAGGAATTCAGCTGGTATTCCGTCCAGTCCAGCTGCCTTGTTGTTTTTGAGGAGATTTATTGATGTCTGGATTTGCGATTCTGACGGGGGTTCGATGTCAATACCCCTATAGGACCTGCGCATCTCGTTTAGTTGGGGCACTTCAGCACTCTGCTCAACTGAATCCTCATTTAGCAGGGCACAAAAATGGTCCTTCCATCTACGAAGCTGATCCTCAATTGATACCAAAAGTGTGCCATCCACATCCATTACAGGATGATTGGTGTTGCTTTTTTTCCCGATAACATCTTTGGCTATTTGGTACAATTCCCGGATATCTCCTCTTCTGGCAGCGATTTCCGCATTATCTGCGAGTCCATCTACCTTCACCCTCTTGTCACGTCTCACACAGCGATAGACCATTTTATGTGCAATGCGGTACTCTCTTCGCAAGTCAGCCTTTCGTTGAACATCTGCTTCAGCATTTATTTGGATTTTCAACGATTTGCGAAGTTCGATCTTATCCCAGGTGTCTTGGGATATCCAAGAGTCTCTACGTCTCGTTCGCTTGGGTACAGTTTCGGATCCAGCCTCCATAAAAACACTTTTAATTTCACCCCACATCTCATCAATTGTTGAATTCTGGATTCCGTTTAATGACGAGGCTCTGTCGTTAAGGGTGGTGACATAGTTTCGACATATGTTGGGGTCATTTAAAGCATTCGTAATGAATTTTGAGCTCCTTGCTGCATCCTGCGCTGGTTTTTGTACGGCAGCGGTTCGTAGTTTGAGACTCATCAGAACCAAATGGTGGTCGCTTCCCACATCGGCATTTCTTATACTCCGGACATCACACATAGACTTCCTCCATCGCTGCTGAATCATGATATGATCAATTTGGTTTTCGGTTTGACCATCCGGATGCACCCAGGTAATTTTGTTGCACGTCTTATGCTTAAATACAGTCCCACCTATCACAAGACGATTCGCGTTACAAAAGTCGACAAGCAAGTCACCATTTTCATTCCGTGACCCCACGCCATTTCTTCCCATCACGCGTTCCAGTCCGTAATTGTCTGAACCGACTTGGGCATTAAGGTCTCCCATAACGACTATGATGTCGGCTCTCGGAACACTACTGTAAACCGAGTTAAGATGAGTGTAGAACGCGGTTTTGTCTTCCTCGGTCGCTTCATTTGTGGGGGCGTAGCACTGAATAATTGTGACGTTACGAATTTTTGAACGAAACCTTGCTGTCATTAATCTCGCAGAAATGGGCGCCCAGGAGATCAAACTACGCCTCGCTTCTTCGTTCAACATAATTCCGACACCATGCAGTCTTTGGCCACCCTCTCTTTCATCTTCCCCGGAATACAGCATTCTCGTCTGTCCAGTGTCTGATCTGTATTCAGCTCTTCCTCTCCACTTAGTTTCGCTTATGCCCAGGATACTGATGTTTAGACGAAGCATTTCACGCTCAACCTGCTCGTATCTACCATCGCTGTACAAGGATCGAACGTTCCATGCTCCGATTTTCGTACGTATGCGGTAGCCAAAAGTAACATTTGCGCTTCTTGAAAGACTTCTTCTATTTGTCAACGATTCACTTATTATTATGGCGTCTTGATTGACGCTCGTACATGAAAGATGCCGCACCCCCAAATCCGATGTGCGGTTTACTGCAACCGAAGCTACAGAAGGATTTTCTATAAAAAGATTACCTCTTGGGGACTCATTTCCATTTGTTGTCATAATTCATGTATTTGCTTATATCCTTCCACCATGGTGTTTTCCGAGATATGATTAATAACATACATAAGCTCAGATTTGACAGGCACACCCGCCTTTTGTATGGTCAAACACATAACTGCTCGAGGCCGCCCACTATGGGAAAACAGACGCCTTTTGTAGCCGCCCAATATGGGTTACAGACGCTACCTGCTGCTGCCGTTGGCCTTTTACCAAAAAAGCTCCTCCGCCACCAGACTATCATGCCGTTGACCGCTACCTGCAGTTCATCCGTCTTAAGGGGGCTTTTAACCATCCCAAGGACAAGTTTGTGCCCTGACCAGCAACGCTGGGTTGTCTGCTTATCCCGGCATCCATTCGGTCCCCCTGCACGTTAGCGTTACCCGCCCTCTACCACGCGGAGGTGTGCATAGGGATTTTCCTATCATTGAGCCTAGGGCCATATGGCGTCCTAGCACTCTCAAGTACTTTTAGAGGGTTCTTACACTGGGATGCTTTAATTCCCAGTTTTCCAAAATTGAACATTTTCCAGGGTCATTGCATCTCAAAAACCTTTAACTTTTCTAGAAGCCGTTTTTCCTGAACAAGATATTCTGAATCCATAAAAACCTGTATGGTGGCTTACCCAAAGTTTACTTTCATAGCCTCTAGCTGTTATTTGCGCAATTGCACGAAAAAGGGGAGCCACATTGATTTGCAATAGTGTTGTATACAGTTACCCTAAAATGAGGCAAAATAATCTTCTTATTTCTTGGAACAAAAGGGTTTAAGTCAAGGAGGTTGGCTTATGTTTATGTGTATATGACTTCAGTGGGGAGTGGGCTAGTGGTACTTGCTCCAATGGCTTTTGTAGTTATTTTCATTGGAAGGTGTGGAATGTAACTACTAAGACATCAGGTTTGCACGTTAAGGGTCTGTGGTATCAAATATTCAAGAAAAAGCCTTTTAACAAATATCGCAACCTCATGAAGTGTTTAAGCTTCAATAATATTTTCTGTTTGAGAACTGACTAAAATTTTAAATTCCATTTTTATCTAACTTGTCTTATTACCGTCATGTCTGAAGGAGAGTAATTACTTAAAGTTTTGAGACACTTAAAGCTCAAAAACCACATCAAAAATGAAATCCCTTCATAAGATGCTTCGAATTTCTCCCAAGACATACCCTAATCCTGCTCCTGATTATTCCTACGTGTGATTCCTTTCCGTAAAATCATCCCAATTACACATTGTATGTACTTCTCACTTTAATGTCTTACACATTCAGTAATCCTTATATCCTTAGTCAAATTAAGAAGCCAAAAAGTTATGCACGAAAAAGTTCCGCAGCATTAAAATCAAAAGGATGTTGGTGGAATATAAGATCTCGTGTTTAATTTGCATTGAGTCGTTTTTAATTTACATATGTTCCTTATTTAAGAGCTTAAGTTTTTTTTTTTGAAGGAATAAGAGGGAGGGTTGATCTCCGTTGGATGTGGTTTTTGGTAGAAGTTTTCTTATCCAACGCGCTTTGAGCCATGAAGCGTTAGTGACGTAACCCTCTATTTTCAACGCCAAGCCAAACCGTTCCATGGTGCCAGCTAGCATTAGGACTAAAGATGAATTAAAGTCTCAGCAATTAGCGTTTTGCCTATGCCATATACTTACATACTATACAAATATCCAGCACAAAAGCTGCAGTGAAAAGCAAAAAAGAAAGAAGCATATCTACCAGAGCAACCCTATAGCAAGGGTGCAAGAGCTAAGATGCAAGAGCAAGGATATACCACAAGATGAGATTGTTGAAAGAAGATTTGGCCACATCAACGTGTAACGCTTAGTTGGATTTTGCAATGAATTTAAAATTGTTACTGTTTTTTTTTTTCTTGTTGGATGACGAATCCTTTTACAATCGAAAAAACATCATGGAATAAGAAAGCCACTGCAAGGATCCAGCAAGAGCAACCACTAAAAAAGGGGTTTACGTTAGGATTTCTTTCCGACGAAAAGCAATATCCTTTATGTACCTACAAGCGGATGTGTTTTCTTTAGGAAGACATGTTGAAAAGGTTGTTTTTCATTTTTTTTTTTAAACTTTGTATCCAAGTGGAGTCCGTTGATTTTGATACCTCTACTCCTGATGATGGTTTTATATATTGGAATTTCCTTCTTTTTGTTTGCTATAATGTTTCACGAAGACTGAACAGGATGAATTGCATGGCATTATGGTTAATTACATGGATTAGGTATACTGAAGGGTTTACTCCAAGCATCATGTAGCACTTATGGTGATGGATCCGTATATCCGTATCCTGATGCGTGTATACGACATTAAAGATGGTTGTATACATATATAGGATGACATTTATCAGATTAAGTTTGATGTATAAAATGTGAATCAAACTTCGACATTAATCACATGAAAAAGGAAAGGATATACGGTATAAAGGATATATCCACTTTGAAAAGGGTCAACATTATTTTGAAGGTTATTTGCTATGTTATTTTAAGTTGAATTATTATTTATTTTGTATATCGGAAGGATCTAAAGAAAATCAAATCAAGGTTAATACAATTTCGAAGTTTGTAAATGATTTATTAAAAAAGGAACAAAGATGTCTACAACTTAAGTTATTTTGAAAGAAAATAATACAAAAAAAAAATAACTCAAATAATAAGTTAAAAGTCATTGACACAAAATTTGCTATACAAATCCATATTTTGTTATGACGCACGCATAAAATATAATCAGGTGGAAAAAGTTATGTTTTGTGAAGCTACGCGGTCTTTAAAAGTGAGTCAATATAGCCTTTCAAAATGTGGATAAACAATGCAAAGGTGAATCACGGCAATTAAATTGAACAATTTACTTTTTTTCTTATACCCTCGAGAGATATTAATATTGGCTCATTTATTCCAGCCAGATAATTATTGTTTCTTGTTTAACCAGAGGAGAAGTGTTGTTATTGAACTTGAAACTTTGAATCGAATCTGACCTAAGTTTTTCTTAAAAATTATAGTTTTACCGTTGTATGCTCAGTTTGTGCTGCCACGCATCGAAGAGATAAAAAAGATTGCATATTTTTAACTTTTACGGCCAAAAAACAGTTTTGCGAAGCGTAAGCTAGCACCGCCAGATACAAATAAATATGCGATTTTGTTTTAATCTCTTCGGAATATGGCAGCATAAATTGAGCACAAAATAGCACAGCTTTCTTTTTTATTCACAAAATTTGAAAAATGTCCATCCAAAAAATTTGCAAATTTGCGATTTTTTTTTTAAATAATTACGGTACAAGGCATCAAAAGTTTGAAAGCCGAATATGATAATGCTTACTTCACGCTTCGCAAAATTGTTTTTTTGGCCGTAAAAGTTGCAAATATGCGAATTTTTTTATCTCTTTGGTGTGTGAAAGTACAAACTGCGAACACAACAGCTCTTCTTTCATTTTGAAGAAATTGCAAAATTAAAAAAAAAATCATTCGTAAATTTTCTAAAAAAATGATGCTAAGAACCAAAGAGATAAAAAATTTGCATAATTGTAATAGAATGACCAAAATTAAACTTTGCAAAGGGCTGTAGTGTGAAGTTAGCACCACCATTTTTAATTTACAATAAAAAGTTGTGCTGTACTGTGCTCAACTTGTGCCAAATTCTTGAATTTGCAAACATTACGAATGAGCTTTTTTTCACAATTTATTGAAAATGAAAGTTGTGCTATTGTATACTCAGTTTGCCAAAAACTAAGTTCTGATTTTTTCTTTAAAGTTCTAAATTTTTCTTAAAAATAAATTATGCTCAGTTCAAAAACTCACTTATTTGTTACTTTTACGACCAAAAAACAATTTTGCGAAGCGTGAAGTTAGCACCGCCATTTTCGATTTTCAAAACAAATTGCGCTACGTTGTGCCATAAATATCTTTTTTAAATTCGCAAATTTGCAAATTTTTCATATTAAGTTTTTTTCAAATTTTGCAATTTTGTAAAAATAGAAAAATGTATTGAATGTGTTCAGGTTGTGCTACTATATTCCGAAGAGATAAATACAAAAATTTGCATATTTGTAACTCTTACGGTAAAAAAAAAACTGTTTTGCGAAGCGTCAAGTTAGCAACACCAAATACAAATAAGCGATTTTTTTGTTTATCTCTTTGGAATATGGCAGCACAGACTGAGCACAAAACAGCACAGCTTTAATTTTCTTACAAAATTGCAAAATTTGAAAAATGTTTATCGGTAAAATTTGCAAACTTGCAAATTTTTTAAAAGTACTAAGGGTAAAGGCAGCACAAGTTGAGCATAATACAGCAGTTTTTGGAAAATCGAATATAGTGGTGCTAACTTCAAGCTTCGTAAAATAGTTTGTTGGCCGTTAAAGATGCAAATATGCGAAATTTTTAATCTCTTCGGTTCTTAGTGTCATTTTCTGAGCCCAAAACAACACAACTTACTTTTTTTAAGAAAATGTCGAATTTTCAAAAAAAAAACAAATCATTCGTTTTTGCAAATTTTCGAATTTGTTTTAATATTAAACGCAAAAGGCAGCACAAACTTTGTTGGAAAATTGAAAATAGAAGTGCTTACTTCACGGGCATACAAATCAGTCTTCATTATCAAAGGGCACGGTAGTGCCCAGCCAAGTTCGCGGCACTACACCCTTTTTACAGGAACAAACTCAGGCGATTTTCAACCCCCCTCTAACTTCACTACCAATAAAGTCAGAAACTTAAAATTCATAGTAATTCCCGAGATATAGGACTTCAAAAATCGCAAAAACCGTAACTGACTGACTGACTCACTGACTCACTGACTCACTGACTCACTGACAGATCATCAAAATTATGGAGCACTTCCCGACATCGTAGAAACTTGAAATTTCGCACAACGGTAGACCTTGTGGTGCATACAAAGGAAAAAATCGAAAATCTGCAATTTTCTATTCAGGGGGCGTGGCATCCACCCACTTTCTTAAAAATTCTTATAAATTATATGGAGCACTTCCGATTATTGTAGAACGATGAAAATCGGTAGGTTGGTTGGGCTTGAAGTACTAAGAAAGAAAAAAAATTTAAAAATTGGAATTTTCCATTCAGGGGGCGTGGCATCCACCCACATTCTTGAAAATTCTTATAAATTATATGAAACACTTCCGATTATTGTAGAACGATGAAAATTGGTAGGTCGGTAGGGCTTAAAGTACTTAGAAAGAAAAAAATTGAAAATTTGAAATTTTCCATTTAGGGGGCGTGGCATCCACCCACATTCTTTAAAATTCTTATAAATTATATGGAGTACTTCCGATTGCTGTAGAGCGATGAAAATTGGTAGGTTGGTAGGGCTTGAAATACTTTGAAAGAAAAAAATTTAAAAATTGGAATTTTTCGTTCAGGGGGCGTGGCATCCACCCACATTCTTGAAAATTCTTATAAATTATATGAAACACTTCCGATTATTGTAGAACGATGAAAATTGGTAGGTCGGTAGGGCTTAAAGTACTTAGAAAGAAAAAAATTGAAAATTTGAAATTTTTTATTCAGGGGAGTGGCATCCACCCACTTTCTTAAAAATTCTTATAAATTATATGGGGCACTTCCGATTCTTGTAGAACGATGAAAATTGGTAGATCGGTAGGGCTTGAAGTACTAAGAAAGAGAAAAATTGAAAAATTGGGATTTTCCATTCAGAGGGCGTGGCATACACCCACATTCATTGAAATTCATATAAATTATATGGAGCACTTCCGAATGTTGTAGGACGATGAAAATTAGTAGATCGGTAGGGCTTGAAGTACTTAGAAAGAGAAAAATTGAAAAATTGGGATTTTCTATTCAGGGGGCGTGGCATCCACCCATATTCTTCAAAATTCTTAAAAATTATATGGAGCACTTTCGATTGTTGTAGAACGATAAAAATTGGTATGTCGTTAGGGCTTGAAATATTTTGAAAGAAAAAAATCGAAAAATTGGAACTTTCAGTTCAGGGAGCGTGGCATCCACCTACTTTCTCAAAAGTTCTTGTAAACTATATGAAGCCCTTCTGATAGTTGTAGAATTATGAAACTTTGTAGAGCGGTAGGGCTTCACTATCACCTGGCAAAATAAATCTTTGCAAAAAGGAGTGAAATCACAACAAAAACATAAATGTTAAAAAATGAGCCAAGTTCTTATATGTACAAGAAACCTGTGCGTAAAAAGTCTGCCAAAAAAAGGATTGAGATCTAAAATACATGCCAAGTTTTAAGTTCATGAAGTTTAATATCAAATATCTTAAGTAGAGTAATATCGAAAACACTCCAAACTATGACAGAAATTTGGTATTTAATGATTACTGATTAAAATTTGGTGGATTTACTTGGCAAGTTTTCCCTTAATTACATATGTACTTAATCACAAACTTAAATGTATGAAAACTTGACCAGTGAACCCACCAAATTTTAATCAGTAATCATTAAATACCAAATTTCTGTCATAGTTTGGAGTGTTTTCGATATTACTCTCATCATCATCATCAAGTCCTGTAACCCCGGTTGGGGCATAGGGCGCCAACAAATCGTTTCCATCCTTCTCGGTCTGCAGATAGATATTTTAACTGTGGCCACGTCTTTCTCTGGGAGTCTGCTTCTGCTAGAACTGTTGATTTCCATGTTGTTCTTGGTCTTCCAACCCGCCGTGCACCCTGAGGATTCCATTCAAATGACTGCTTTGCAATTTCATCGTTTGGTTTCCTCAGTGTGTGACCAATCCATTGCCATTTACGCTTTCTTATGTCAACGTCCAGCCGCTCCTGGCTTGTCCTGCGCCACAATTCCTCGTTTGATATAATTTGTGGCCAGCGAATTTTTAGAATATGGCGTAGACAACGGTTCACAAAAGCCTGCAATTTCTTTGAGATGGTAGTCGTGACTTTCCAGGTTTCGCAAGCATATAACAGCACGGATTTGACATTGGATTCGAAGAATCTCAACTTTGTGCGCAAGGAGATTTGACATGAGTTCCAAATTTGGGAGAGAGAACCGAAGGCTGCGCGAGCTTTATTTATTCTACTTTGAACGTCCAGATCAGTACCACCATTTGCTGAAACAATACTTCCAAGGTAGTTAAATTGTTCAACGTCTTCAACTGGCGTCTCCTGTATTAAAATACGCTGATGTGTGTAGCGGCCTGTGAGCATTATTTTTGTCTTTTTGCTATTTATTTTAAGACCACTCGCCTCTCCTTTTAACTTCAGAGCTTGACACATCCCGTTCAGCCCGCTGATGTTATTTGCCAAGAGACATATATCATCGGCATAGTCTAAGTGGCTAAGCCTTTCAAACGGTCTCCATTGAATGCCCTGCCTCTCTGATGTTCCAACGCTGGCCGTCAAGACATCGTCAATCGCCAGTAGAAAGAGAATTGGCGATAGAACATCTCCCTGTCTCACACCCTGCCGCACTTCGAAAGAGTCGGATAGCTGCCCATTGTGTAAAACAAAGCATCTTGCGTTGTTATAGGACTCTCTTATAATGGCAACAATTTTTGGGGGAATTCCTCTACCAAGAAGTGATCTCCATATACATTCACGGTTGACTCGGTCAAAGGCCTTCTCAAAATCCACGAACATGAGGTAAAGCGGTGATTGAAACTCCGCAGACTGCTCAAGAACGATACGCAGAGTGTTGATATGGTCGACACAAGACCGCCCACTGCGGAAACCAGCTTGATGCCTCTTGAGTGTAGACTCGATTCTAACCTTTATCCGCTCCAGAATGATGGTTGCCATTAATTTTGGAAAAACGGACAAAACTGTAATACCTCGCCAATTGTTGCAATTCTTAAGATCACCTTTCTTTGGCAACTTAACAATTACACCATCCTTCCAGTCGCTGGGATAGATTTTGTTTTCCCACACAGCTTGTATCAACGGGTGTAGAATACTAGCCGTTCTGACAGGGTCAGCTTTCAGGAACTCGGCTGGTATACCGTCAAGTCCAGCTGCTTTGTTGTTTTTGAGAAGATTTATCGAAGATTGAATTTCCAGTGCTGTAGGGGGTTCGATGTCAATACCCCTATATGATCTACGCATCTCGTTAAGCTGGGGCACTTCAGCACTCTGCTCGACAGAATCCTCATTAAGCAAGGCACAAAAGTGCTCCTTCCACCTGCGCAGCTGATCCTCGATTGATACCAAAAGTGTACCATCCACATCCATTACAGGATGATTGGTGTTGGTTTTCTTCCCGACAACTTCCTTGGATATTTGGTACAATTCCCTCATGTCTCCTCTTCTTGCAGCGTTTTCCGCATTTTCTGCGAGACCGTCTAACCTCACGCTCTTGTCTCGTCTCACACAGCGATAGACCATCTTATGTGCTAAGCGATACTCTCTTCGCAATTCAGCCTTTCGTTGAGCATCTGCTTCGGCATTTATTTGCATCTTCAACGATTTGCGAAGCTCGATTTTATCCCAGGTGTCTTGGGATATCCAAGAGTCTCTAACTCTCGACTGCTTGGGTACAGTTTCGGATCCAGCATCCATAAAAACACTTTTTATATCACCCCACATCTCATCAATTGTTGAATGTTGTATTCCATTTAATGACGAAGCTCTGTCGTTAAGGGTGGTGACATAGTTACGACATATGTTGGGATCACTTAAAGCATTTGTATTGAACTTCGAATTCCTTGCTGCACCCTGTGATTGACGTTGTACAGCTGCCGTTCGTAGCTTGAGACTCATGAGAACCAAATGATGGTCGCTTCCAATGTCGGCATTTCTTATGCTCCGAACATCGCACATTGACTTCCTCCATCGCTGCTGAATCATGATGTGGTCAATTTGGTTTTCAGTTTGACCATCCGGATGTACCCAGGTGATTTTGTTGCAAATCTTATGTTTAAACACAGTTCCACCCAGTACAAGACGATTAGCGTTACAAAAATCGACCAGCAAATCGCCATTTTCATTTCGTGACCCCAAGCCATTTTTACCCATGACGCGTTCCAGACCGTAGTTGTCTGATCCGACTTGGGCATTGAGATCTCCCATGACAATTATGATGTCGGCTCTTGGAACACCACTGTAAACTGAGTTAAGATGAGTGTAGAAAGCGGTTTTGTCTTCCTCGGTCGCTTCATTTGTAGGGGCGTAGCACTGAATTATTGTGACGTTGCGAATTTTTGAACGGAACCTTGCTGTCATTATTCTTGCAGAAATGGGCGCCCAGGATATAAGACTACGCCTTGCTTCTTCGTTCAACATAATTCCGACACCATGCAGCCTTTGGCCACCCTCTCTTTCATCCTCCCCGGAATACAGCATTCTCGTTTGCCCAGAGTCAGATCTGTATTCGGCTCTTCCTCTCCACCTAGTTTCACTGATGCCCAGGATACTGATCTTAAGGTGAAGCATTTCACGCTCAACCTGCTCGTATCTACCTTCGCCGTACAAGGATCGAACGTTCCATGCTCCGATTTTCGTACGTATGCGGTAGCCAAAAGTATCATTTGCTCTTCTTAAAAAACTTCTTCTATTTGTTAACGATTCATTTATTGTTATGGCGTCTTGATTGACGCTGGTACACGAAAGATGCCGCACCCCCAAATCCGATGTGCGGTTTACAGCACCCGAAGCTGCAGAAGGATTCTCCATAAAATGGTTACCTCTTGGGGACTCATTTCCATTTGTTGTCATATTTCATGTATTAGCACATATCCTTCCACCATGGTGTTTTCCGAGATACGATTAATAACATACATAAGCTCAGATTTGACAGGCACACCCGCCTTTTGTATGGTCAAACACATAACTGCTCGAGGCCGCCCACTATGGGAAAACAGACGCCTTTTGTAGCCGCCCAATATGGGTTACAGACGCTACCTGCTGCTGCCGTTGGCCTTTAAAAAAAAAAAAAAAAAAAAAAAACGCTCCTCCGCCACCAGACTATCATGCCGTTGACCGCCACCTGCAGTTCATCCGTCTTAAGGGGGCTTTTAACCATCCCAAGGACAAGTTTGTGCCCTGACCAGCAAAGCTGGGTTGTCTGCTTATCCCGGCATCCATTCGGTCCCCCTGCACGTTAGCGTTACCCACCCTCCACCACGCGGAGGTGTGCATAGGGATTTTCCTATCATTGAGCCTAGGGCCATATGGCGTCCTAGCACTCTCAAGTACTTTTGGAGGGCGATATTACTCTACTT
Source organism: Dasysyrphus tricinctus (assembly GCA_963921185.1). Taxonomy (NCBI): domain Eukaryota; kingdom Metazoa; phylum Arthropoda; class Insecta; order Diptera; family Syrphidae; genus Dasysyrphus; species Dasysyrphus tricinctus. Next base: position 25,702,638 of record OY992532.1, on the reverse strand, counting down.
AAGATATTTGATATTAAACTTCATGAACTTAAAACTTGGCATGTATTTTAGATCTCAATCCTTTTTTTGGCAGACTTTTTACGCACAGGTTTCTTGTACATATAAGAACTTGGCTCATTTTTTAACATTTATGTTTTTGTTGTGATATTTCTTTCCACAAATAAGTCTATCTCCCGTACTGCTCTAGCTCAGATTAATATTGAAGTCGATGCTGAGACTTTTTAAGTAAAATTGTTGGTCTACTTACCTACGCTGAATACATTTTTCGCCTAAGTTTTTTGACTAAGTTGATCCGAATGCCTTATTTCCGGTTGAACTCAAGGTGGCTGTTGAAGTGGGCCTCTATTTTCCAGACGGCAATAAGTGGCGACATTCATGTGGCGTATGTGAGCTAGTCATCAGCACTACGAAAGGTTCTCGTATCCAGTTGGGACATGTTGGTCAAATGTCATCAAGGTGTAGAGGAAAAGTCCTTGTTTTAAACCTTGTGTGCTTAGATACGGCTGTGATGATTTAAGTGTGAGATTTAAAGTTTTTCTAGGGTAGAAAGGAGAGAATGAAGAATGCTTTTTTGACATCCAGAAAGCATCCAATAGTGAAACTGTGACTATTGAAGACTGTACTAAAAGTAACGCCTTCGTGTTGGAATTTTAGCAGTTTTTCCCGAAAGCCCAACTGCTTTTCAGGGACGATCATATTTTAAATGCAGAATCTCGTAATAGCCTCCGGAAGATTACTACTTCTTGTATTTTGCTGATGTTGTTGAGAAGCGATATAGGCCTGAAGTTGGATCCCAAACTGACAGCCCTTTTCTTCGATATTACCACTATCTTCGTTGTTTTCCACTTTTGGGAAAAGTAACAGTGTTATAGATGCAATTATTTACGATATTTGTGAAGAGGATCATCACTGCATTTGAAAGACTTTAAATGACTTAGATGCATAGATACATACATCCCGTCCAGCTGAATTTTTTGGCTTTGAATATCCATTCCAATTGTCTATTCTACCTCCTCCAGATTCCATAAATGTAATTGGGTCACTTGCTGGTTGGTGCCATCGAATTTGATAGTACCTCAGTACAGTGGTTCCAAACCATCTATAGCCGCAGCGTGGTGTATAACTCAGCTCAACTGATGTTACATGCAATAAGGTGTACCCAATATAAGCTTGGTCTAATTTATGCTTGTATCTAATGAGACACTGATGTTTTCACTTCACTATCCTTTTGGGCAATCAGCATGAGCTCCACCATTCTTCGCCAGATCCTTTTCAATACAACATTTCCGTTCTTAATGTTTGCACAACAATTCACCCCCAAAAAGTTTAAAGGTGAACTGCATGACACCCTGATGCATGTAAATTCATTGCAGCCAATCTAATTCGCCATAATACCAATTCATCAAGTGACTAATTCTGTTCTCAAAATAAAACCCAGCAACAACAGCAGCTTTCCATTTTCAAAAACAAAATAATTCGCATTATAATGTCGCAATGTAGATAAATCTGGCTCTGTTGGGGGCAGCGCTCTGCGCACACACAGTCAATCCTCTTATATTTTCTGCCACACCAACGACTAATCTCTGAAATATTCAATCCCTCCCGCTTAACAAAGAATAAATACATATTTTCCAAAACCTATGGTGTGTCCTGAAAGTAGAAATACAAAAAAAAAAAAGAATCGCTTCGCAAAACCACGTCACTTTTACAAGTGTTGCCCATAAATTAAAAGCGAAAAATGTGTCTTTCGGGGCAAACCTATGCTGATGTACGATGTACGTTTTCGTATATTTGCGGATTTTCTTCTATACGTAAAAAAAGGAACTCACCAGAGTCATATATACACACACACTCATAGGTCATAGATATACCATAAGTACACATTTTGTGCGATACAACTCAAAGATTTATTGCAATATTCACTACGCTATTACTGAGTGCATATAGTGCATATAGTGCATACCTACCTATGTATGTATATGGAAAACTAAACCACTTGCAGATGCTGGGATTTGGGTAGAGGGTTCAGGCTATAGGTATAGTGCTCAACACCAAGAGGGATTGCACTGGGCACAGGGCGGTTGCGGTGAAAGGTTGACTTTTCAAAGCTTTTCACCTGGCGCTACTATCAGCTAACCCAGCATCCATAACACAAATAACAAGAGCAACACCCAAAAACAACAACAACAAACCGAAAAAAAACCCAAGGAGCACCTATGTACATATACCAAACAGTAAAAAAAGGTAGTTAGCGAAAGAAGAAAAAGAATCGCGATTGTGCATATTTTTTCCATTTCATTGTTTTCCGTTGTTAACTTTGCTGCGAACAAATGAACAGGCTAACCTTTAACAGGGTTGTTATACCAATTTAAAAATAAATTTGGAATTGCAACGTTTTTTTTAAAGTGGCTGCTAGACTTCAGCTTGACAGTCAAACGCTGACAGTAAACGCTATCACCATTATGACCCAAGGTAGTTATTTACCTACTTATGGATTTTCAAAAACTAACTCCAGTGTATGGAAAGATATGGGTCACTTATAATTGACCTTAAGACTTAAGTCATACAGATTGCGCCAGCATTGCTCGAGAGGAAGGTCGATTTGGCTTCAGATTTTTTTTTATTTACTGAAAGCCAGAAACATCAACTGGAAGAGGCATATTAAATTTTGGAATGAACAATTTAACAATACCATAGTTATTGGCAAAACTTCTTATTAATGAGAAGTGCTGTTTTAATTTTAAATTATTGCAAATGTTAAAAATTATATCCATTTCAAAATATTTACAAATATTTCATTTGAGAATGTGTCATGAGAAGGGATAAGGTATTTGAAAGGTTCAAAAATAATTTCGAAGTAAAATGTTCATACTTCCAAATGACCATACACATTTTTATTCCAATAAAATTACCTCGAGGAATAATATAACCTCCAATTTGCATCAAAAACGGATTTTTTTTACAGTTGTATATTCAAATACATATCTAGAGCAATTCTAGAGGCAGATAAGAACTCAACTCATCAAAAACTATCAGAAAAGTATATCTTGATTCATAAAGATAAAAATTCAAATTTTGTCACGCAAAATTAAATTAGTGTTTTCGAGTGGACTTTCGGAAACAGTATGCATACGTCAGTTTTCAACTAGCACTTGAGTCCAAACGCACTGTCGCAAAAAAAAGCTTAAATAAAGATTTGTTGGAAATTGTGTATAACCTTTTTCATAACTGTACTTTGATTAATTCACTAATAAATGATAGTTTTCGAGCCATAAGTAAAAAGCTACAAAAAAATGCATTTTTTCATCATTTTTGGAATTTTTTTCCATGTTGTGTAACGAAATTTTAGTCGCAAACCTTAGATTCGGACTCAGCACCCCCGAAAACATACAGTAGCATACAAATCAAAACTACACTACATCAATTAGATCGCTTAGAGGCGTTTTTACTTTTGAGCACAAATTGACTGAACTATGTTTCAGACTTCAAAAATTGGTTTGTTTTTGGCAGAAGAGAAGAAATGTCTTTGGACAGAAACTCTTTAGTCTGTCAAATGTTGGGTTGACGTTGATCAAATATCGAATGTCAAATACATATAACACAAACAAAATTCTTACCAAAGGCAATTTGCTTTTGTCTAAGAGAGTTTCATCAAAATTTGACGTACTTTCAATTTTTTGAAAACACAAATCTCTGGAACAGAGCTTGCAAGCAGCTCTGGTCCTTCTATGCAGTGCCGCTTTGTATGCCTGATGTTTGGCTACATGTAGGTACTTGCCGGCTTTCTTCGTCGAACCAGGGGTTTCGCTGTGGTGGTCCCAGCACGTCAGAGGCGGCATCTCTGATGGCTTCCTGGCAGTTCTTCCACTGGTTCTCGATACTTGCAGTTGGTGGCATGGGACTATTTAAGAGGGCGCGAGAGACTCGATAGGAAAAGGACCTGGCGATTTCTTGCGACTGTAGCCGTCCGATGTTGAAACTCCTCACAGTATTTCCCTGTTTTGGCCTTGGTCTGGATACCCGTAGCACTACCTTGGCTACAACAAGGTAGTGATCCCAGTCAACGTTGGCTCCTCGGAACATTCGGACATCCTTGATACTGGAGGAGTTCCTTGAGTCCATCGCAATGTGGTCAATCTGGTTGGTGGTTGATTGACCATCAGGAATTCGCCATGTCCTCTTACGTATATCGATATGTGGGAACTGCGTACTAGCTACCACAACCTTTCGCCGAAGCAAAGTTGATTAACCTGAGTCCGTTATCGGAGGTGGTGTCATGCAGGCTATATCTTCCGATTGTGCCACCAAAGACGTCTTCTCTTCCTAGTTTGGCATTAAAATTACCCAAAACAGTTTTAATGTCATAGCTAGGGCATTGCTCATATGTCTTGTCCAGGAGCTCATAGAACTCGTCCTTGGTGTAGTCATCTTTCTCCTCTGTGGGGCATGCGTGCATATGAGGCTGATGTTGGCGAACTAAGCCTTGATGCGAATTGTCTTGAGGCGTTCGTTCACATAGTTGAAACTCAAGACTTCTTGCCTAAGTCTGCCTCTAACAACAAATTTACATCCAAAAAGATGCTGCCCTTGTGGTCGGTAACAGTCACCGTAGTAAATATCGCAGTCTTTCAGTTTTCTTCTGCCCGGCCCATCCCATCGTACTCTTCGATGGCGGTGATGTCTGCTTTGTAGCATTCTAGGGCCTCCGCTAAATGTGAGACAGAACATTCCACGTGCAGATCCGAAGTTCTTTGTCCTTATTTCGTTTTCTAAGTTCGTCAATAGTAAATCCGTCCGTATCCAAGGCTTTTTGTTGCTTTACGTGACCGGCACCGACACGGCGCGCCAGACCCTTACAATATAACTCCCAGGGCGGGGAACCGGATTAACCACTCCTTAAAGGCCTAATCTCCGAATATGTCTTTTTAGCCCGTATAAGGTGTTCACTAAGTAGTTCAGCCTAATTGGAACTGTAGACGACACGGTTGATTTCATCTGGAGAATTCTTCCGCTGACGCCTGGATAAAGGAGAAGTGCCATAGTGGGAACACACTTCCCGGTTTCTGCCTTCAAGACTGTTGATGGCACCGTTGATTCTCCATGCACAGGGGCGGACTGGGGGTCAAAGGGCCTGCCGGGACTTTTAGAAAAAGGGCCACAGAATATAATAACACTCAAAATGGTTAAACAAAAGTTGATATTGCAGACATTTCTCGAAAGTCACTTTTTTTATATTTATTAACTTTTTTTTTAATTAACATTGATTGATATATTTATAAGGTATAAGGAAACAGCTATTTTTTAGTTTATGGCTGCGTCACCTTACAGATCAATTAACTTGAATTTTTTTTCAAGCAAGCATACAAAATTGCAAAGATTTTCTTGTAGGTTTCAGTAATATGACATTAGTTTTACGACCTTAAGTGGGTGTGACTTCAGTTTAGTCAAAAAAAAAATAACGCTGGTCAAACAAACTGTGGGAGTTAAGGGAGATATGAAACAAAAAGCATTCATAGATATTTCTAGTTTTCTTAAAAATTACTTAGAAATGTTTTTTTAGCTACAGTTATTTTGCAAAAGAAATGAAACTCATTAAATATTTTCAAAAAAAAAATTGAAGAGTCGAATTCTCTTCATTTTTTTTCTCTAGTGAATCAAATAAATTATTTAGCTTTAATTTCACAATTTTTCACTGTAGCACGATTTTTCTGATTGAAATTTTTGATATTGAATGAAAAAAAACCGCTGTGATTTTGATCACCACCTCGGCAGTTTCAAAAATTTAAATTAAATAAGGTACTTTAAGAACTATTTCTCCTAACAGTAGCTGTGGTTTATAAAAAAGTACAAACAAATATTTAAGTATTCCATTTGCTAATTTTCAATTAATGAACAATCCCAATCAAGTACATTTATATTCACACCCTGTCAACTTTAATCAATCATTATTCTAGTTGATTATCATTGAATGCGTTTGTTCAGCAAAATTTTCAACTGAAAATCCATAATTTGAGCACTTTATCTAAAAAATCACTATTTCACTGATTCTGTTTGGTAAGTATAATTTAATCAAAGATTTCCTGAAATTTTTTTTCCTCATTATTGGTTAAGATGAAGCTCTTTTTTGCAAAGGCCTTGGATAAAATTTATAGAAAAACCACAACCTGGAAAGAATTCCTTCACTAGGTATCACAAAATGCCAGCGCTACCTACACCTCTTATTTTGTCCGTGTTCTTTTACACAACAAATTTTTCTTTCTAGTACTATGTTTCCACCAAAAGTTCAGATTTAATAAATCAATTTGGTGTTTCTACCACACAAAAAGATTTATACAAGATTTACTTTGACAGCAGATTTAAAAATGCAAATGGTGTTTCAATTTTTCTAATGAAGAGGAAGTGAGATAGAATGTTTTCTTTGTGAAGAACTGAATTCAGCCATGAATGAATCCTTCAGAGCCACACAAGAATAGGTTAGTTTGATTTGTAAAAGTATTTTGTCCTAGGAAGAATTAACAAGATTAATTTTTAATCTTCAAGATTTACGAAATATACATATTTGTATGGTAAATCTTCAAGATTTAAGGAAGATTTGAGGTAAATCTTATTAAATATCAGATTAGCGTTAGGTGGAGTGGAAATGTTGCATAAAGCTCACAACAAAGTTGATGTTTGTTTATGGTGAGTGACAGATTACGTCTAACAATTGATTTGACAGATATACTGAAAATCGGAAGATGATTTGGAAAACCCATGATCAAACTGAAAATTGAGTGAACAAACGCTCAATGATGATAACAGATTCATAACTATGGATTAAACAGAATCAGTGATAACCTACATAGTTGCAGATTTAACCCACTGTGAACAAACTGGCCCCATACTAGTCCAAGAACCAGAGCAAGCACAGTAGGTTCATAATGCAATCAACTCCTTAATTGATTTTTGTTCGAAAATGTTCAAGGGTGCCCCCCGAATGTTAATCCAAGTTGGCGAGCATCAGCTGCCATTTTGGAAATCACGTTTTATCAAATATTTCGTGAATCGTGAACCGACAAAAGTAGTATTATTTTTTTCTTAGTTTTAAATAAATTTAAAAAAAAACGAAAGTTTCCTTTTCCCAAGAAAAGATTTAATAATATATCGTATTTCTTTGCATATTATAAACTTAACAAAACAAACAAGATATGCAAGATATGGAAAAAAGTACCTTCTGTTATCTTTTTTTTTCTCAAAAACTAAGAAAAAAATATAAAATGAAAAGAGTCCTGCTTTTTATCTAGATCTATTTCAATGCTCCAAAAATTGATATTGGAATTATCTCAGTAGCGCAAAGAAAAGAGGCAACAGATGCATGAAAAATAAACAAACGTAAACGGCAAAAAGGGACGGGTATATAACACTCCTGTCACTATGATCCTGTTTGTTTTATTTATCATGATCTGATCCGGATCAGATAAAATACCGCTATTCATTCTCATCTTTTGAATTCAGGTTATACACAAAACTTTCAGACATTTTAAAGTACTCATCATTGAGAGTCATTTTTATTTATTTTTATTTTGCATATTTAGTTTTTTTAATTGTAAAATATTTCTATCAATTTTTGAATAATTTAAGATCCGTAAAGGCCCCCAAACGAGTTTTGGAGGAATCCAAAGACTAATAGAGTTCCTCAACCGAGTTCTTGGGGCCTCCAGAGATCCGAAGAGACCACCAACCGAGTTCTTATGGGGTCTCCAGAGATCCGTAGAGGCCATCAACCAAGTTTTAGGGGTTCCCAAAGATTTATAGAGGCCACCAACTGATTTCTGGGGGCCTCCAGAGATCTGCAGAGGCCACCTACCGAGGCCTGGAGGCCTCCAGAGATCTGTAGAGGCCACCAAACGAGATCTTGGGGCCTCCAAAGATCCGTAGAGGTCACCAATGGGGTTCAGGGGGCCTTCAAAGATCGGTAGAGGCCACCAACGGAGTTGTGGGGGCCTCCAAAAATCTGTAGAGGCCACCCAATAGAGTTCTGGAGGCCTCCAGAGATTCGTTGAGGCTATGAACCAACATCTGGGGGCCTCCAAAGATCGGTAGAGGCCACCAACGGAGTTGTGGGGGCCTCCAAAGATCTGTAGAGGCCACCAACAGAGTTCTGGAGGCCTCCAGAGATCCGTTGAGGCTATGAACCAAGTTCAGGGGGCCTGCAAAGATCAGCAGAGGCCACGAATATAGTTCTGGAGGCCTCCAAAGATCCGTCGAGGCCACCAATGGAGTTCTTGGGGCCTCCAAAGATCGGTAGAGGCCACCAACGGAGTTGTGGGGGCCTCCAATGATCTGCATAGGCCACCAACATAGCTCTGGAGGCCTCCAGAGATCCGTAGAGGTCACCAACAGATTTCAGGAGGCCTCGAGAGATCCAAAGAGGTCACCAACCGAGTTCTGGAGGCCTCCAAAGATCCGTAGAGGCCACCAACTGTGTTCTGGGGACCTTAAAAAATCCGTAAAGGCCACCAACCAAGTTTTGGGGGCCTCCAGATATCCGTAGATGCCACCAACCGAGTTCTGGGGGCCTCCAAAGATCTGTAGAGGCCACCAACAGAGTTCTGGAGGCCTCTAAATACTTATTTTGATCAACAAAACTCTTAATCTAGTGTGAGTCCAATTTTCTTAGAAAGTTAAAAAAAAAAAACGGAAAAGGAACGCAGGAACTTTTATGAACATTTTGCTTTCTTGGGGGCCCACCGGGCAAAATCCCGGTTGCCCGGTGGCCCAGTCCGCCCCTGTCCATGCACATCCCTCGCTCACTATGCTGCTGATAGGCTCGTCCAAGAATTCATTCAGCCGAATTATACAGCCAGTCATTTCCAACAGAAGATTATAGTGTTGCTATTTTTGTCTTTTGTTCAACACTCGCGCTTATAAGCTTAGCAAGTCAAGTCCGGATGATAGAGACTAGTATTCGATGGCTACCACTTGAAGGTAAAATAAGCACAACTGACGTGTAAAGTTCGTTGCATCACTGGACGTCACCATGTTGACGCTAATCAGTCAGTGACAACCCGCGCCCTACAACACCCAACCATCAAATGGATTACTAAGGTTGAAATTTATCAATTGGGGATAGTATGTGAATAGTTATTAAAATAGGGAGTCTCACTGCCATACCCGGAACGGTGGAGACATCCATTAAGTGTCCATTTTTCACCAAAAATCTAAAATGCAATTTTTTTATATTTGTTTAGAACATTGCAGTCACGATATTTAATCAGAACTTATGAGAAAATTAAAAAAAGGAAGTCACATAACTATGCTCTGTAATGAATTTGAAGCAAATCGGTCCACCCTTTGAGGCTCTAGCCCGATGTACCTACATTGGACTCACAGAGACCCATGTATTCACTTTGTAAACAAAACTATTTCCTTCAACGTAAAAATTATAATGTTTGATAAATATTTCAATTTTTTTTTATTACAAAGGCAAGTAAAAAAGAATTGATTAAAAAAAAAATACCGAATAGATCAAAAACTTCTTATAACAACCCTGATTTCAGACACCTAGTTATATGTACACTGGCACAACACTATAACTGACATCATTCATACGCTCTAGTTGGGTGGTTTGTTGCTGATGGGTTGGTGGCTATAGGAGTTGTTGTAGTGTTGTTGCTGTACTGGTGGCCTTAGGGAGACCAACCAAGTCAGGGAACTACTCTGTGCTGCTGCCGGATTGTATCTGGCACACGTTATTTTGTGTTCCAAAACATATTATACACTGCAGCTACAACAACTATACTATACTAGCAACAATCTACAATCATAGATACATCAACTTCAGCGACTGCAAGTATCTTATACTTTATGGCTCCACAACGTTTGCAAGTTGCAACCATATTTTGTATAATTTTTTTGTATATGCTCTAAAAAATTTACGATCGCACTCAAAAGAAGAGAACGTAGACTTTATTCAAGGCATGATGGTGTTTGGTGTGGAAAGGCAGCGCGTCATAGCCGCACTAACCCCATTTTCGAAGCATGTATACCTTCTATTCTGCATATCGAGTTCCCTCTGAGTGCATTCATGAGGGGACTTTAGCCGCTAGATTCATAGAAAAGATATACTCATACTCCCTTTGTGGGAAGGGGGGGTATTTTCTTCTATATAATATTGTCGAGTATTCGCGTGAGTGAGTACCTTTTGTGCGGTGAAACCACAGATACAATAATAATAATAAAATATAAACTTCATATATTGTTTTTTATTTTTTTTTTAATAAAGTATAGAATTTGTATAGGTAGGTACGATACCTATACATAGGGCATGTCAGATATAATGTATGTTTTTGTATCTTTATCTCTACATTTCTGTCATTGCAATAGGTATAGGTACACATGAAGGTATTAACAATATCCTGAGTGCGCCCTCTCTGACAATGTGTCCCATCAGTGCTCCCCAGATAAATATCCTGCAGACCAAAAAAACTGTCAAATTAGATTGAAAATCCTGTACCTAATTCTATTACCAGAATGTGCGTCTGACTTTGATTTGGTTCCGGATCATATGTGATTTTATTACATATAAGGTTCACAGAATATTGACGTTGGGTTGTCTCGATTGTTTTTCTCCTGTACTCTTTCCCAACTTTCAATATCAAAACTGTGGAACAAACTATATGGAAGAATTGGAATAAAGTCAAAACTTGTACCATAATCGTTTTTACTTTGTTAGATACATTTTAAATCATTTTTGCATATTTTTTCTATTTTTATTCTTTGAATAATCTTTTATTAAAAAAAAAAAATAGTGTGCACTTTGAACTGACAGAACATTTATTTTTGGAAAAAAAAACAAAACATAAAAATGTGCCTTGAAAGACTTATAATTTATTAATGAACACATATAGAAATTCAACAAAAAAATTATTAGAATCAAAAAATCGGTCCTTTGACATAATTAAATTCTTGAATTTCGATTGATTGAAAGAATTATTAAACAAATTGACTTTATAAAATATAGCTGTCCAAATCTTTATAAATACAAAACTTTTAATAAATATATACAGAAAAGTCACGAAGAAAGGAAAAATTCATATTAATTTTTTTCAAGTTTTAGTTTCCAATTTTGACAATATTTTGATCTACTTTGTTTGGAGCGCATCATCATTTTGATGAATACATTTTTGTCATCAAATTGACATGGAAAATATATTTCTTTATTTTTCAAAATATATTATAGGTAGGTATGTTCTATTACCAAAAGGTGCACCCAGCCATTCGTAAAGATAAAAACAAAATACAAAAAAGTTTGCATAAATATAGAAACTGGATAAAAAGTCATATAAATCCACTTCTCTTTTCAGTGGCTTTATGATTTATTGGAATTTTATTAGTTCCTGTGGGGATGTGAAGCTAGTTTTTTTTTTTTGTTATTCTGTAGAGCAAACGGTGCGGTGGTGCTGAAATGAGTTATGCTGCTGTGCCCTCGATAAACTATACAAAAAGGAAGGTGGAATTTACAATTAATTTTTCCGGACTCTTGTAAAAAAAAAGGTTTATGTTTCTGTTGAAAAAGGTAGGAATATGAACTGTGAAAAAGTATGTTTGTATATGCGAGATATTTGTATGAACTTTAATTTGTGTTTTATTTAATTTAATTATTATTTAGTTTTTTTTTGGGGAATAAATTAGAATAGGAAAATAGTTGATTGGAATAGATATTTAAATTATTTTTTGAAATAATTAAATACATAGTTTTATATTTCAAAACTAATTAATTTTCTTTAGCATTGACATTAATTTTTGTACGCATAAAATAAAATTAATTGGAATGTGTACATTCATAATTGAATATTGAAATAATTCCAGTTATCTATTAATATTTTTTTAAGCGTTTAGGTAAAAAAAGAAAATAGATTATTTTCGTGGAATTTTATATTTATACATATCTGCAACAATAACAACGCTAAAAAGATTCGAATTTAATCCGAACGGATTGAAAACGGAAAACAAAAAAAAAATACCCCAATTAAAAACGTCAAGAAAATGGTGCATTGTGCATGCGTTCGATCGGCCGAACGTCTATTAATCATAATTGTTCAGAAAAATCAATGAATCCCCAATCCACCATTCATTGAAGTTTTCAATTCCGGTATCTTTTTGCTGGCCGTTTTCAATCCGTATACAGATACAATTCGACCGAATACTAAGGACGGATCCAGACTTTTGCCGAGGGGGGGGGTCACGGATCCCGACTTTTGCCCATGTCACGTTCATCAAAATTCATTCATGTTTCACTCAAAAATAATTTTTTTTTTGCAAATATTTATAGTCGTATAGTCAATGGTTTGTTCAAAGTTTCTAGGTGGCGAGTGCAAGCAATAAAATCGAAGCTAAAAACGGTGGTGATTGCGATCGAAAAATGAATTCGTTATTGCAGTTCGCTTTTCAATGTCTCCCACAATTTTTGGTTCCTTATTTGTGAGCTATGCTCAGAAAATGTGTGCCATCTGAAAAGCCAAGAACCTTACAAAAAACCCCAAACCTAAATCTTGAAAACCAATGTCTCGTATTTTTTCCAATACCTACTCTCAAAATTATAACATCCCATTTTTAATAATTTTGAAGCAAAAAATCTCGCAAATAAACCAAAAACTCGCAAATTCCAATCTCCAAAATCAAAATCTGGCAATTCCAGTATTAACTAAAAAAACGTTGCTCTCAAATTCGGTCGCTCTTACGAAAAAAATCAATAATTTTATGACCTAAAATTTTTCATTTTCAATTTTGTTTTTAAGAATAAAATTTTTGAGATAGTCGTATGTACCTACCTATTTATCAAAACTTAATTTTGCCCTAATCATCGTCCCATATTATTGGTAAATTTCAAGGAAAACTTAAAAGACAAACAATACTTTATACCAAAATTAATTATTTTCCACGTATTTTGAGGAAACGTATAATTTTTTTTAACTTTTGGAATTTAATAAATCGCACAATAGATATGTGGTCAAAACAATCACGATCGAGAAATTATTTTTCAGATAATTAAGAGGACCACTATAAGCTCAGTGCTTATGGGTTACATCTTTTAGAACAATGTTTTTACCTGGAACTTTTATTCAAATTATTGGAAATAATAACTTAACGGACAAACAAATGTTACAGATTTATGAACACAGGAATTATATCTGCAAATGTTGAATGCAGCTGATGACAGAATGTTGTTGAATATGTTTGAGCTCCAAGGATACAGAGAGTAAGAAGTCGTTCTTAACGATAATGCAAATCAATTTCTTATCTTTAGTTGGACAAAATGATTTTGACCATTAAGTTGAAGTTTCTTTATTAAAGCGGTTTTTTTAAATCATTTTCTGTTAGTAAAAAAACTAACAGATATTGAAGAAAACTTCAAATATTGATTTCTATTAAAAGTATTTTTTCGACAACTTAACATGTATTATCTCCTCTAGGTGCATCAGACCATTGTGTCATATCTGCAAATTTATCGTGCCAAAAAAACTCAGTTAAAGAACCGTTTGACAATACGAGAAAGCCAACTGGCACGGTCTCAATGACTTTTCAGAAACTTTAACTAGTCACTACACTCTTGTTCCTCGATAGTGACGTTGATATCATATCAAACTAGATTATTATATCAAAATTGATTCCTTATGGAATGAGAAATTTTATCCCACATAGGATAAAATCTAAAAACCGAAATAGAACTAATAGTTTGATTTGAGCTGCAATGAGGCTATCAGGATAAGAGAAAAGTTTCCAATGATATAAGAGGTAAACCCCACTGAGAAAAATTGGAATTACCATATTTCAAAAAAGCTAGAAAAACTTGCAACGTTTATAGTTGTCGAGCCAAATTTTTGCATGACCAAAATTTTCGGCAGAAAATACTACATGTTGTCTCAAAGTTAGTAAACATTTTTGGTAATTTGTAAGAAAACAATCGAAATACTACCTCGTCTTCGGTTCCAACACTCGTCTTCAATGACACTACCCATGAAAGATCGATAGTTGCCAGACCCTATTTGCTTGCAGCACATAGAATGTTATGACTCTTCCTGTGCTTGAGAATGCAAACGATTTCATGAGACCATTCTTTTTCCGTACTCGTGCAGTTGCAAGTCTTCTTAAGGATCTTGATTAACACTAATCCACTGGCCAAGGTAGTATTCTTCCCATTATTGTGAAGAGATGTTCTTCAACGCTGGCAAAATCACTCCATAAGCTTTTTTCCATTTGTCCTACTCTACAATCTATAGGTCTCTTTCCAAGTGGAGTAGTGTCGGATTGGGAATCCTATAAGGAAACCCTTAAATTATATAAGAAAGCTTTGAGAAAGTCTAAAAGATCCTCCTGGAGAATTTTCTGTGGAAAAATAGAAAAAACTTCAGAGGCATCCAGGCTTAGAAAAATCCTCTCTTCAAATCCAGTGATGCCTAGCTGTTTGACTTTTGTCTACTGCTCAACACGCTTATTGCAAAGGGAAATCGGTTGAAACTGCTTTACGTACTCTAGTTCGAACTATAGACTATTCCCTCCATCATAAAGAGTACACCATGGTCGCTTTCTTGGATATAGAGGGCGTTTTTAACAATGTCGAAACATATGCGATCGAATCTGCTCTGACATCCCTGAAGGTAGATGGTACGCTTGGTGAATTGATTAATCAAATGCTGACTAGCAGGGTTATCAATTCAAAACTGGGCAGCTTTTCCGCTAGAAGGTCTGTCAGTAGAGGTACGCCGCAAGGTGGTGTCCTATCTCCCCTTCTCTGGAACTTGGTAGTAAATGAGCTGCTGACATGCCTGGAAGCGGAGAGTTACAGAGTGATTGCATATGCGGACGATGTTGCTATTGCCGTATCAGGAAAGCATCCTACTGTCTTAAAAGAACTCTTTCAAAATGCTTTAAATAAGTTTATCAACTGGGCTGACCGGTGTGGTCTGGGTGTCAACCCTCATAAAACAGAACTTGTTCTATTCTCAAGGAAATATAAAATCCCTCATATTGATCCTCCTCCTATCAAAGGTACTCCACTAACATTCACTGATCAAGCAAAATATTTGGTTCTTATTTTGGACAAAAAGTTAAGCTGGAAACCTAATATACAAGAAAGAGTCAAAAAAGCCACAGTGGCACTTTTCTCATGCAAAAAAGCCGTTGGGAACAAATGGGGCCTTCAACCTCGAATCACTCACTGGCTATATACTTCGGTGATTAGACCGACCCTCACTTACGGAGTGACAGTATGGTGGACTGCTCTGGATAAAGCGGTAAATTGCGACAAATTGAGCAAAGTCCAACGCTTTGCTTGTTTGTGCATAAGTGGAGCACTTCGTACGACACCTTCCGCTGCTCTAGACGTTCTGCTCCATCTGACACCCCTCAATATTTTCAGCCAACAAGTGGCTGCAAATACAGCCATTCGCCTTAAAGCTTCCTCACAATGGACCAACAACAACTTAAGCCATTCCATCATTCTGAATTCATTCGGATCAATCCCAAGTCGCACTGATTACACCATCCCAAAACTTCAGTTTGGCAAAAACTTTCAAGTCAGCATTCCTTCTAGAGTTCTCTGGGAAGATACGGCTCTCTTGGAAGATGAATCAATCCATATTTACACCGACGGATCGAAAACTGATGATGGGGTGGGTGGTGGTGTGTACTCAGAAAGACTAAAATTATGTCTCTCCTTCCGTCTTCCTAATCATTGTAGCGTGTTCCAGGCGGAACTTATGGCGATCAAAGAAGCCTTATCTTGATGGCTGAAAGAAAACGTGTAATCAACTACAGATATCCGCATCTTCTCGGATAGTCAAGCAGCTATCAAATCTCTGGAATCGGTCTCTACTAACTCTTTAACAGCCCTAAATTGTCGTTCATCTCTGCTGGAGATGGCGCAGCAGTTTAACATTCACCTGTGTTGGGTGCCGGGGCATAGAGACATTCCAGGTAATTGTAAGGCCGACGAACTCGCTAAATATGGAACAACTCTACCTCTTCTACCTAGTAAGGCAGATATTGGTATTCCCATTGCTACATGTAAACTTATGCTGAAGCAAGATGCTCTAGAGAGAACAAACCTTACGTGGAACAATATCACCACTTGCTTGGCAACAAAACAAATCTGGCCAGTAATGGATTTTAAGCGATCTAAATGTTTGATATCTCTAAGCAGACTGCACATTAGCTCCATGATCGGTGTCATAACCGGACACTGTCTTATAGGCAAGCACGCAACGCGTCTTGGCGTATTCTCTAACGATTTTTGCAGAAGC
This sequence comes from Dasysyrphus tricinctus, assembly GCA_963921185.1. Taxonomy (NCBI): domain Eukaryota; kingdom Metazoa; phylum Arthropoda; class Insecta; order Diptera; family Syrphidae; genus Dasysyrphus; species Dasysyrphus tricinctus. The sequence goes on along the minus strand of OY992532.1, from coordinate 25,686,355 downwards.
TGTATGGACGAGGAAGAGGTAGAATCGATTCCTCATCTTCTATGCACTTGTCCTGCTCTATCTCATAGGCGAAGACTCCATCTTGGAGATTTCTAATTCAATGATCCTAGTGATTTAGTAAATGTTGACATAGGTAGTCTGTTACGCTTCATAAGAAGCTCCAAATGGTTCATCGAGTAGGGAAAAAGGCTTCCCAGATTCTTGTGGTATCACAATGGGCCACTAGTAGTACCTCGTGGCGTGATGGTTAGTGCGTAGGACTGTCATGCCGAAGGTGTGGGTTCGATTCCCAGCCGTGCCACCTAAAAACAGAAATGTTTTATCCGAGGTACTGCCTCTTGCGAGGAACTGACAAATCCTCCAAGAGTATATCTGTCATGAAAAAGTGCTTCTCACTTAGCCGTTCGGACTCGGCAAAAAACTGTAGGTCCCTTCCATTCCTGCCAACAACACGCACACAGGAATGGTTGAGAGTTGTAAGTCACTAGGCCCTGGTTCTCCACGAGCTGTTGCGCCACCCAATTTATTTATTTAATTTACAATGGGCCAACTTATGGTCTAAGTGTGTCAGTTTTCATGACTGACAGCCACTTCAACCTAACCTAACCTTTCCAAGTGGATGGAAAACAGCATTTTGTTAAGCCTTTCCCTAAAAAAGGCAAATCGTCCTCACCCTCTAGCTGTCCAATTACACTTACGTTCCTTTTTTCCAAGGTCATGGAAACGCTGGTAAATTATCAGTTGAAGAAATATCCGAAGACCGGCAGTATGGCTTTCGGAGCAATATGTCCACTGGTGATCTGATAGTATATATCTCAAGCAGGGACAGAATTTTTTTGTTTTTATTTTTATTTATCGCACAAAAGCGTTTGATAGATTTTGGTATCAAGCTCTCTTATCGAAAATGCGTGCATTTGTTATCGATGAATCTCTTGTTCGTTGGTGTAGAAACTACCTTACCGATCAATACAACTTATGTGTGTGTTGGACGGTTTCAAGTCTGATGTCTATAAAATAAATGCTGGTATGCCCCAGGGCTCCCTTCAGTCTCCGATCCTCTTCTTTATTTTCATAAAAATGATCTTTTTTCTTAAACTTTTAATTTTAATCCATTGAATTGTTTTGCTGGCGACAGACAGTATCCTCAGCTATTCATATTCGCTTCAAGATTCATTTTCTTGTTCTTCGGATGTGGAACTTAAACGGATGCGTATGATACGCTCATTAAATTGTGATCTCGGCAGCATTCTCCAATAGGGTTTAAAAAACCGCGTAGAATTTAATGCCTAATAAAACCAATGTCTTCTGTCTTTAAAACGAAGTAAAATAAAATCACCAAACCAATTATTTCCAAGTTTAATGGCTAAGGCGATAATTTAATTGTGTGGCCAACAAAAGATAAAACTAAACCTTAATTAAAGTCTTTCAGTACATTATGCACTTTCTTATTGGTCAAACAAAACATATTCTCAAAATACTGATTGCTATTAATAGACCAAATCACCCGTTTTCCGCTGTTAATTATTATTGTGTTCACAGAGGAAACATAATTCACACATCATTGCTCGCATTAAATCAACCATCATCATATTTGTCCTCGTATACATTTATATTAAATGTGTCCTTACTTAAGGGAATAACTTTCATTTTTTAATTCCATCTCAACAATAATCCATCTTCCTTAAGTTAATTTGAAAATAAAACAAATTGCCATCTGCGGCTATGGTGGCAGCATATCGCACATACCACACAAACACCACACACACGAAAGATGTCATTGTCATTAATATCCTTTTGTATTATCTACACTACATGTATAGGATATCCTGTGTAAGCATTTTTCTGAGTTATATCCTGCATCGTGATGTGCTGTTGCTGTATATTCCCGGAAGCATCTCTGGAAGCTGAAAAATATAAGAAAAAAAAAACTTAAGAGACAAAAATGAAAATGCATTTCATTCTTGTGAAAAATTGTCACACTTAACACCGTAGGTACTCTGATGTGGTTACGTGAGTGGGACACATAAACTAGAACATTATGAAGGGAACAGTGCTGGATTGTTTATAAGGCAAATTATAAAAAAATGTCAAATGGATGCTCCTTGGGGCCAAATGGTACATTAATTTGAATTTTTGAGATATTCCCATCTAAAATAAAAACTCATTTTTAAGATATAAACGGTTAATTGGCATTTTGGGCATTCCAGGAAACTTGAAAACATGAAACGAATTTGTTCTCAAAGGCCTCAATAACATAGCTGCTGACGCAGTCAAAAAGAGCGAGACTTCACCGTTTGAAAGGTAAAAAGAATTCCTTTTCTTAAGGTTTTTATACACCTATTAGGTCCCTCCCTGGATCGGAGTATGTGACTAGGTTAAACTTAGAAACTGAGAGTAGTTATAGGAAGCACAAGACGAAATTGCAATGATGTCACCAGGATTGCATTTGTGCTGACTGCAAGTATTCTCAAAGTTCTTGATAGAAAAAATAAAAAAAAAAATATTTAAGTGGAAAATATAAAATGCTGATGACTAGGTAAGTTATTTTTTACATAAAAAAATGCATATCCTGTATAGAAAAGTAAAACAAAAAATGAATAAATAAAGCTAAAAGTTCTGATAAACTTTCCTAAGACTATGTTAATAAAAATTTCCTTATCCTTTCATATAATATACACGATGTTCTCAAATTATTAAGGAAGAAGTTTTAATTAAAAAGGTATAGGTACCTATCTCTATAATATCTCTGTTAATCTTATACTTTGCCTCAAAATGTCTAGTCAAAATGTAGCATGTAACGCCATGTTCCTCAACACTAGGAAACAAGCCTCTGATGGTATCTAAATTTGACATCTGTAGGTTCCTTTAAGTCTCGCCAATTTTCCAATGCTGACAATGTTTCTGCTTCCATAACACACTCAGTATTCGTTGCACCTGTCAACACAAACATTCTGAATTCTGACTTGTAAGTAGGTATACTGTTGGTATATACACACAAATCACAGTGATAATCGTACAATAAACATAGATATACCTATGTATGTGTTGTGTCATGTAAATTGATTTTGAGTCAATAGTCAAGCTACCTACATATCAAATAGCTTCCCTAACAGGCATCCTGTGTTACACTCTATATACGATCATATAATTGTATGGTGACCATTTTAGCTGAATCTATGTACAGGAAACAAATTCCACCAGTTTCTTTTAATAATAGGCGCCAGAAAAAGATTTGTGTTTCTTTTCTTGCTCAGAGATCTTCAGAGCGCTCAACTTGTGCTTCGGTATTACATCAGATCGAAATACGCTCCATGAGCTCCAGAATAAAAAGACCGAGCGAATGGAGCAAATAGCTGAGTGCAGCCAACTTCAATTTTTTGTTCAATAATTTCATACCGGCGAGTTCAGCACATCAATTTGAGTTCATATTTCGAATTTTTCAAAAGTCAGTACTAAATTTTGGTGCGTTGAACGCATCGCAATCGTATGACAGTTCAGTGCTTAAATGTTTTTCAAAATTATATCGGAGATCGCTGATCATACTCTGCTCAGAGCTAACTCCGGGCACTCCGGCATGCAGCTTGATGCTGGTGCTAAGATCTGAAAAGGAAAAAAAAACGCCTAGTAGATAACTGCTAGTGGTAAAAATGAAGTTTAAATATTGTTTTTTAGAAAAGAAATTTAAAACAAACTGGGAAAATTGATTTTTGAAAAATAACTCACGCTATTTATCTTTTTGATTATACAAAATGTTCACCAAGAAACTTCTAAAAATTATAAACACAGCAGAGGTTTCTGTCATGTCAACGTAGCTTGCGTTGACCTTCATATCAATATAGAAAATTTAGCATTTTTTTGAGAATTTTTAATACATCGACAGTTAAAATAGCTTGACAGATGGGGGACGAACTATATGTTGACATTAAAAATATATTTTTTATACAAATGTCACGAAATTGCCCTAAAATCACTTTTTTCCGAGCAGTAAAAACATTGACCGAGTGGAATCATTCGTGTGATCTTCAACTTTTTAAGCGTTCACGTGTTCTACGTTGACAGCATATTGACGATGTTTCTGGTGACGTCAAGGAGTCATTGTGTTGACCATAATTGCTGACTGTCTAATCTTAGCTTTAGTCTTAAAATTATGGCGGTTCAATGATTGCCTTTTATATTTGTTCGATAGGGACAAAATACAGTTTTTTTTTATAAATAGGTACATCAATCAATCTTTAAAACCTTTTATTTTTTCAATAGATTTCAATTTTAGCTCATAAAGTTTTAAACAAAAAAGATTATTATACTTTTTTCGGCAGAGCAACAGTTCTTGATGATTAAAAAATTTCGTTTATCATCCATTCATAAATCTGGCTCAAAACAAGATGTTTCGAACTAATGTCCAATAAGTAAATTATCGACTAGTCCAATGTTTTCGAACAAGTATAGTTAATGATAAACTGACCTTTACTCTCAAAGAAACCATTTCCCCATTTCAGTATGGATTTGCTGCTGCCTGATCCACTACTACCAACCTTATTTTATTCTCAAACCAGATCACTAAAAACCTTGAAACCGGCTTTCAAACGGATGTCATATTTACTGACTTTTCCAAGGCTTTCGATAAAGTCAATCATTGTATATTTATTAAAGATGAAACCCCTTGATTTACGATTTTTGATTACTATCTCAATGGCAGAACACAGTTTGTTCGCATAAATAATTTGTTATCAGATGTCATTCGTGTCACCCCAGGTGTACCACAGAGGAGTCAATTGGGACCCCTTCTATTCCTGTTGTTGATCAATGGTATCCCTAATATTATCAAAAATGCTAATTGCTTAATGGTCGCTGAAGACATGAAAACTTTCCATATTGCATTGAATCGCTTAATAACTGCCTTTTATATCAAAGTGACCTCGAGTGCTTATCTGAGTGGTGTACTGTTAACCAACTCTTTTTAAATGTTTCCAAATGCAAAACTCTGTCTGTTTTCTCGTAACTTCTCAGCAATTGTTTTTATTTATTTATTTATTTATTTATTTATCGTCTATCAAGTTACAAAACTTTATGGAGACTACACTTAAATGATTACTTAATACATATATACATATATACAATTTTCAATAAATAAATTATTAAGTTATAATAAGATTTAAATTAATTCCAAAATTTTTTTCTTAATTTCATTTCTATTCATATTAAAATCAATAACATTGTCAAATTCATTAAAATCAATACAAGCAATTGTAAGGGGATTGTGCTTAGCATAACTTGTACTATGGCAAGGAACATATAAAAAATCACCACTTCTTGGTCGCAAAGTACGAACAGGTGCATATATATTGAACGCTGATAACAACATTGGACAATTTATAGTAGAACAAATTACATCAAAAGCAAAAAGTACAGAATTCAATTTTCTTCTCGAATTGAGAGGTTTTAGGTCAATAAGAACACATCTACTCTCATAACACGGAACACTAGAATTTCGAAAGGTTTTTCGTAAAGCATACTTTGTAAATCTTTTTTGAACTTTTTCTATACGATTGATACTTGATTGAGTATAAGGATTCCATATAACGCTGCAATACTCTAATAACGGTCTAACAATACTCATGTAAATGGTTTTAAGTGTATAAGGATCATCAAAACACTTTGAATTTCGGATTATAAAGCCCAACATTGAATTAGCTCTAGATATTATATGATCGATATGAAGTTAAGAATTAATTTTAGAGTCAAAGATCACCCCGAGATCTTTCTGGTTGTCAATTCTTTGTAAAGAATCGTTATTTAATTTGTACTCAAAATGCAATGGGTTTTGTAATCTTGAATATGTAGCAACACTACACTTTTTAGTGTTGAAATAGAGTCCATTTAGCGTACACCATTGAGTAATTTTATTAAGATCACTTTGGACTTCATAAGTATCTGAAAAAGATCTTATGCAGCTAAAAACTTTAAGATCGTCAGCATATAAGAGACATCTAGAGTATGAAAGAAGGCTCGGTAGATCATTGATGAAAATAATGAATAGTAACGGTCCGAGATGACTACCTTGAGGTACACCTGAGAAAATTAAAATTTCCTTAGATAATACGTTATCAATTTTGACAAATTGCTTTCTTCCAACTAAATAACTTTTGATCCAACTTAGCAGCAAGGAATGAAAGCCAAACATCTCAAGTTTTTTCAGTAGAACATTATGCTGAACACGATCAAATGCCTTTGAAAAATCGGTGTATATAGTGTCGATTTGGGAACGCGTTTCCATATGATTAAGGCAATAGCTTGTGAAAATCGATAAATTTGTTGCTGTTGATCTTCCACTCATAAATCCATGTTGGTGTTCAGATATATGATTTTGAACTAAACTAAACAATTTATTTTTGACTATTGCTTCAAAAACTTTTGGGATCAACTGAAGTTTTGCAATAGGTCTGTAGTTTTCAACATAGCCTTTTGACCCACATTTATGAAGGGGAGTGATATAAGAATATTTCCATGTATCTAAAAATAGTCCTTGAGTTAAAGACATTTTGAAAATAAAGCAAAGTGGTGCTGCAAGATGAAATCTACAAGTCTTTAAGAGAACAGGTGGAATATTATCAGGCGCGATAGAAAAATTGTCATCAAGTAAAGACAACGATGCAAGAACATCACTAACAGATAAATTCAAACTACCAGCGTCAATTAAGGAATTAAAGTCTTCAATTATTCCACAATTTAGTTTCAAGTCAATAAAATTGGATTGAAAAAATGAAGCAAAACTATTGCAAATATCATTAATACTATTTGAGGAGACCCCATTGTATGAAACGTTAGATGGAATTCCAACCGATTTTCGTTTAGTATTTATAAATGACCAAAAACATTTCGGATTATTTTTTATGTTTGATTCCAGAGAACAAATGTATTGCTTGTAAATAAATTTTCTCAAAAATTCATATTCTCTTCTAATTTGATTAAATTGCTCACGAAAAGAAACAGAAATTCTGCACCTTTTGTGTAACTTATTCATTACATTCTTTAGTCCCGATAAGCTTTTATTGAACCAAACAGGTTTCTTAGAATTCTTTAATGATTTTAAAGGAACGAAAGCGGAAATCATACGTTCCAAAATGTTCCGAAACATAGTATAAGCTAATTCTAAATATGTGCAATTGAAAATTAGGTGCCAATTAATGGCGTCTAAATGATTATTCATTGAAGTAAAGTCAGCATTTTTAAAATCATACATTTGAACAATATTATCAGAAGATTTAAACTCATTTAAAACAGAAAAGTTAAATAAAATTTCAAGCGAATTGTGATGAATACTATTATCTAGCAATTTAAAACTTGCTTCATTACATTGAACTTCAAGATTACAATCAATAAAAATTAAGTCTAAAATACGGCCTATAGAATTGGAAACATTATTAATTTGGTACATATTTAAAGCTGTTATGCCATCAATCACATTATATTCAGAATCTTTAGTAACATTACAAGGAAACATTTTTTGTTCATCATTTGAATAAAGCCATTTTATGTTAGGCAGATTAAAATCTCCAACAATAACAAAATAACAATTTTCATCACTATTTTTAACAATATTTGTAATATTCTCAATATGAGCCTTATATATTGCATTTAGTGACAAGGGTCCCAAGTAACAATTTTAGCTCTTCAAATGCTTTAACAGCGTTTTTAGAGCAAATCTTAAAGCTCTTTGATTTCAAAAGAAGCTCCAGATGCGCTTCTAAAGCAAGTGTAAAGCATGCTTACAGTGAATTCATTGAGTTTGAGAGCTAATTTTTGCTCGAAGCCAGCTCTTTGTCAGTGGCTAGTATGGCTTTGAAGCTCTTTGGTTCATGATTCAGATATCTTTAAAGCAGCATTTTTGACAGCACTTTGTTTGTATTGGTTTAGATAATACAAATGATAAATTAAAATAATATTAGGAAGATGTATTTCATGTGTGTGATAGTAGCAATCGAAAAGGTCATGTGATGTCGTGGAAATTAATTAAATATTCGCAGAGAAAATGTCGTAGTGAGCAATAAAATTAATATTTGTGAGTGCCATGTAAGTGATTTTTTAGTGCGCGTTTAGTTTTATCACAATTGTACTGAAGGTACCTCGAAAAATAACAACGCGCCTTCGAAATTATTTATTTTACGCTGTGAAATATTTAAAAAAGTTTACCTAAACAATGTAAAAAATTGATAAATAAATTTAATAAATTATGAAATTAAATATTTTTGTTTTCATTGCAATATTTTATTGTGTTTTTGTTGAAAGGAAAGATTTTGGATTCGTTTAAATAAATAAAGAAAAATTATTCAATGATTTTTTTTCCGTCGCCATAGTTTTTATTATGAACATAGTTTGTCTTCAACCGAGCTCTTCTAGAGCTAGTTTCCACAAAATGAGAGTTTTGCGTTCAGTACTTAAAAAGTAGGGTGTTCGGAAATTGAAAGTCATTGGCTAATTCTAATTTCTGGAAAAAATATTCTTGTTTATTTAAATTCTATTCAACATGGAAGTGCATTATGATTTCTTAGCACGTAAGCAAGTACTTTTGCGACTCAGCCATGGATTTAATATTATTTAAAAAAAAAATTTTAGTAAACTGTTTAATTGATTTTAATAAAAAAAATGTGAATTTGGCATCTTATTTGATATTTGTGGTGCATACTCGGTATTCACCAGAAAGTGAAAGGAATACATTTATTTTCAAGTTTTGGTTTAATTTTTCCCGTTGAAGTCATGGCTTATATATTTTATTGTGGAACACCCTAATATTGAGTATTAGTATTTTATTTGAGAGAGGTTTAGTATTGAGCTCTATAGTCGATTTGCTGTAGCTCTATCGAGTCTTCACATTTCCCAATGCTCAGAGATAGATTTTATAATGCTCAGAGAGATTTCAAGCGCATGCGCTAGTGTTAACTTCACAAGAGTTTGTGTGAAAGTATTAGTAATTAAACTCTACAGCCGTTTTTTGTGTAGCTTTTGAAGTGCTATTTTTTGACACTTCTATAAAGTCATGCGTTAGTATTTTGAACATGAAATTAAGCAGCTCTACAATGCTTCTTTATGTGCTGATATCAATAGTTAGCTCGTTTAAAAAACGTTGAACGTTATTAAAGAGCTATTTTTAAATCGTGAGTCGTTATAAAATTAATAGAGCTAAAAGTGTTCTGAAACTTCGATTATAGAACATCATTTTTATATGAAATGTAGGGAGCTGTGCAATAATCTATTTAAGAGCTAAAGCTTTGGATTTCACTGCTAACAAGCTGCTAAAGAACAGTTTTGCTTCTATTAGCTCCAACGATGTTACTTGGGGTGGAATATAAGAAACAAAAAAGTAAACATGAATTATTTCAAGAGTGGGATGAAGTGATAAATCTGCACACACACAAATTTGCTCAATCTCACTAGAAACATTGGATAAATTAATTTCTCTACATAAATAATCAGACCTTAAAGCTAATAAAACACCACCTCCTCTATTAAGGCCAGTCTGTTCACAGCAACGATCCTTACGAAAAACGTTAAAATTAGAATTGAAGTATTCACTGGTTAAGAATTTATTATTAAGCCAAGTTTCGGTTAGGGCAATAACATCATAGGAACAATCAGCAACAGCAGTATAAAATTCGTGAGAATTCGTTCTCATACCTCCAGCATTATGATAAAACATTGAAAAACGATCATTGGCTTCAGAAACAGGAAATGTTTTCTTTACGTGACCAACCCATCTTGATTTAGGCCCATATCGTTTTTTGGACGGCTTACAAACTGTTTAATTTGAACTCCTATTGGCCATATGGACGTTTGAAGAACATCATTAAAAAACCAGGCAGGGACCCCGAGTTTAAAATTAATAAAATGTAACGAAGAAATATTCGCATCTTTTTTAACTAGTTTAGAACAAACAAAACTTGTCGTTGGCAAATTTAGTTTTTGAGCAATAAAATCTATAACATCATTCTCAGTGACTGTATTCATAAGTCGAGATATATGGATGAAACGAAGCCGTGGTACAGATGTTTTTGAATATGAAATCGAAAGAACGAAACTCCTTATGTTTAAGAAAAAGAATGATCTGGGAGTATTCTTCTATTCGAAACTCAACTTGACATCCCATTCCCATATTGATTTTATGGTTGCAAAAGTTAATTCTATGTTAGGATTTGTTAGTCGAAACTCAAAAAGGTAATATCTTCCGAGTTTTCATTATCGTTCAAGTTCGCGCATGTGTCAAAATCTCTGAGACCCCTGTCAGTTCATTGTGTGGTTTTGTTCAGTATCTGACAACCGATTTTTGAAAACATGCGCAATATATTACCTTTAATATGTGTACTGTGCTCTATGATCTCTTCTATATATAATATGTTAGGTCTCCACTAGAATATTGCTGTGTAGTTTGGAACCCATTTTATAAAGTCCACTCCGTCCGGATTGAAAACATTAAAAAATTTTGCAAATTGCTCTTAACCGTCGCAACTTAAATACTTCCGTACAAAACAAGGTGTCAATTCTTTGTTTTGCAATCTCTTGATATTCGCTGTCGATATGTTTCAATTGTTTTTATACGTGATATCATCACATCTCATGTAAATTGTCCCTTCCTTTTTTCCTTGGTATACATACATGCTTCGTCTAGGCTGCTGAGATCCCGTTACCTTTCTCGTGAGTCTTCTCACCGTGTAAATTATGGTCTTAATGAACCGTTATCGCGATGCATAAGATAATCTAAAGTTATTTGCAAAAATGTTGTTTTTTTTCTCATCTTCGTCGAGATTCTCTTAAAAAGCCTATTCTGAACATACTAACTTACTATCAATTGGTGGCCTTAAGAGTACCTTATAGTTAAAATTATGTATTTCGTATTTTTATTTTGTAAATAAAAGCATTTTCTGTAGTCTGTAAGGTTATACTCATTTGTGTACTTTGATTGATGCAAGTTTTTCGAAAATTCAAAATGGCTTTGAACTTCTTAGTTGTTCGTGTTCGGTGTTATCTTTACACCTTCGTTGTTCCGCGTACGGGCAAAAACGAACAACGATAAAACCGAAGGTCTAAATGCAGCTTTAAGTTTTAAGTTATGGTCTATTAATAACGTCAATTTTCTTGCGTCAATTTTCTTCAAACTTGATACTTGGCGTTTATTGGTCATTCACTCCAAACTTTTGTTATTTTTTTTTATTACCAAAAATACAGTTATAGTAACAGTTTTTATAGCATTTCTACAAAATCTTATTTTTCTCAAAATTCTTCCCCAACTTTGGACAAAATTAAATGAACTACTTCTGGTAAAAGCTTTCTTTGGGTGCCAAACCATTTTTCAAAAAATTGTTATTAATGGTACGTACCTCCAAAGGAACCATTTTATTTGACTTTCGATTTTCTTGAAAAACTGTATGACTTATTTTCATAAATCTTTATACAATAGCTTTTAAGAGCTTAAAATATTAGACATTGTGTACCAGGGCCCAGATCACGTAACACGATTCGATTGAACGATCATCGTTTCGACTATTTCTCTCTCTATTTTTCCCTGTAGATGTGAATAGAGATAGCTAAAGTCAAAACGACGATCGTTCAATCGAATCGTCTTACGTGATCTGGGCCCAGGATTACCTATTTATTGAACTTTTAAAAAATACTAAGTTTTTTTTTTTGTTGAAAACGACAATATTGATTTTATTGAAACTTTGTATCTTACGGTTTTTTAATGCACTTGAGAATATTTTTAAAAAATATTTTGTTTTTATGAAAAAATAACGGTACCTGGCATCCACACAAATGATAAAAAATAACGTAAAGCTAGATTTATTTTTTTTTTTTTTTTAAGAACTGCTCATACGATTTTGATCAATTAGCAACTATTAATAGTATGTATCTCTCATCGAACAGGTTTTTTGATTTATCGGATTATCGGCTAAACAGATTTAAATTAAATTAAATAAAAAACGTAAAAAAAGGTGAAAAATATTGATTATTAAAACTTCCAAAAAATTATTTTTCGAATTTAAAAAAAAAGTTTCAAAATTATTTTTTGAATATTCGATATCTCCAAAACGGGCTTACAATTTTGTTTTAACTCCTTTTGTATACGCTTGTTATTAAATACTTAAGATTTGAATCCCAAAATTTGTCTGAAAATTTTGTTCAAACATTTTATATATTTACCTACAATTATTAATATTTTAAAAAGTCGCTCGAACGGTTTTAAATAAAATGGCGATGATGTTCAAACCCGTTTTGGTGCCAAGATTGAAATAATTGATAATATTATTTTCGAAATATGTATAGAGTTTAAAAGCTAATGTACTCAACTTGCATGGCACCAAATCTTATGAGTTTAGAGAGCTAAAAAGAATGTATATAGAGTATAGGTACAAAACAAGGGGATTCCCTTTTCTTCTTTTGAAAGAGCTAATGCTCAAGACAATCATTTTAAATAAAATGAGGCTAGTCACCATAACGGTATTACAACATTCATATATACGAAACCTTATCCTCGGCAACCTGTTTCGCTGAAGGCGTCTTTGTCTTTATCACCTTCCTGCTATATGTTTTTGGTTGTTATACATTCAACACTCTCTTATTCAGACTTGAAATGTAGGAAAGCAACAACCAACAAAAAATAGAAGGTTACACCTTCTCCGCCTTCTGGATGCTAAATTGCTGATGTACCTACTCTGTCACTTCCACAGAGCCGGTGTGTTGTGGCATTTTAAATGCATTTCCATCGTTGTCGTCATCGTCATCATCGAGTCTGCCCACACTCCGTCTAAACCTATAACTTCATGCGGCTATATAGAGTCTTCGTCGGCAATTCGATTTTGCTAATTATGGATGCGCCCACATTGGGTTTGGTTGTATCTACCATGTGGTTGCTCCAAAGTGGTTATACTCTGTGCACCATTAGCGCGCGAGTCTGAGTTGCAATCCCAACCTGCTGCACAATATTTCTGTGTTCTCTGCTGCTCCCCAATAGACCGCCGCCGCCGCCGACACCACACATTGCACATTTGCATTTACGAACTCGATGAAATGTTAAGAAAGAGCCTCCCAGACATGTTGTCGTCGTCGTCATCGTCATCGTCATCGTCATCGTCATCGTCATCGTCATCGTCATCGTCATCGTCATCGTCATCGTCATCGTCATCGTCATCGTCATCGTCATCGTCATCGTCATCGTCGTCGTCGGTCGTCTGGAGTTTTTGGAAGTTTAGACGGATTTATGGAGATGGAGACGAAGACACCTCCAGCCGGCATTAAACTTTAAATCAAGGATTCTTCAGTGTATGAGTATAAGAGTGAAGAGTGGGTGGGTTAGGTGGGTGGGGATATGTTGTATAGATAAGGATGTGAGTACGGCTGAAGTATTAAACTTTATCTAACCTACATACATATAGAAATGTATGTTCTCCTGGCATTATCCTGATGTACAGTACACATAAATAAATTCGTTTCACATTTCGGTGCGAGTAACTCAATCAAATATTCAAATTGCTCCCTAAAGGAGAGCATCAGCAGCAGGAGCAGCTGAATTGTGTGTACAGGGATCTATTATAGTGAAGCAATTGTTGTATGATGTAGGATATGTATATATGGGACAACTAAAGGACGATATGACTATAGGACGAGGAGGAAAGACGAATAAATGGGACATATTTGGTGGTGGTGGTGGAGTCGTGGTGCTCTACGACCAATCTCTTTAGTTCTTCCTCATTGTGGTTTCCTTTTGCCACACACTCAATGTGTGCGGGTAAATTGCCTGGAAATAATCTGCATTGTATTGCTTAGGGGATTTTTTTTTTCAAATTACCGTTTCTATATGCATATATACAATACAAACATACATATATATTTAGATGAACATCCTGTATTATAATACACTGATAGAATAGTTACCACTTTGGATAAACTGAGAAGAATTTTAACTACAGAAATGCGCATAAAGGCCCGTTAGCTGTAAGAAGCTTTTATGAAAGTTCTTTAAAAAGTAACCTTTTAGAAAATTTAGTGAGGACATTGAATATTTTAGGACACACAATTTTAGGACACACAATTTAAAGACACACAATTTTAGAAACTAAAGCTTCGTCCAAAGTGCACTCATTAGAACAATTAAGTTCATATAACTTTTTCCGGCTAACAAAAGTCTTATGAATCTGTTATTTTATGTTTGTTTTTTTCAAAATTTCGATCAAATTGATACAAAAAATTGGTACAAAGTCTTATGAAGCTCATACTGATAATTAAAAAAAGGAATTTCAAAATAACTATGCTCAAAAACTTTTAATAAACCTAGGTGCTAGGCTCAAAATTTCACTTTGAAATTTGGATCAGTTCAGTTAAAAATTTGGTACAAAATATTTTGAAATTCATGTAAGTACATAATTATAAATTTATGTATATCATTTTTCTGAAACTTTCTACAAGATTACGTCAAAAAAAATTGGATTTCAAATATTTCAAACATTTTGGAACATTGAAATATAAACGTTTGGATCCCCAATATTATGTTCAAATTTGTATAGAGCATACTTTTTGAAAACATTTCAACTTCGCTAGTTTATTACTTAATCATATATGTATTTAAAATAATACATAAGTAAAACCAAAATTTTGAGCATTTTGACTTTGGTCGTCGATTAACGTACATTTAATGAAATTTGGACCAAAAATATCGATTTATTTGATGATTTGTTGGACTAATTTTATTTCATTTTGATTGGCAACCATATCATCTGAGTACTCCTAAATTTTCCCACAACACCACGACCACCCCCCATATACATATATTCATACACTGTTGAGTTCAGTTGAGTTTCGACGATACATTCACGTGGGAAATCCCATTTTCAGAGTGAATGTTTGCAAAAGATAATTGGTAGAAATTGATTCAATAGCTATGCAGTGCGGCATTAGGTACATGGAATTCTTTGTGGAGTAAAATTGTAATTTTAGGATATTTCTTTTTTTTATTGTTGCTATTTTTTGACTAAATTTATTCATGATGGTGATATCGAAGTTGCTATATGTAAGTATTGTATAATATAAACTGTAAGTAGTATGAGGCAATGGAATGCAGAGGATATATAAAATGTGTCTCTTTATTAATATTTAAGTAGGTAGGAAAAGGAAATGGAAAATTGATTTCATGTTTTTTTAAAAGTTTGCTTTTGAAATTAAACCTTAAAATTTGATTTTGAATAGAGAGTATGGGTGGATGTGGGTGATGCTGGGAATTTATAGGTGTTGTGATTTGTATAGAGATTGAAAGTGTTTAAAATATGAATTTGTTATGATTTCAATGTGATGTTTGTGTATTGGAACCTATTAAATATTTACAGTTTCATTTTATCTAGTTTTGAAATTGATTGAAATAAAATATTCACTTCGATGGAGTTTTTGCGTTTTTTTTTTTAAACCTGAACTTTGTTTTAATGCTTAAATGAATAGGTATTTGTAAAAATATTTTAAGTTTTGATTGACTTATTATTAAATATAATTTTACAATTCATTTAATAAGTAGCGGTAATTTAAGGGTTTTTTCCAACTGCCAACTATCAGAATTCTCAGCCTGTAGAGGGATTTCAATAATGAAACCAGAAAAAACATCAATATTATTGAAAAATTAGACTGATGGTCAACAAGATTGCACTTTTTGATAGATGAATGATATGATGTCACACTAAGTGATGTGACTGCCTAAGTTTTTTTATAAAATTTTTTAAACCATGCATTTCGATGGAAAATTTAATGTATATAAAGTAAGCAGGACACTTTTGGAAATTCAGTTTAAAAACTATCCTATCATTAGTTGCTACTTAATTGCGAATTAGTTGCGCAAAAAAAAATTTATTTGCATTTTTGGTTTGCAAAAAAATGGGTGTCCTGCTAACTTCATATGAACTTGGCAGGACAACTTTCTCATAAAAGGAGATAATCGAGCTGAAAAAAGTTGGTTATTGAGAACTAATTAATTGCCAATTAGTTACGCAAAAAAAAAAATTATTGCATTTTTGGTTTGCGAAAAAATGGGTGTCCTGCTAACTTCATATGAACCTAGCAGGACAACTTTCTCAAAAATAACGATAATCGAGCTGAAAAAAGTTGGTTGTTGAGAACTAGTTAATTGCGAATTAGTTACGCAAATAAAAATTTTATTGCATTTTTGGTTTGCGAAAAAAAGTATGTCCTGCTAAGTTCATATGAAGTTAGCAGGACACCCATTTTTTCGCAAACCAAAAATGCAATAAATTTTGTTTGCGTAACTAATTCGCAATTAATTAGTTCTCAACAACCAACTTTTTTCAGCTCGATTATATTTATTTTTGAGAAAGTCGTCCTGCCAAGTTCATATGAAGTAAGCAGGACACCTATTTTATCGCAAACCAAATATGCAATAAAATTTTTGTTTGCGTAACTAATTCGCAATTAATTAGTTCTCATTAACCGACTTTTGTTCGCTTGATTATCTCCTTTTTTGAGAAAGTCGTCCTGCTAAGTTGATATGAAGTTAGCAGAACACCCATTTTTTCGCAAACCAAAAATGCAATTAATTTTTTTTTTGCGTAACTAATTCGCAATTAATTAGTTCTCAATATCCAACTTTTTCAGCTCGATTATCTCCTTTTTTGAGAAAGTTGTCCTGCCAAGTTCATATGAAGTTAGCAGGACATCCATTTTTTCGCAAATCAAAAATGCAATTAACTTTTTGAATTTCCAAAAGTGTCCTGCTAAGTACTACTATACAGGGTGTCCCGGACCTGAGTGGAAGTATTTCAGAGGGTGGTTCTTTGGGTTATTCTTAGAAAAAAATTGTATGGGGGGAAAGTTGTATCTCCCCTCCCTGAGGCAGGGAGGGGCAGTTTCTGAAACATTGACTTCAAATGCAAAAAAAAACATTAAAAATCAACGGAAACACATTTAATAACTTGTTATAATTTTTTTGAAAGTTAATACTCCATTCTTGTATTTGGTTTCTAAATCAAGTTGTTTAAGCGAATAGTTTTTGAGAAATTAAATTTCAAAGTCAAAATTTAAAAAAAAAATTGTTATTTTTTTTTTCTTAAGTCGATATTTTTCAAAATTTTACGTAATTAAGGGCATTTTTTGTGTTTAATATTCAATGCCCTCATTATTTTTTAGTCCATTACCGAAAACCAAATGTAAAAATCTTTCTTAGTTTTTGAGAAATTAAGAAAAAACAAAAGGTACTTTTGCCACAAAAGCCCGAAAAAGGGTTAAATTATGGATAATTCATGAATAAATTCATTTTTTCAGGCTTATTCGGGAAAAGTACCTTTTGTTTTTTCTCAATTTCTCAAAAACTAAGAAAGGTTTTTACATTTGGTTTTCGGTAATGGACTAAAAACTAATGAAGGCATTGAATATTGAACTCAAAAAATGCCCTTAATTACGTAAAATTTTGAAAAATATCGACTTAAGAAAAAAAAATCACAATTTTTTTTTTAAATTTTGACTTTGAAATTTAATTTCTCAAAAACTATTCGCTTAAACAACTTGATTTAGAAACCAAATACAAGAGTGGAGTATTAGCTTTCAAAAAAATTATAGCACATTATTAAATGTGTTTCCGTTGATTTTTAATATTTTTTTTTGCATTTGAAGTCAATGTTTCAGAAACTGCCCCTCCCTGCCTCAGGGAGGGGAGATACAGCTTTCCCCCCATACAATTTTTTTCTTAGAATAACCCAAAGAATCACCCCCTGAAATACTTCCACTCAGGTCCGGGACACCCTGTATACATGAAAATTTAACTTAAACAAAAAGTCTTAAGAGGTTAATTGTCAAATTCGGCTAAGTCTCCGAGTTATACCAAACATATTGAAAAGCGGCCAGTGTGACCATACCCTTATAACCACATATGTGAGTTTAGTGCATTTTTGGTTTTTAGCAATCATAAATAAATTTGGTGGTGCAACACCTTGTGGAAAACCAGGGCCTAGTGACTTACAACACTCAACCATTCATGTGTGCGTTGTTGGCAGGAATGGAGAGGACCTTCAATTTATTGCCGAGGCAGTATACCTCGGGAAAAATATTTCTGTTTTTAGGTGGCAGCGGCTGGGGATCGAACCCAGACCTGCTGCATGATAGTCCAACGCACTAACCACTATGCTACGAGGTTTTAAGCATGTTTATGGGCCAAACAAACATATTCAATAATAAATACCCTTGCACGTAATTATTCCTTTATATCCCTCATTTTCCGGTCTATTCAATAGCCTATAGACAGCTTTTGATTATTTCGAGTTTTTAGGAAGCTGCCCTAAAATTAGATTTAAAATTTCCAACTACCAAATTTCTTTCAGCTTCAATCAGATTAGGTCTATAAAAGAGAATTGTCAATACTAAAAATTCAAAAGAAAATTACTAAAATTATTTCCAATCCCTTGGGAACACTGTTCAACATTTTGGAGAAGCTTTTCTAAATTTGGTACAAATCTGCATTGATATAATTTTCAAGCATAAATTTAAGGATGTTTCAGACGAACATTTAACTAAGTTCCTGACTAAGTTAGTGCTGTTTTTTTTTTTTTTTTTTTTTTTTTTGGAGCAAGATATGTGTGACCTAAACTGTGAAGTCCTCAATTAAAAGAGAAGAAAATAGCAACACCAATGAATCTAGCATCCGGAAATTATTAAGTGTGCCAAATTTCATTAAAATTCACTAAGCATTCTGTTCAGCCAGTAAGCGCCAACAAACAGCGATTGATAAGGGTAATCTTTCGTTTGATCTCAGCACTGGAATCGTTCGCTGAGTTTATAGCGGATCGTAGGTTAACAAAGCCTTAGACCACCTCAAAATTACAGCTGTCTATAGTGGCGTTCAGTCCTCTAGTGTTGAAGTGAGAGTTTTGCACTATTCTTTCAGGAACGATGTTAAATAAGTCACATGACAGCGCATCGCCTTGCCTAAAACCCTTTTTTGACATCAAAGGTGTCAGTGAGGTCTTTGCCGACCTTGATGGAGCAGCGTACATACTCCATCATCATACTACACAAACAGACGAGTTTTTGAGGGATGACAAAGCTAGACATTTCTCTATATAGCTCGTCCCTATGAGGCTGTCATATTCTGCCTTAAAATCGATGGAAAAGTGGTGGGCATCGATTTGAAACTCCTAAAGTTCTTCCAAGATCTGCCGTAGTGCGAATATTAGGTCGATGGTGGACTTCTCTGAGCTTAAGCCCCACTGATATGGACCTATCAGGTTGCTGACGAATGGCTTCAGGCGTTCACAAAGTACGGCAAAGAAGATCTTGTAGGCGATATTGAGAAGACTATAATGCCTCCGTAGTTGGTCCAGTCCAGAGGATCACCTTTCTTGAGGATCAGGCAAACAATTCTGAGGTTCCATTCAACGGGCGTGCTTTTCTCCGGCCATATTTTGCAGATGAGCTAGTGCATACTCCAAACCAATTCATCCGCTTTGAATAGTTCAGTCGCAATGCCATCAGCTCCAGCAGCTATATTGAACTTACGTTTAGACATAGTTATCTTTACTTCGTCGAGATCGGATGGACGGAATTCTTGGCTTACGACGTTTTCAGGTTCAATGGTGCAATCTGCATGGTAGCAGAATTTGGTTCGTCATCTTCTCAGCACCGACTGCATTTCTACCACGATGTTCCCCTGATTATCCTTGCAGGCTTCGGCTCGGGCCTTGTAACCCTGGGAGGTTCTTTTCACTTTTTGGTAACTTCCGAACTTTATTTCTTCTTTACTTGATTACTTGTTGTCAAATATAATTTTTTATTTATTCCGAATTTTTGAGAAATAAGGTTCCAGCTGGTCTTTGTTTGTATAGCAACTCTGGTAGCTCAGGTTACTTTTATTGGTGCATTCGTGTACCACATGAAAAAAATATTTTTGGCCTCCGCCTTGAGCTCGAAGCTTATTTCAACCGTAAACACCCTGCTTGCTCCTTCTAAGTGAGATCTGGGGCCAAATTAACTCTCCCTTGGACTAACTTTGGTATGGAATCAGTGCTGCCACCCTACTCCCTTAGCAGTAGATCTACTGCGCTTAGTCCCAAATGAGATCTGCTGTGCAGCAAAACGAATCTACTCCTCTTAGAATTTTCATAATTATATAAAGTGAGTCATAGAGCTAACAGACCTCAAAGAAGATTGTTGGTCGCCCTCAGACTCCCAGAGCCCTACTTCATGTAGTTCCAAGTGAAGAAAAAGTCTAATGGAAGTTGTTCTTAGCTTTGTTGTAAATGGCTGTTTGTAGGTATCTGCTTATTTGCTTTGGTACTCGTTCCTTAACTTTTATCTACGAATAAATAGTTTGTTAAAATTTGACCATCGAAAATATGCGCGTAGGAAATTCTAATACTAAATCTATTCCTAGAAAAGCTAACGTGTTAAATTTCCATAAACATACATTTTTTAACAAAAAAAAATGATTTCAAAAATTAAAATCTCGACAAAATAAATACCTCACAGAAATCTCTGAGTAAGCACCTAATAATAAAAAAAAAAACTCATAACTGTACAAAACAAAAATTACCATTAAAAATAAACTATAAATCCCAGCACCCTTCAAGCATGCATTGTTCTACCGGATCTAGCGCAAAAACCATTTTCACAAAATGGCTTATTTTTGTACAAAAGCTTTTATTGTTTTATTTTTTCCCATCAACATCCTTAGGTAGGTACCTACTGTGCTAACTTCGTCCTTTTTATTTATTTATTTTGTTTTTATATTTTGTTCTGGCACTGCCACCATTACATCCCTGTTTCTGCAGTATAGCAGCTGTACCAAGAGAAAAAGATAGGTAAGCGGGGGCCCTGAGTGGCTGATGGAAACTATACCTTTACTCTGGAGCTGACCATAAATTCGAAGGAAAGATGGATTACCTGTCTGTCGTGTTGACTGTTAAATGTCTGTCTGACTGACTTTTGGTTCTTCGCATTCATAGCTGAGGTTAAATGCCTCTGAACTGAACTCAACTGAACTAAGCTCTGATAGCGTATCACACAAAAATCCTTGAGTGAAAGTTTAAACTCACTTAAAGTGTGTGGGTAACTGACACCGGACGCAAAGTGTGAATTCATCATTTTGAAGACACAACAACAACAAAAACAACCAAAAAGAAACTCA
Organism: Dasysyrphus tricinctus; assembly: GCA_963921185.1. Classification (NCBI taxonomy): domain Eukaryota; kingdom Metazoa; phylum Arthropoda; class Insecta; order Diptera; family Syrphidae; genus Dasysyrphus; species Dasysyrphus tricinctus. The sequence goes on along the minus strand of OY992532.1, from coordinate 25,665,201 downwards.
AGAGTGAAAAACTTGACTGGCAAGGCCCTAAGCTAAAGTGACGTGAATAAAAAAAGCGGAAGTGCTAGTGGACAGCAGCCAGTGAGCTGCTTCCTGATTTTCTATACCATTCTGTAGGAAGATAGATTATCTGTATGAGAAAAGGGCATCAGGTGGAAGAGGATCAGAATAAACTATACTGAGTTTGGTAAACGTACTTCACCCATTGTTGTGCAAAAGTTTTGTCTATTTTTTTTTTTCTATCAACCTCCTGTCGACATGACGGGGTTAATTAAGAAGATTTATGTTGGCCAACATCAAAGTTGGGGTGAATACTTTAGTTTGAGTGCATGATATGTTTTTTTTAATGTTGAAAAGTCATTTAAGGGAGAACGAGTTCAACTCGAAGTTGATTTGTGATGTAACTGACAGGTTTCCATAAATTATTGTCAGTATAATATACATAGTCTCGCTATTCCGGAGGAGTCGAAACAAAGTGATTAAGTCAGACATCTTTTAAAATTTTAAATAATATCTCGTTAATCTCGAAGATGTTTAGTAAAATTAGGATAAGCAAACAACCTTGTTTTCCATGCTGTTCAGTTCATTACCTACAGAAAAGGGACACTCCTTCTGACGAACTCTGTACCTATTTAAGTTCGAACAAATGGAAACTATGAAATACTTTAACAAATTGATTACAAAATGGTCTGATTTGTTTTGTTAGTGTTATTCTTATAACTGGGGCATTCCACGTAACAAAATAAAGCTTATTTTTGTTCCCGGGAAATTGAGGTTTTACTGTACCTATATTTTTTAGTTCGAACATCCTGTTGATGGATTTATTTGTGAACATTTAAATTGAAACCATGTCAAGTTTGATGTTGATGTTTTTGCTATTTACTTTGTTATGACATCTGAAGTTTCTATTATTATAACTGTCCACACAACCCACGTGTGAATGATACTTTTGAGCATGCAAAGCAAACATTATAAAAGTGTAATGCGTTAGAATTTTGATTAATAGAGGAAATATAATATTATTCCATGAACTTTTGAAAAACGTTCAACTATACCATACATACCAACAATTTGTGTATGAAAAACAAATGGTTGTGAAACATAACTCAAAGCCTCTTCTTCTATAGAATAATAAAGTCCGGTCTAACCCTAGAAATTGACATTAATAATATTCAACATCTGCAACAAATACAAGTGCTACCAACTTTTTAGATTTTGGGTAGTTTCTCTGACTGAGTTTTTGGAATAACGGATGATGACACATTTTCAAGGCTGCTTATGATTTGCTAGGTAATATTTGTGTCATAAAAGTTCACTCAGCTATAATAAAAGAAATACAGGGGGTATGCCATTCAGAGAGGTAGATATGTGTAGGTAAAAATGGACTACGAGTTATGGAGTTACCGCTGGTGAAACTGAACTGATACTTTCGGATAATTCATTAAAAACTATTTTTTTTATTAAAATAAAAAACCAAAAATGCGGAGTTGAATGGCAAAATCTTTTTCGTGAAAAAAATATTTTTATTCAAATGTTTGTTACGACTACTTTGGTCCAGTTGGAAGGTCGAATTTAAGATTGCTCTTTCCAACATTTTGAGCGATATTTGCCAAAATTACGCGCTTAAAGGTGTGTGTTTCCAATTGAAGTCCTTTTCACAACAAAGCTCTCAATAGTGACTCGGATAGCTCCCTGTGCCTACTCTTCTGTGACCTAATTTTATGAGTAAGATGTAAAGGGCTGATCTTTGCCTGACTAATTCATCTGCCCGTTTATTTTCTTCAATGCCACTGTAGCCAGGAACCCAGATAAAGATGAATTTGAAGTTAATATTTAGACTGGCGAGCTCATCTCAGCATTGCTGGATCAATTTAGACCAATATTTTAATTCTTTGAGTCTTAAAGGACTGCAAGATAATAGATTTTTAATGTGTGGATCAAGTGGAAGAAAAACGCTCAAGGCATTCGTTGGGTAAGATCGAAGAGCCCCTATGGTACCAACGCTAGCTGTTCTTTGAACCTTTTTGAGTTTATCGATTTTATACTCGTATGATTAGCTTTTTTTTGCTTTTTGGCCACCAGACAAAAGAACTATAAGTTAGAATTGGCCGTACCACGGGTGTATACGTCCACGAGATCATCTTTGATTGAAGGCCCCACTTTTTATCAAAGGTTTTACTACAGGGGTAGCATGCAACCTTCCTGACCCGTTCTTCGATATTTGTTTTTCAGTTTAAACTTCGGGTCAATGATGACATCTAGAAAATTTTCACTGGTTGATAGTGAGAGTTGTTGGCCGTTAAGTCGGGGTGGAGTGAAGGTTTGTATCTTTGTTTTGGTAGTAAAAAGCTTCAGCTTCAGTTCTGTTTTGCTCAGGTTAACTCCCAGACCACAGCTCGTAGCCCAGTTGCTAACTTTTCTCAAATCCATCTCTGTGATTTCGCTTATCACAGGAGTGAACTTTCTTGACACCAAAAACAAAAACTTGCATACGAAGCCATAACTTACAACTAAGTTACTAGCTCTAATAACTTAATGCTCATAAACCATTCGGCCTCAAGACTCTCTTCAGGTATCGGGTTGTTCATCAGCCCAAATACCGCAATTTTGTTTATTGACATACCCATTGAGCCACAAATGTGTCACTAAACCAAATTCGATGTGAAAACAGCATTTTTCACAGAACGCCGATTTTCGTATTTTAGCTGAATAATTTGGAGACGTTGCTTTTAGGATGGGAGTTTCCATGATGACTTGTCAAACAATACTGAATTGAAAGGCAATATGTCACCATCAGTCACTCGTGTTCTGCAAATAAACAGCTATTGAAAAAAGGACATTTAAATGACTCACCCGTTATTCACTACACCCCTTCACCCTTTCTTGACTCAAGGGATGCCTTGAGCGCTTTTTTGGACCTCTCTATACTTATAAACGACGAGCAACAATAATAAAGTGCCGTGATATAAGGCCAAGTGACTAAGGGCCAAATTTGTAAGTTTGGCTTTATGTCAATTTGAAAGTTTGGCCTTATGTCACATTCCCAAAGAGACATAATGCCAAGTCTTAAGAGTTGCCCTCATGTCGCTTTTACAAAGTGACATTAGTCCAAGTTTGTTTTTGACTTAAGGCCAAACGTAAAATGTTTTATTTAAACAAAAACAATAGTTCTTGCCGTTAGAATTCTCATCACTGTCTATACCTTCTCCATTGTTAACTTTGATAGTGTATTTCAAGCTGAATAACTGATAATTAGAGAAACATATGTAAAATACTCAAACAAGACTCAAACCACTTTGGAAATGCAGCTATCTTCACAGACCAGTCATGGAGGTAGCTGATTAAGCCATTAATTCGGCTACATCATCCTCTAAATTGGTTCAGTTATGTTGAATTTTGAATATTAACCAAAATGGTAGAAAGGCTCTAGCATCTTGGCAACCCATGTGTGGGATATTCGCAAATACAGCAAACAATTTAATTTGACAGTAATTGATCAAGAAAGACCTACTAATTTTATAAATTGGTCATCAGCTATAAAAAATTCTTAATTAAAAATCTTTACCAGCCGAAAGGCCAATAAATCATCATAAAACGTCAGCTTGTTACAGTAATTGATCAGACCTAGATGTTTTTAAGGAATTTCTAAAGACGAACTGGCTAAGCAAGGATCGATTCATAAAAAGAGGCAATATTCAACTTCAATTCGTAAAGGCTATGAATTTATTTCTCATAATTGGTGGAAACCAACAGGAAAATTAAGTATACTCAAATCCTCTGTAAATTTCCTGCACATTAGAATGATATCATAATCACTTGGATTTTGAGGTGCCGTGACATAAGGCCAAGTGACATAAGGCCAAATTTGAATATTTGGCCTTATGTCACTTAACAAAAGTGACATTAAGCCAAATTTTAAGAGTTGGCCTAGTGTCGCTTTTACAGAGTGACATAAAACCAATTTGGCTTTGTGTCACTTTTAATACTAGCGTACCTGTTATTTTTTTTCATTTTTCATTGATTTGGGGTGGGTGCAAGGTTGGGTGTATACAAAGTTTCTTTCCCAAAAATTACTGTTTTTTTACAAAAAATTTTACGTTTGGCCTTATGTCACTTTATAAAAGCGACATAAGGCAAACTCTTAAAACTTGGCCTTAAGTCGCTTTTGGAAAGTGACTTAAGGCCAAACCTTGGATATAACCTCACCGTAGGGCAGTGGCTATTTTAATAAAAAAGCATTTATCGAAATAGTTATTTGGCCCTTAAAAAGCGAAAAAGTTGAAATATGAAAAGTGACTTCCCAACCTACTCGCCAGCACTTTCATTCTGGTGTTTCAACTTTTTGGACAAAGATCGTATTTAAAATGTCTAAAATTTTGTTTGCATTGCCGCATTTGATCCGAATTAAGTTTGGCGTTTATATAGCAGCACTTAATAAGCACCTAAATAGGATTTTATTTTTGCATATCATTAGATTTTCGAATTTTGTTTGTGGCGGTAGGTGCTGTCATGAGGCCTAGTTAGCACCACTACAAGTTCCAGAAGGTTCTTCAAGCCTGTTTGTGCATGAAGGAGTGGGAGTAAAAGAGCAAGTTGTACCTTTTTGAAAAGAACTCGGGTAGCCCTTGAATATGTAACGTTTTTTTAATTTTTTGTGGAGTAATTTTGACATTAAGATAGCACCGCCACATTTTCCACAAGGTTTCACAAGCCTGTTTGGAAATGAAGGAGTGGGAGTAAAAAGTTTAGAGGGACCTTTAACTTGAGACCAGTTTTTTCTCTGTACAATAATTTTATGGTATTTAAGGTTTTCGAATGTACTTTTGGGATGTATTTCCAGTTTTAAATTGCAGCACTTAAGTAAAAATTAACTTCTGCATCATTAGATTTTTGGATTTCTTTTGTGGCGGTGGTGTCTTGACGTCAAGTTAGCACCGCCATAGGTTTAAGGGGGAAGGGAATTAAGTGCTAAACTAAGATTGCAGCACTTAATTAGAACCTAACTAGCACTTAACTATTGCATTCTGTGTCGTATTCTCCGGCAAACTCCTATAAGACCGTGAGTAAGCAGATAATGGGTTTTTGAAGGTAGTTTGAGGTGCACTATAGCAGAGTGGCCGGAGAATTAGATTCATTGCACTAAAGTACCATTTTCAACTTTGCTAGCTGTCTTATATTGCACAATGTAGTTGATTTCGCGTGCGGATTGTGACCAAACTGAGTGAGTGTCTTAAGATCCACATCCTTTATCCCTGATGTATTTTAATTCAAGGACAAGGAACATGACTAGTTTTAAAAGTAGTTAGTGACTTATCATTGGATACCTCGAGTTATGTGGAGTAGACCTACTGGAATATCGCTTCGAAGAATGTTCCTACCAGAGCTAGCCCCAAGGATCGTATGCGTATTTGAAACAACTAGTAAATTTCCTAGTTTTGTATTAGTTGTTTTTCGAACTGAGGGCGTGGAAGATGATTGCCTTATAGCTAAAATCCAATTAATTTTCATTTCACAGGTCAAACGAGTTAGTATTTCAAAAATGGCGCACTTCTGCTATTTGGGTCACCAAAGCGAGGTTGCTAGTGGCTGCCATTCCTACCTAACTCAATTTGAAACGTATTATAAAATTGCAAATAAAATTCGCTATAATTTAATTTGTTATATTTATTATTATTTATTTGGTGGTTGGATTATGCTTGCCACGTATTGCGGGATTTATTTTTCGGATACAAATACCTTTACCAACATTCTTATCACCTAGACTTCGTAATGTCTTAGGGTTAACGGTTTCCTGGCAATTATAAATCCGGGTAAATATTTATAAATATTTAAGACAGAAACTCATTAGAATTTTCAGAATAATTTTAAAAGAAAGAGTTCTTTGAAATTCCAAATTCTTTTCCGGGTCTTCAACTGACTTTTCACCAATAATATAACGGTGTATAAAAGATTTTAAATATTATGAAAAATTATTCTTTCCATTTCTAATACGATGACCATGAATTTTGTCTTCTCAAACCATAAATAAATTTGGAAAAACTTTTCAACTTCTCAACTAGGAATATAAAAAAACAGACATTCTCGAGGGATTTTAACAAAATCACGAAAGCTTTTCTCATAAATTCTCAAACATTTTAAATAACTTCCACAATAAACTTCCTGCACTTAACTTAAACACTCTTTATTTTCATACTAGCTTAAGTCTCACTTAGAAAAAAAAAAAAGAAAAAAATAACCACATAATTCATTTCGCACATCTTAAAAAACTTTGACATCGAATGAGAAACCGCACATAACCATAAAATAAAATAAAAAAAAAATAAAATAAAATAAAACTTTATTATTTTCTCGACTGTACATATAGTAAAATGACACTCGTAGTTACCTACCTACCCTAGGTACACACACTTGTAACACCTCGACCTCAAAAATTTCTTGTTAAAGTTTGCATAATCTCTGTGCCAACAGCCATCGGGTGTTCTTTCTATATAGAAGATGAAGAAGGTCGGATGCTAAAATTCAAGACAGCACTAAATGTCCTTATTGCCCGTTTAGACGACAGAAGGTGACCTTCTATAAAGATAGTAGGAAAAGTGTATATATCAAGCAAATTATAATGTTCGCATCGGAGGAGGCGGAGGGAGAATAATGTCCTTGTCTTTGTCGTCTTCTGCAAACTGACCTTCGTCGGAGTTTGTTGTTTTTTTTCTCATTCTCCTTTTTATTCTTATTTTCTACATGCGACCTGTGGTTATTCATTTTTTGTTTTGTTTTTATGCAAACGGAAAGAACAAAAGAAATTCCTTGTTTCAACTTTAACAAGATACAATTTTTATTGCAAAGAGAGCTATTTCCTGTATTCGTCTGCTTTTTTGTTATAGGTAGCTACTTATTCTTATATAGTCTGGAATTTAAAGTTGGTAGTGATTAAGCGCTTAGAAAATCTGGTTTTAGTATACTAGAACTAGAAATTGCTAAAAAAAAATTTCGCAAATTCGCAAATTTTACCGCGGTACAAATTCCGTAAACCAAAATCTCGAATAACAAAATCTCGCATTTTTTTTAAATCTCGCAAATTAATAATCCTGCTTTTCTAAATCGCGCAAAAACAGAATCTCGCTTTTAACAATCTCGCAGTTACATCCCTCATCAAAAAATCTCGCAATTAATAATAAGAACTTGTAATCAAAATTTCGTAAATTTTTAAATTTAACAGCGGTACAAAATCCCGCAATCCAAAATCTAGAACAAGGAAACCTCGCATTTTTTGCATGTCTCGAAAAACTTAATCGTGAATCTCGAAAAATGAAATATCGCACGTTTATAATCCTGCTTTTATTAACCTTCAAAATCCTGCAAACAAATATCTCGAATGACGAAATCTCGCATTTTTTTAAATCTCAAAAAACGAAGTCTCTTAAAATAATAATCCTGCTTTTCTCAATATTTCAATTACGGAATCTCGCCTTACACAATCTAGCATTTACATCTCGTATAAAAAAATTTCACAAATAATAATAATAAGAACTTGCAAAAAAAATTTCGCAAAATTACAAATTTTATGGTGGTACAAAATCCCGCAAACTAAAAGCTATAATAATGAAATCTCGCATTTTTCTTAAATCTTGAAAAACAAAATCTCGCAAATTAATAATCCGGCTTTTCTTAATCTCGCAATAACAAAATCTCGCTTTTAACAATCTCGCATTTACATCCCGCATCAAAAAATCTCGCAAATATAAATCAAAATCTGGGAATTTCAAATATCACACAAAAATGATCACACCGACCAAAATTCTCACAGTAACATATCGCTCTCAGTTTCACACTGAAAAATAAAAGTATTGCGAAGAAATTAGGAAACGCATTTTTTTTGTGTTTTCCAGAGCATATTTTTAACAGTTAAAAATGTTTACCCAAAATTACTACTAAAATATATTATTTGCAATGCAATTAAATTTTGCGAGATTTTAATTTGCGAGTTTTCAGTTTGCGGAATTTTTCAATTGCGAGATTGTTAAAAGCGGGATTTTCTGTTTGTGAGATTATGAATTGCGAGATTACGAATTGTGAGATTTAAAAATACAAGATTTCGAATGCGAGATTTTAATTACAATTTATATGTCTGCCTTTTAACAATCTCGCGTTTACATCCCGCATCAAAAAATCTCGCAAATATTAGCCGAAATCTCGCATAAAAACAATCTCTCAAAATTCCAATAGCAACATATCGCCTTCAGTTTCGCATTAAAAAATAAAAATATTGCGAAGAAATTCGGAAACGAAAAGTCTGGGTTCGATTCCCAGCCGGTGACGCCAAAAAAAAATTTCTTCTGAGATGATTTGTCATGAATAAGTGCTTCTCATTGAGCCGTTCGGACTCGGCAAAAATTGTAGGTTGCCACCATTCCTGCCAACAACACGCACACAGGAATGGTTGAGTTGTAGGTCACTAGGCTCTGGAATAAGAGGCTCTCGCAATAGTTGATCACCAGATTTAATGCTTTTATTTGCGTTAGATTAGCAGCTACTGCGCCTCTTTCGAATCTGCAGATTCTATAATACACGCTCTGATAGATAAACAGATTTAATGTCCCTAGTGATGCTTTGTTTCGTTTATCATGCTAGGGCACTATATGGCAAAATATCAGCAGACCAAAGCCCCCTGGTTGCGGAAACTAGGACTTTATAATCCTTGAACTTAGGACCCTTACCACGCCACCGCCGCCGGTGGGGTGAGGGGGGGATTGTATAAAACTATAAAACTAAATGATAGAACTATTTTGCATCTGATGATGACTGAATGGATCTAGCTCGTCACCGGGCGAAACGGGTTTATTGAACCAAATTGACTTCTGTCATATGACTTCGACATGACCGAAAAAGTATGCATCCAAAGTGGCAATATTCATAGTACTTATGCTTCAGAAAACAATGAGGAATAAGGCAGACATAGACTTTGTTAATATGATGGTCAAAATTGGCCGACTTGTCATACTAATCTTCTAAGTTCGTGGTAAATGCATCACGAACATGTACATGGAACATCGTGCTTCCATTGCTGGGGAGGACGGTATAATTTAAGGATTTAAGCTTCAAAATTATAAAACAACGTGGGTCATTTTTTCCTAATTACAAAACAACACAGACTTTTGGACTATAATATTGCATATTGTGGTGTTTTATAAAGTTAACCACATAAATCTACGGGTGTTGAACTCAGCTCGAGGATATCCTTTCGGCTCATTGAATAGCAAAACAGTGTTGCAAAGGTGTGAATATCTTTCTAAATCGAGGATTTACACAAAATGATAACACGATGATCCCCCATCCAGACGATGAGCACCTGTAACGATGTTGATGTGGTAGGTAGGTTGTATAGGTATCTGAAGGAGGGTAGATGTTAAAAAAAATAAAATAAAATGTTCTACTTCAGTCGACTTGGAGTTGTCTTCGTCCTCCAGAAGATATAAGATTAAGAGGGAGTATAGGGCTTTGAAATTCTAATGAAGATAAAATTTGTTTTACTTTTTTGCTCTTTTTTTATGTTTTGTTGTTGTTGATGATTTTTTTTCGACGCAGTCTGCTAGCTGATGCTTTGATGGATGAAATGTGGGTTGATGAAGTCTCTGTGGTATTTTATATAGTATAGATGGAAAAGCATAGGTTTTTTTGTTTTTTTTTTTTTCGAGACGGTTTGTTTAGACAAAATTGAGAACACTTTAGATGATGCTTCAATATGCATGATGAGTTTTCATGTATGAATGAAGCATTTCCCTATATAAACGAGTATGTATGAGAATATAATGAGCAGTCATTTATATACTTGAGGGAGAACGTTGGTTTTTTAATGTCGTTGTGTTTGTTGTTGGTGTTGTTTACTTAGGAAAATTTGTATTTTTCTCGAAGGGATAGGTATGTATACTATATATAGATTGATTAAAGTTTAATCAAGGTCTGTTTTGCAAGTATAGCTCTCAGGAGGAGCATTAAAGGATGCTTTCAATGTTGATTTTATGCGGTTTCCATTAATATTCGTTTTATTATTTGACTATGCGGTATAAATAAAAACAACTCACTGATTGTCAAGAAATATCGAAATAAAATGCGTAGATAAATTTTGCACAACAGATTTGATTATTTTTTTTTTTTTTGAAATTTGCATGATTGTGGGTTGGCAACATAGCATCCACTTTGGAAATAACTTTGCAATATTTCCCAGTGTTGGTCAAAAATAAATCGAACAATTTGGTATTGCGGATATATAATATCTCCTGGGTTTCTGTCAACTTTCTGAGTGCATAGGAGCTGTTAGTGTGAAAATACCGGTTTTTATGGCATATCCCCTGAACGGTAACTCTTATAGAAAAAATGTCAACGACTAGGTTGTACCTTAGAAAAATTGAGATCGTTTGATAGGTCCATACATTCCACCTCACTAAAAGAGCTTTTTCCAAAAACGCTCTTTCTCGTTTCAGAAACGATGGAACATTTTCCCATGAATGACAAGATATCCTCGCTTTCTTCTAGGTTGCTAAGTTGCAAAACGTACGGTAAGTCCTCCCTGTGCGGTTTATAATTTAGACAGAGCATTTCTCCTCGAAAAAAAGTTCTTCTGTAGTAAGTTTTGGTTCAAACGGCTGTAATTCACCTGTGTATTAACTCCGTTGCATCTTTTCTGTTGGTACTTAACTTCAAAATATTCATCACATTGGTAATTAGATTGTACAATAGGTATACTGGTCTCCAATTTGATGCATTTTCAACTCAAATCATTTTCCAAATTACAACGTTGAGCTAGCTTCAGCCATTCTGCATATCAACTACTGTACTACTTTTTTGAGGAGTCGTGTCTCTGCCATAGTACTTTTAGAATGTAATCTACTTGTAATTTTAAGATTTTAGTGAAGAAGGGCGACGGACAGGTTTTAATCATCGGTAAATAATTTAGGGTATTCGAAGGCATCGTACTGTGTCCCCAGATTTGTGAACCATAAAGTAAAACAACTGTCTCCGCCACTGATTTAAAAACTTGGAATTTGTTGCCATGAGCGACATACAAACTTCCAAAACATCTTTTTCGCGTTGTGTTGATTACTACCTTCGCCTGCGAAAGCTTTTTTTGAAGATGGGTTTCCATAGTAAAAACATCAATTTTTTGATGCAAGCTTCCCCATAAACTTATACACCTCCTGGTAAAGGGACTCACTTATGGGACGTCTCTGCCTCACACCGGATTTATTGCCAAACCACTCAGATAAATTTTTGCCATTCCAAACTACTGCTATCGTATCTTGATAAAAGTTTTGCATCACACGACCAAACTTCAGCGACATTCCTCTAGCATAAAGCTTGTAAAACAATGAATTTCTATCGATAGAATCAAATGCTGCCCTAAAATCAACGAAAAATAAAAATGCATAGAGCTTCCTATTTTGCTGAACAAAAGATTCTGCTATACTTTTTAAGATAAATATTTTGTCTATCTTCGAGTATCCCGGTCTTAATCCTGCTTGATTTTCTTTGCGAAGGTTTTCGTCCGTCCATCCGTCAAGCGATTTTTTAAAACTGGCGGCAAATGTTTTGTGGAATGCATTCAAAAAGGATATTCCTCTATATTTCACCGGATCAGTCAATACTCCTTTTTTGTGAATTGGGTAAATAAGCTTATCTTCGAAATGCTGGGGGATAAGTCCTGTCTCAAAAATATTTTTGAACAAAAATGTAAGTTTTTCGAGCAATAAACCTGTTCTATATTTATAAAATTCTGTCTTAAAACCATCCGATCCCAAGCTTTTCCGTGATCAAGAGAACTGAGGGCGTTTATTATTTCTTGTTGCGTGACATAAGACTTTAAAGCACTGTTGTGGTATTGCATATTGAAACAACCATTATGTGTATCGCGATTGAGCAATTTCTTAAAATGCAACCGAAAGTCTTCTGCGCTCAGGCTACTACTTTACTACTTATAAATGGCTGACCCGTTCAGTTATTTTGCAAGTTTCAAAAATTGTGCTGCATTTTTTCACCTTGCCATATTCATAAACTTTTCATTAAAAAAATGTCTTTTTTCGGTTTGCAAATTTTTTTGAAACGTTGATTTGTTCCAGATGCATCTTTAAAGTATTCATTTTTATTTTGTCGAATTTTTGTTTCAGCCATCTAAGGGATTTCTCTCTCGCCTTACTACATTTTTCATCAAGCAAAGGGGGTGAGGTTGAGTACAAGGTGAGCTTTTCTTGCGTGATATCCCCTAAGAAAATAAAAAAATATGTAGTTTTAAAAAAATGTATACAGGACCTTAATTAAAGGTTTTGGGAAAGTTCCCCATCGATTCGGGCTCCACTACATTAATCATACGGGGTCGAAGATCACGAAGCATGGTAAATATTTCGTTTATACAGAGTGATTCGAATAAAATGTGACAAAAAGCTAGGGCGTGAAGGGTGGGTTGAAAAAGGGTTGTTCTATTCTTTGTAAGTGTTACCGTTGTTTTTAATAATTCTTTTCTGTTTTAAGTAATTTTTTTTTGAAAATTTCCCCTCCCGGCTGAGCGGGGGAATATAGAACTCCTCCTCCCATACGATTTTTTCTCTTCGCAACCCACCCATACTTTCCGGGGGGAAACCACGCAACTAAAATTCACCTTGTACTAAAACTTAAAGGTGGTACAAGAACATAAAATCCGTAAGTCTACTGATTGAATTAGCTCTGAACGGTTACTGTTAAGAAAAAAAGTTACTTGACATTTTTTGTAGTAAATTTTCTAAGCTACAACCTAGTCTCTGACCTTTTTCTGTAGGAGTTACCGTTCGGAAGATATTCCATACAAAACAGTTAAGTGGCCATTGACCCCCTGTTAAATAGTTAGCAGCGCTCATATCTACGGTGACTTCTGACAGTTTCCTAAGAATGCCATGGGGAAGCTAATATACCAAAATTCAGTTCAGGGCTAACTCTGAGTTAAATCAGAGTAGCTACCTCCTGAAAATAAATTAAGCCCGAGTTAATTCTGGAACAGTTTTTCATATGAGGATGAACTTTATCTTTCAGTTGTAAAAATTCTGTTGTCATTGATGTGCGACACTATGGACATAACCCTTCTACGCATCAAAATAGAGATAGGGCCGCAACGGAATTGCACTGTGGATAACTTTGAATATCAAAATCGGGATAGTGCCACAACTAAACACGCCCTCAATTTGGCTCCTGAGTTAAAAACTAGGATTTCAAATGACTGAAGAGCTTGTTATGGAGTTAACTCATGTTTAAACCCAAAACTACGATGATCTCGCACTGAAAAACTGGCCCTTAGTCTTTTATAGCTGAATGGAATTAAATCATTTAGCAAACAGTTAGCCAGATCTGAAAGCATTATATCCGTATTATAACTTAAAATTTCGTTTACTAAAATGAACAAAAGATTTATTAAACCTTTCCTTGTTTTCCATAACTTCTTAGTTAAACTATTGGAAGGGTAAAGAACCTTTTTAAAAACATCTAGGTATTTGACCGAAAAAGTTAAGAGACTACCGCCCTTAAGTAAAAATGCTTGTTATACTCCATAAAGCCATCATGTCTATGCATATAAAATCCCACTTATGTATACACCGCATAATGACTCCTCACCTAAAGATACCTCCTATTAATTCAGTCTTAAAAAGTTCCTGACAAAAATTCAAATTTCCCTTACCTAGACCAAAAAATCATCAAATAAAAAATGTTAATATTCTCCCATGAAACCTCGATAGCTGTGCTGTATGTAACTTATACCTTATTTCATCTTTTTCCCTATAGGCTGACCGTTATTCCGTTTTTTTATGTCTCCTTCACTATTAATTGGTAACATTTCCGGGGGTCAAACTTTAAAACTTAAACCACACTATAACGTACCTTTTACCTACCTTTTATAGGTACCTACCATCATGATGATGATCATGAAGGAATAGCAGTTCATCATAGAAAAAAAATTCTCTCTCTCTCTCTTTTCTCATTCAATCATTCCGGCAAACACCAAAAAGAAGTAATAAAAATAAAAGTTCTTTAGGATTCCCTAAGTCCATTGGAACGTTCATAAATGAAATATGCATAACTGCACCTCGTTGCCATTAAAAAAAAAACGTAGGTATAATAATTGCTCTTAAAATACCGTTCTGCGGAACTAAAATGATGTCTCTAATAACCGCATGTTTGACTCTTCTATAATGTACACAACAAAAGTGCACCATCATCTTTGCCGACCGACCAAACGGGCGACTGAATAGCCAACTAGGAACTAGCCTATACAGTGGTCTTTTCAACCTTAAAACATAGGAAAATATTGCCGTTGAGTTAAGACACTAAGGGCTTATTTTTCAGTGCATTCTTGTTTAAGGGTTAATTCCTTAAAGTTGTTTTTCAGTCAATTTAAATTTTTAAGTAAACTCCGCGTTAATTCACCCAATTTTAGGATTGAGTGTTAAAAGTCTGTTAAAATTTAAAAAGAACCGGTTTTTGTGGTAGCGGCATCTCAGTTTCGATATGAAGGGCGGGAAAGGGTGATATCCATATAATTACGCACATCGAATTCAATAGACTTTGGCCCTTAGGTGCCAGTTATAGCTATCATTGAAACTCATCATTGAAAATTTTAATGATTGATTTTGAGACGTTTAGAAAGTAAAATCAGTTATTATTTTGATGGACAAATAAAACTTAAGACTTAGGAAATATTTTTAGCCAAAAAAATAATTAAAATAGGCCCAACTTTCAACATAAAAAGACTTTTCTTATTTCAATGATTGAACTACCTTACCAATGATCATTGAAAAATCAAAAGTCAATTTTTGTGGAAAGTTGAGCCTATTTGAAATTTTTATTTGACTAGAAATATTAATTAAGTCTTGAGCTTTAATCCTCCATCAAAATAATAAATGACTTTGCTTTCTAAACATCTCAAAATCAATCATTAAAGTTTTCAATGATGAGTTTCAATGATAGCTATAACTGGCACCTTAGTCCCATCTTTTAAGTCCTGAGTTAGCTCTGAGTAAAATTGGAGTTAGCTAATCCTGAAAATTAATTAACCCCGGATTACCCCAGAAACAGTTTTTCAGTGGAGAATTAATTTTATCTTTCAGTTGTCAAAAATCTATTGAAATCGAAGTGCGACACTATGGATTTCATCCTTTCACGCCGTTTTCTATAGAAGAACCGAAACAAATATTTAAAAATTAATCTTTTATTCTAAATTCCAGCTCCGTTTATTAATTTTGTTACTATAGTAAAATTTTACTTTCGGTTTTATTTTGCCCACATGGGATTTTTGCTGTTACAAACCCCACTGTTTGACTGTGGCAAACTTACGAGCCGACCAATATAACCAAACTATGATGATAGTGCTGACGACAACGACAACGACGTTGATGGAAACGTGCAAGTTGGATCACCTATACCTCATTTGGGGCCTGTATAATAACTTCTGTGAGCTTGTGCTCTTCTATTAAGCCTTCTGTAAGAACAGAGGTACAATTATCAACAACGAGAACTTAGTGCATATACCTGGAACTTCATGATGATGATGATGATGAAACTAAACGAAACTTGTGTGTGATATGGATGTGTACATACGTAGAAATTTTACATAAAGAAGAAGGAGAAGATGTCTATTACCTACCTAAGAGTTATGTTGATATTACGGTTCGCTACTTGATAGTTTAGGTTATACCTTTTTGTTTGACTCACATATACTTATAACTTGAACTTGAAGTAAAGGTGCTGTTAAGTGACTTTTTTTGATATAAGAATTTCATCAGAGTAATATTGAATTTTAAGGCCTAGTACAAAAAGTCGGTGGGGGTAATAGACTAAGAGCCCACAGCAGATTTTGGGTGTGAACGATAGCAAACAAAGAAGTATAGGCGTCGAAAGCTCCATTAAAGACTATTAAAAAAATCAAAGTCTTGCAGTCCACAACTGGGGCCTTTGCGAGAAACAGTGCATCGAAAAAAAAATATGAATGCAACTTCGAGGAAAATCGTGTTAGCCAAAATTGGTGTTCACTCCTCCCTAGATAAGCTCCTCGGATCACATATCACGGAATCTGAGACCATTTGAGTGTATAGTTGGCTCTACCAGACCGTTTAAACAATTCAAAATTCTAAGTGAAAAACGGTTTTTTTTTAAACAGTCTGGCAGGGCGAATCAAACACTCAAATGATCTCAAATTCCGTGATATGGGATCCGCGGAGCTTATCTAGGGAGGGGTGAAAACCAATTTCGGGTAACACGATTTTCCTCGAAGTTGCATTCATATTTTTTTTTCGATGCACTTTTTCTCGCAAAGGCCCCAGTTGTGGACTGCAAGACTTTGATTTTTTTAATAGTCTTTAATGAAGCTTTCGACGCCTATACTTCTTTTTTTGCTATCGTTCACACCTAAAATCTGCTGTGGGCTCTCGGTCTATAAGGGCAGACGTTACCTTACCGAAGATAGAATAGGTATGAGTTTTGCCAATTATTATCATTCGAAAAGAAAATTGACTCAACTCAACATACGTTTATTTTTAATAGAGGAAAAAGAATTTATATTAATGCTTTTAAATAAAATAACAAATCGGAAACTCTGCTAGATTTAAAAATGTATTGAACTCGAGGTATGTGATTTTCTGGGGAACAAATTTTTTTGCACGAAATAGCATGCCAATGCAAAATTTTCATTTCTGAAGCAAGCTTGTGGAGTAAATCTTCGATTGATCTCAGTATTGTGCACTGAGTGCTAGCAGGAGTACTGTGCACAATGATATCAGTAGACAAAGTCTCTAACTACCTCGAAGTTAAAGCTGTCCAGTGGCGTAGCGTGAGTTTCTGCCGCCCGGGGCGGTGGAAAATTTTGCCGCCCCCTCCCAAATTTGTAAATACTCAAACTTAAAAAAAAATTGACTAATATTTATAAATAAAAAAAAAATTAATAAAACTTTTGCGTAAAGCTAAATTTATTATTTATTCAGTTCCACTTCTTTCAAACTCAGTTAGGTACCACGCTTGCGTCAACGTGTAATAGCGGGCATAAAAGAGTTTCTAGATCTTACGATTCTCTACAAAAAAGCTTAAGAAGACACTTTTTTTAAAACTATCTTATTTTCCGAATGAGTTTTGTCTGTCTGTTTGTCCCTTCTGCTACAACCTAAGCGGCTGGAAGGATTTTCTTTACACTTGCTATAATATACTGGTTTTTGGTCATATATTTTTTCACTTTTCTTTAACCAAAAGTTACGGTACCTGTCACTTGCCACACAATTTCCTTGAAAATAGGTCCAAATTTTGGTTTCAAAATTCTGCTTTTCAAAACTCTATTGTTTAAAGAAAGAAACTGTTTTTCAAAATTCTGCTTTTTTATTCTGCCTAACAAAATTTTAAGAAAAAGAAAATTCTGTAAATTCTGTTTTTTTTTTTATTTTGGACACAGCATTCATGAACATTCATGGAGCTTAAAACATAATGTTCCTTCTAGCCAAACCTTAAAAAGCTGAATCCCAAGTTTGAAGAGAATCTATTCATGGGCTTAACCTAGATCGAAATACAGAACAGTTTTGTGTTACGAAATTTTTATAGATAAGGTTCCAGATAAGGCCATACATAGCTGTTGTTTGTGGGTTTTTTAATGATTTTTTAGGGAAAGGTCATAATATTTTGCTTAAGTAAATATTGACGCTAACCATCAGCATGTGCAGTTGACATAAAACAAATTGTCGCCTTACAGAGAAAAACTATTAAGTCCTTTTTTCATTAAAAAAAATTCTCACCCAAAAGTGCTCAGAATTTTGAATGTATTCACGTTGTTTCTAAAATTCAATCAAATTGAAAACATTTTAAAGATTTTTGAGTTTAATAACCATCTATAACTATCAAAACAAATGTGAATTTAGCGGCTTTTCACTCTAAACGTCTAAGCTGATGAAATATGCAAGCCTCTTCGCGCTGCAAAAATGTTTTTATTTTTATTCATTCCAGTATGCTTAGGTACATTGATGTTATGTTACATCTCGCAGTTCCTAATTCTGTTTTATGAAATTCTGCAAATAACGAAAAAAAACTAGTCTGGAAAATTTTTCATTATTTCCAAAATTTTGTTGAACAAATTATCAAAACTGAATTTTGAAAAGCAGAAATTTGAAAAGCAGAATTATGAAAAATAGAATTTTGAAAACAGAATTTTTCCTCAGACAGAATTTTGACCCCAACCCAATTTTTGTAGCCATTTTACCAAATCTTATTTTTCTCAAAAACAGCTCAACAACAATGATTTTTAGTTTTCTTGAAAACTTTGTGACTGATTTAAATTAAAAATTTAAAAGAAAAAGTTCAAAAAGTATATTTTCTTTGAAAACATTTTAATGGGAATAAGTATTTTCTTTTAATTGAATGGTTGTTTTGTATATACCCGCCGTAATAGCTGCAAAGTTCTTAAGAACTTTGTACCTATCTAATGTTCAAAAGAATTTTGGGAATACATTTTTTTTTTGTTACGACAAAACTTTTGGTTGCAGTATCGCCCCGGACAGAATTGTCTAGGGAGCCAAAATTTAATAACTATGCGAACTGCAGGGCACCTTCGGTAATCAGCAATATAGTTTCGCTAATCGGTATTTCAATTCATGTAGTCGTGAATGCGGTCATTGAAATTCAAGTTGTAGTCGTGAATTCGGTCATTGAAATTCAAGGCGTAGCCTTTCTGATCACGTAAACTCCCGCCTGGATTGCAAATTCAGTAATTCAAATGAATACATTTGCAAAAATCGGCAAAATTTACCTATTAGTTATTAAATTTCTCCGCCCCGTATATAGTGCCGCAAAATTTGCCGCCCCCCATAAAGTGCCGCCCGGGGCGGACCGCCCCCTCCGCCCCCCCTACGCTACGCCACTGAAGCTGTCTATTGGAACGTTGTGTGCAAGATGTCGATATCGGGTTTCTTTTCTTGTTGAAAGCATTATAATACATGTTTCATTGATCGTTAAAGTCATCTGCTTGGGTTCCTTCGCAATAGTCAAACAAGTACCACAGACATCCGATAATGTAAATATATTTGGCGTATGTGAGTAATTGAACAAAGTTTTGAAAGACTGCCTCTAGTGTTTCCATGATAGCTTTGCACTATTCCTTTATTGGTTATTGGTGAACGGTTTCAGATATTCACATCATACGACTGAAAATATTGAGGTCTATATTGAGGAACTAACAAACTATGCTGAGAATTCATGTTCCTTATAAGCTGGTACACTGCCCCGCACCAATTCATCGTCTGCCGCAGTGCCGTTTTGAACAACTTGCCAGCAAGGATCTGCTCTATCCATTTTAATAGAATTAAGCTTAGATATAACTAGGTATACATATTTTCATTTCGTCAAGATAGGGTGAACAGAAATGGGGTCGGGTGGACAGAGTTGTTGGACTACATCGTCGTTTATAGTTGAATAGTACAATTTGCTTGGTAGCAGAATTAAATAAATCATCATCGCCATTTTATGGAATAGTTTGCATTAATGATTCTGTTCTTATCCTCATCACCAACTGCGATTCCACTACGATGTTCCTCCGATAGTCCTTTCAGTTCTCAATTGCATGCCTATGCCTCCTCTCTATTTCTTCGATCATGTGCTTCCGATATTCCTTATTTTTACTGTTGTGATGCAGAGAGGGATTCGTGAATATAAAAAATTTCGCGATAACAATCAAACATGACGTAACGATGACAGAAAACACGAAAAATGTCGGTGGCACAATTCTATCTTTCTGTATGTCTGTTTGTATCTGGATTAACAGCCTGAACCAATGATGCGATTTTCTTCAAATTTTGAATTTAAGATTTTCTTATAACTTTCCACAGGGGAAATTGAAATTTGTTTTTAGCTCCAGAAATAACGGTAGGTACTTGCCATAGAACCGTTAAGTAGAAGCTTATTTATCACAAAAAAGGCTCCAACGATTATGATAAAAAAATCAGTGCGTTATTGTAAGCATGGCTTACATTTTGGTTAAAAAATATTGCCAAGAACTTTTTTTTGATTTTCGATTTTCTCATTAACGGCTTAACAGATTTCAATCAACATTTTTATGAAAAAGCTTCCTTAAAATTTTATTAATTTTGCATATCAAAATTTTGAAAAAAATAAGTGGATTTAAAAAAAAAATATTAAAAATTTTGTTTTGAAAATTCAATATTTCGAGTAGGTACAGGTTGACGAAGTTTTTGAGACTAGATTTAAAAATGTATTTTAATATTTTCTAAAAATATTCATCCCATTTTTTTTAAATGTTACTAAAATTTTATATACAAAAAATTAGTTTTTAAAAAAACCGCTCCAACGATTTAATTTTTTTTTCTGTGCATATTTCTTCATATTTTTCCAAGCAATCAAATGACATATACATGTACTTTTTTTAACTCTTAAGTATTTTACGAATTTTATTAAATTTAAAAACGATTTATTTGTTGGTTTTTCTATATTTTAAAAGTTCTTGAGTTAAAAGCAAATTGATTACAAGAGCAAGTAAATGCAATCCAGGGAGCCAATTCTGGTTCTGTGAAAAAGTGAATCGAATAAATCGTTTTCACATTCGCTTTCACTTTTTCGATTCATTTGCCACAAATAAGCGATTCTGGTTCTGTGAATGAAAACTATATTATCGATGCTCGAACCACCTTACCATTTCTCTTGAAAACAGCATGATTTTCTCAATTTTCGTGTGTTTTTTAAGAGAACAGGGAAATGCATGAGATATGAACACATTTTTCCTTATGGATTTGCAAGAAAAAGAGATATGATTGAATTTGTCATTGTTTTTTCGTATTCACGCTTTCACTTTGGATATTCACTTCATATGAAAGTTTTTGATGTTTGGTTTCACATTTTCATAGAACGGGAATCGGAATTAGTGTGAAAGTGTGAAAAGGTTTTCGATTCACTTTTTCACAGAACCAAAATTGGCCCCCAGTTGCGTGCATTTTATTTCCTTGTAAAGAAGTCGGTGTTCCCACATTCATCGTCAAACCAGTGGCTTCGTAGTGGTGGTCGTATAAGGCCCAGTACGTCACAGATGATTATTTCTTGCGAAGCGGTCTGACGCGACTTCGAATTCCTTCGTAGTTTTCTCGTGTCCTAGTCCTTTGTACGGTTCAATTTTGGCCCCTCAGAATGTCCGAACATTCTTGACACTAAGGGAGTACTTTGCGTTGATCCTAATATACCACTCAACTATAGAAACTTCTTCACTTAATTGATTAAGTGGCTTATTTGGAACCGTTAAATGGTGCCTTATTGCTTGTACAATGCAAACTATTTACTGAAATGGAGATGGACTCCCCTTACGTATCAGTCAAAAATCAAGAGTTGTTTAATTAATAAAAAAAAATCTAATAAATGATTTCGGACCATGAGCCGTTCTCAAAAATATTACAACTGCGTAAAGATTCGTTTCCCCCACCTACCATTTCCGATTACACAACTGGATCAATATATTGTTGGAAGAACAAAATTCTGTCGCCAGGTCTTTAGGTAGACTAAAAGGAAAGGAAGGTAATTTTTTCAGTTCAATTTTCGCTTAAAGAAGTCTAAAAATTATTTTGAAAAATGTAGAGAAAATAAATCTCCTTAAATAAGAACGAATATTATTTCAAAACTGTCTTCTGCGAAACAGAATCCCCAAGGTGCATTCGTATTAAAATGTTTTCGTTCTATGGTGATTCTTAAAATTTGAGTAGAATTTTATTCTTTAGCAATTTCTTGTCGGTATTTATCCAAAAACTCTGGGCCATTATTTTTAAAAGATTTCATTAATGTTCAGGATATGTGGAATTCTAAGAAAATCAATCAGTTCACTTCTTGTTCTTCATCGACTGATCGAATACCGAAGATGGGGTTGGTGGGAGGTGTGTACTCTGACAAAATTTAATTCTCTCATTCCGTCTTCCTTATCGCTGTAGCATATACCAGGCGGAAGCTCTAGCGAAAAAGAAGTACTATCTTGGCCCAAAGAAAACGTGATATGATCAACCTCAGATATCCGCATCTTCTTTGATAGTCAAGCTGCTATTGAATCCCTGGACTCTGTCTCTACAAACTCTAGAACAGCCCTTAACTGTCAAGCGTCTCTGTTGGAGATGAGGCAACAGTTTAATATTCACCTTTGTTTGGTGCCGGGCCATAGTGACAATCCAGGTAATTGTAAAGCTGAAGAACTCGCTAGAAGTGGAACACTATTACCCATTTTACCTGAAAAGCTAAATATTGGATTACCCTTCGCTACGTGTAAGCTTTTGCTGAAGCAAGAAGCTTTGGAGAGAAGAAACATTAGGGGGGACAACATCACTACTTGCTTGGCGATAAAACAAGAATGGCCAAACCTTGACTTAAAGCGCTGCAAGTGTTTAATATCTCTAAGCAGGCTGCACATCAGCTCTATTGTAGGTGTCATAATAACACACTGTTCAATAGGCAGGCACGCAACGCGCCTTGGTGTACTTTCAAACGAATTTTGCAGAAGCTGTGTGGACGAGGAGGAGGAAGAAATGATACCTCATCTTCTCTTTCCTTGCCGCAGGCTCCACTTAGGAGACTACTCCTATAACGATCCTAGTGATCTGGCAAACATTAACAGTCTGGCACGCTTCGTCAGGTTCTCTAAATGGTTTCAGGAGTAAGAAAGATTTTCAAGATTCATGTGGTATCACAACGGGCCAATTTTGGTCTAAGTGTGTCAGTATTAATTACTGACAGCCACTTCTACCTAACCTAGAGGAACTTTCTAAAACTTCAGCTAAAAGCCTTCTGAACTACGTCAAAGCCTCTAAATGGTTTGACTGCCAACAGAACACATGGGTTTTTACATAAGGTGAAACACAACTTCCTTGGGTATCACAATGGATCTACATAGATCTAAGTGTGACGGTAAAAAGATCAACTGTCAGCCCTTCTATCTAACCTAGGCAAGGGATAGGCTTTACTAATTCTGTTTGCCATTTACTCGGAAAGAGACTAGTAGGAATAGGAAAGATGAAAAAGCTTTCACCTCTTCAGATCAATAGAAAAATAAACTTGAAAAGAATTTATCTAACAATGAATAACTAGTTTCTTAGCAAGATTTGTAACGAGAAGGTCAGAATGGTAGTTAGTTAATGGAGAAAGTGTTTTTTTTATATAACTTTTCCTTTTGGCGAGGGCCAAAATCCTTTTTGAACAAGGAATCGGTTTTTATGTATTTCATAATTCTAATTAAGTCACTGGAGCTCCGATACAGACTCAAAACGCCATTATTGCGAGATGCGAGAAAGAAGTATGTATACTTGGTTAAATTCTCCTTGCCTCTACTGCTTCTGCTGCATGCATAAAACTAGTAACATACTATTTGTAAACATGGCTCCCAAGTTATTTCCTTAACCTCCGTCTTCATTTTTTTTTGTTTTTGTTTTGTCGTTGTGGTATATTAACTGAGGTTTATCTCAGGTTCTATAGTACCTATACCTTTTTATTATAAGTTACGGCATAGTTTCTTGTAAATTATATGCAGAAGGTGACCATTGGGCTAATCAGGGTTTTTATGTTAATTAAAATTGTGTGGGGAGAACAGTATATTTTGTACGAGCAAAAATATCAACTTCAATTAGAAAAACTAAACGTGGTATAGCATCTTTTGTATACGAAAAACCAAGAAATATAAAATAACGTAAATTGTTACGTAAAATTAATTAAATGCGTTTTTGATGTGGTTGCATAATAAAAAAAAAGATGACTACCGCTAAAGAAACCCATCATCAAAGAAGTTATTTTAAGCAAAGACCATGCGGTGCATGTAGGTTAGGTACCTACGTATTTACATGCATATGTGGGTATACATTTGTTAAGAAAAGGGTTACACGACTGTGGTTTTGATAGATGAATGTGTAATTAGAGGCGGCTGCTGTTGTAATTACAATGTAATGACATTAAACACTGATGGTTAAGGGGGTGTATTCCAAATGCTCAACATCACACAGTTTGTATATAATTTTGAGATGGGAGATTTTAAGGCGGAAGCTTTATGTAATGAAATGACATTAATGCCTTGCAAGATGTTTTCTTTTTGGTTGAAAATATGTATATGTTTACGAAGCATCAAATTTAGTGGTTTTACACACATCAGATGTTCATTTGAAATTAATTAGTCGTGATTATAGAGAATTGTGGTAATTGATGTCATTGGTTGAGTGTAATGTATGTAGATATCCATCATCAATCATGTCATTTCTAAAACATTTCAATTTATATACTTTAAGTAATTTTGATCCAACTGCTCTGTTACTTAAGTTCATACAAAAGGACTCATGTGACAGTTCGCGTGGTGATAAATGTAGCACATACGCGTTAAAGCTGAAGCTAAATATTTAATTTTTGTATCCGCAAACAATTCTTAATAAACTAAGCATTGAGTATATTTACGTTACAAGCTACAAAAATTCCCATTTAAAATGATTTTTTTTTTCCCTAAAAAAGTGTCTATTTTTTCTCTCTGGGTTCTCTTAAATAAATAAAAGGACTCTTTTCTTTAATTGTTCAAAAGTTTCAAACTTGTTGGACATAAAAGTTTTCCATTTATAATGAAATGTGAGAATGTTAGTCTATAGGTACCTGTTTAAATGAAGAATAATAAAATAATTGTTCAAGTCCTTTAAATACATGCTACCAATGTTCATCCTATATAGTCTACTTTATCATTGTTTAAAGTCTAATTTTTTTTGTAATGGAAAACTTTTTCTACGTAGAAAACAGTGAAAGTGTTGAGAATATCTATGGTAGCACACAAAGAGGTATTTAAACATACCAGTATTGTCCTTGAATACCTATTATATTTTTTGCCAACACAAAAAACATAAAATACCTCAACGAAGTTATGCGGAATTGAATGAATGTTTAAATATGTAGAAATGGAATAATGTGTGTTTAAAGAAGTTTGTCTTTAAGTGGAATTATTTATGCCACTTAAATATAAATTTTTCAGCTTCATGAATGCACACACAGATACGTTCCTACTTGAGACAGATCAAGAGTACGTACGAGTATAAAAGGTTTTGTAGTTTTCAATTTCTAATTGTATGGCCTGAGTAGATATGGGTGTAGTTGTGCAGTTACAAAACTTTTTGAATTGAGATTTGTCTGTGGAAGAGGATAGTTCTGGTTTTCAATTACATATTTTGGGATATTTTAAGATTTAATCGTCTGTCGATGATAAAATCTATTAAGTTAGAATTTTTTAATTACCTACCTGTTCGAAGTAAAGAGAAGACAAATCATATAATGCCAGGCTCCACTTGTATAGTTGATAGTACATATGCTTATTTTATGAATGTTTAAGCCTTAATAGTCCAGTCAACGAAGGAAAAATAAATGCAATAAATCATGCTCTCTGGGTTATTATTTATTGTGGAAGGGGTGACCCCCAGGTATAACATACTAAAAGTCCCAAGCCCAGGGCCGCGAGCTATAGCCATGAGGGGGGGTTAAAAATCTCCTTTTGTAATTTTTCGGTAATATTTTGAAAACTAAGCGTTTGAGTGGAAAAGTGTACACTACAAAATGAAAGAATAATAAATTTTCTACAAAAAAGGTCTTATTCATATTTTCGGTAGGAGCAAGGTTAAGAAAGATACGGGGAGTAGAAAATTCGAAAAATTGAAAAACAATGTTATCGTCTTACAACATCAATGGTTTTTGATCAATTAACCCAGAAATAACCGGAAAAGTACGTATATATTGATTCATGGTCATTTCAGTGATGTCATGAGAGTAACTTGAAGTATACAGAAGCTGGTTGTGTTAAAATGTCCTTATTTTTTTTTTTTTTTTGATACAGTGTTTATTTTTATATGAGAAACACTGTTTCTTCAAAGGTAAGAAGTACACAGAATATTTCCGCAAGTTAGAGGCCAATACTTTACTTGTTTTTTGACATATCCTAAGAAATAAATTCTTTAGAAGAGGAGGTGTATTTCCCCCTACTTTCTATAAGGGGAGACAAATTCCATAAACATTGACTGAAAATAGAAATACAGCTATTTAAAAGCAACGAAAAAACAAACAATATTGTGCTATATCTTTTTTAAAAGCTTAAAACAGATTCTTTTACTAAAAAGTCAAATCAAGTTAACAATTTTTGAAAAATTCCCTTGAATACTCAAAATTAATAAAAAAAAAATTGAAAATTTTTTTTAAATGATTTTTCATTTTTTTATTTTACACTATAAAGTAGTAAATTGTCTTCTATCATTCAATCTTGCCGCTAACCTTGAGTTGAATGCTGAAAACCAAACGATTGTATGGTTTCTAGTTTTTGAGAAAATAGAAAAAGAGTACCACACAGCCAAGCTAATTGTCGCGAATAAAACACCGATTTTCTTTCTATTTGTTTTCTGCTAGAAGCAAGAAGTTCGTACTGTACCTTTCAGCGCCCGACTTCTTCTAAGTGTATCGTTGACAAGGCTAACCCAACTAACAATTTAAGTTGTTAAAGTGTCAATACAAGCTATTTTCTGACTTGTCTAGAAACTTAAATTAGCCTTATGCAAATCATTTTGGCGCACATTGAAGAAGCTATTTGATTCCCTTATTTTTTTTTTTTTTTTTTTTTTTTTTTTTTAATTTCAACTATATGCCTGTAAGACCTAAGGTCTTTTAAATGCAACCTGAATTGCACGGCACTAGTTAGAAAGAGTAGGAGGATAGGAAAGATTTGGCACAGTGGATTGAGATCAAGGTGTTTATTATCTCATTAAATCTCACGGGTGGCGTCCAGTTAAGCTGGGAGAATATAGAAAAGAATGCTGCCTAGAATGGGGCTCGAACCCACACCTCTAAGCTAGCAGTCAAGCACTACATCCACTGCACCATTGCCTCCCGCTTTCGTCACAAGTCCAATGCAATTAAATAGCTTTCCAACAATATTGTAAAAAGGTCTTAAAAAGACAAAATATTGCTCAACTAAACAAGTTATAATAAGGCTTGTATAATAAGGCATTGAAAAGGCCATACAAGCATTTTACATTTAGGCCTTATAAAAGCCACTCAATGCAGGTGTAATAAAAGAAATTTTCTTGCTTGGAATTATTTTATTTAATTTTTATTATTTTCATTTTGTGAGTTTATTTTCTTTACGGGAGTTTGGATGACGTTTTCCTTTATTCTGAAATGAAAAGAATATTATTTAATTTATAAAAATGTTACTTACTTTTCCGTGGATTGAACTCGCATCCCTCCAATCACATATCCAGCACGCTACCCACTACGCCAATTCGTAATTCAGAAGGTGCATGTTAAAATTCTAATGAGTTGATACTTGTGCCTGTACAATCTTACCAGCAATATACAGGTAGTTAAGGTCACGTTTTGGATTTAAAAAAAATTCACTCCAGATTTTAATCCTAATAATACGATGTCTGTCATCGTCATCGAACAAATATTTCTTGGTATTTAATGATTACTGATTAAAATTTGGTGGGTTCACTGGTCAAGTTTTCATACATTTTAAATAAATAAGTAATTAAGAGAAAACTTGCCAAGTAAATCCACCAAATTTTAATCAGTAATCATTAAATACCAAATTTCTGTCATGATTTGGAATTGTTTCGATATTACTCTACTTAAGATATTTGATATTAAAACTCATGAACTTAAAACTTGGCATATAGTTTAGATCTCATTACTTTTTTTGGCTGACTTTATACGCACGGGTTTCTTGTACATATTAGATCTTGGCCCTTTTTTTAACATTTATGTTTTTGTTGTGATTTCACTCCTTTGGCAAAGATTTATTTTGCCAGGTACAAATCAATCCCTAGCGCTCTACAAAGTTTCATAATTCTACGACACCCAAAAGTGCTCCATATAAATAATAGCAATTCTGATAAAGAGGGTGGATGGCACGCCCCCTGAATGAAAAATTTCAATTTTTCGATTTTTTTTCTTTCAAAGTACTTCAAGCTCTACCGACCTACAAATTATCATCGTTGTACAACATACGGAAGTGCTCCATATAATTTATTAGAATATTTAAAGAAGTAGGTGGATGCCACGCCCCCTGAATTGAAAATTCCAAATTTTCAATTTTTTTTTTTTAAGTACTGCAAGCCCTACCGACCTACTTATTTCCATCATTCTACAGCAATCGGAAGTGCTCCATATAATTTATAAGGATTTTTAATAATGTGGGTGGATGCCACGCCCCCTGAATGGAAAATTCGAATTTTTCAATTTTTTTCTTTCTAAGTACTTCAAGCCCGACTTACCAATTTTCATTGTTCTACAACATACGGAAGTGCTCCATATAATTTATAAGAATTTTTAAGAAAGTGGGTGGATGCCACGCCCCCTGAATAGAAAGGGAAGTGCTCCATAATTTTGATGATCTGTCAGTGAGTCAGTGAGTCAGTGAGTCAGTGAATCAGTCAGTCAATTACGGTTTTTGCAATTTTTGAAGTCCTATATCTCCGGAATCACTTATGCTAAAAAGTTGAAATTTGGTGAGCCACCTGTGTTTGATCAACTCAGCTAATACTGCGAATTGGAAGTTTGTGACTTTATTGGTACTGAAGTTATAGGGGGGTTGAAAATCGCCTGAGTTTGTTCCTGTAAAAAGGGTGTAGTGCCGCGAACTTGGCTGGGCACTACCGTGCCCTTTGATATAAAATAATGACATTAATTTGGAGCTTGGAAACTCTTAAGCCAAGTTTTTTGCTTTCTTTGGGATAAATCCTGACACGATGAACTAAGTCCTTAGTTAAAATAATTTCTTGAAATTGACTTCAATGTAAAGTTAGCATGTCACATAAATATCATGCACGGAGAGAATTGGAAAATCACCAATTCAAAATTTTCAGTTGCAATTTGTAAAACATGTTTTTTAGTAAATTATGGGGTTCTTAGGCCAGATTGATTCAAAAACTGGTAAATTTACAGTCAAAACATAGCAAATTACAAAATTTGTCTCGTCATGATTTACAATTAAGATCCATGATTCAAGCTTGCATTTTTCATTGTAAAATAAAATTTTTTTGGCGTAATTTATTCTCTAAAATAATTATCTCACGGTATCTCAAAAACAAAGCATGCTAGGAAAGGTTCCAAATTTCACAGTGAAGTAAGCAAGCAGATAGAAAAGACCAAAAACGTAGGTGGCACAATTCTGTCTGTTTATTCGCCTAAACAGCTCGATCGATTTCCTTCAAACTTGGTACATAGTGGTTTTTGGTGATTCTGCCTACACGTTTTTTAATTTGTTTTTAACCAAAAATAACGGTACCTGCCATACAATTTTTATCAATTTTACAAAATCGCATTTTTCTCAAAAACGGCTCGACAGCATACAAACAAAATTAATTAATTTCCTTAAGTAAAGGCTACCTTTGGGTGGGAAACCATTTTTCAAAAAATAGTTATAAATGGTAATTCCCAAAGAACAATTTTTTTTAAGTTTCGGATTTCTTCAAAAAGCTAAGACTGATTTCAATATTTTTTATTCAGAAACTTTCAAAGAATACAAGTAGAAGTGTACAGCTTTTTTTTTCGAATTTTGTTTTTATATACAATATTTTCGTACCAAAATTTGTCCTTAAAAATACATATTTTAAGAATTTTATATAGGTACAAAAAATTAATTTTTTAAAAGACCGCTTCAACAATTTTAATCTTTTTTCCCATACAATCATATTCAATCAAGAATTAAGATGGCATTATTGAACATAAGAGCAAGTATGTGCGACCCAGTTGTGCATTTTTTTTGTTTTAATATTTGACGTCAAAAGGTAGATTCTCTGAGCTTGCCCCTGGTGCCCTAAAAACTAGGAACAGTGCTGTAAGCAACCATATTTTGGTTGAGCTGATTGTTGCTAGTTTTCTTTCGCTTTCTCTTAGTACAACTTGTTTTTGAAATGTTTAAACGGGGAATTTAAATTTCAAAATACGAATTAAGAGAGAGTTTGGAAACTCTAAATCCAAATTTGTTTGCTTTCTTTAGGATATAAAACTTGTACACCGATGTATTTGTCCAAGTGGAAGTTTCCCTGTAACCTCACAAGCTTACAGAAAAATCCTAGCTAGTTAATTTCGTCAATTCAGTCAACGGAGCCTCTTTACGGATCGATGATTAACTATTGTTTTTGGCCCAAATCAGAAGGTATGGATGTGAACAAAATACAGTTTCAACAAATCTACAATACGTGTCCCACACCTGATACCACAAAGAATATTCTGCATAAACAATTTTAGGTTTAAGTAATCTCTCTCGAAATTGATCTATCTATCCCTTTAAGTTAAGACCGCACGGAACTGAACTTCAGTGCAACTGCGCGACACGGCGCAGGACTTTACAGCAATTTGTTTTATAAACCTCACTTGAACTGCAGCTGCACGGACATATTGGTTTCACTCATCAATAAAAAAGTAGTGCACATAAGTGAAAAGCAACACAATAATGATATGATCTCCCGACCGATACAATTTCTCCTTTTTTTTCAACACGAAATATTTGTAAAATGAAGGCTCTACTTCCCACGTGACACAGACAAAAACAAAGCATACAGCCAAACACAACGATTCATGACGCTTGCCATACCGCACTTGCGGCAACGGAACTGAACGAAACTTCAGACCGTAAAAAGTCAGATAAACAACTTTGCCGCATGGTGCCCTCCGTGAAGTTCAGTTCAGTTCCATCGAGTGCGGTCTTACCTTTACACTATTTCTTAAAGAGTTTTCTGAAGTCGTAGATCTGTGACAACAAGCTGCAATTGGGCCGAATCTATAAGACAGAGAAATTGCAAATAAGACCGTGCGAACCATACGAAATATGATTAAAATCAGTCTTAACTATTTTCAAGAAAATCTGAAATTAAAAAATGGTTCCTTAGGAGATGCCAGTAAAAACCATTTTTTTTAAATAGTTTTTCGCTCTAGCCTTCACTAAAAGTTATTTAATGATTTTTTTTTTCAAGAAAAGTTGTTTTCAAAGCCGTTTTTCTCAGAACAATAAGATTTTTTGAAATCTCTTAAAAAATTGTAGGTATAGGCAAATCTAAAAATTACAAAATTGCTTGCAATTTGAAGTGAAACACACTCAAAATACATACGAACGAGCCATCCTCCCTATAACTCAGTTTGATTTTATTGTAACTACTCTATTCCATTAGCGTCAAAAGAGGATACCGTTTCAAAAAGAAAAGTTAGGTCAACTTGGATAATGACATTGATATTGATATTTGATGTTGTTGCGTGTTGTTGGGTAATTAATGTTCACTTTATTAGAGTCTAGGTCAGGAATGAAATCGTCGTTGTTCCCAACAGTATAGTCCCCATACATAAAGTTGCGAGAAAGTCCTTTACAAAGTTACAAAGGTATGAAGTCTAGAACATCAGTAAATTGAATTAATCCTGGTATTATGGTTGTGGAGAGCTCTTTGTGACATTGTTTAGCTTATAAACAAAATAACTTGTGTCACATGGGAGTTTTTCGATTTGCTTGTATAATTTGTTTTTATTGGACGTAAAGCATAAAAAGTGAACGATATTCATTCCGAACAAAATATCTTCTGTTTTATTAGGGACATTCTGGTCAAATGAAATTAAATAATAATGAAAGGGTGAAAGTTTTTATTTCAATCAGGTTACAAAACTCCCCATGGAACCACGTGCTTTGCTTCAAAAAATGTATAAACGCCCACAGATATAAAGCCCTATAATATTGAAACAGCTTCAAAATAAATATACCCCACGTCTACAAAGTTTTGTTTTGGAAAATGGCTTCTCCTAGAAATTAGAGATTGAAGATATTTTGGCTGTGAACCTCGTTTTAGCCCTCTGTCAAAATGATACTTGAGTTCCTTGTCAAAGCAAAATAAAGTTCAAGATCTTAAATCACCTTACAAACTGAAACTCTACCTCCCAGTTTGAATTGATTTATTTAAAAGCAATCTTCTTATCTTCACTTCTACGTCTCACTCTGTTCTGAAATTAAAGCCAGCTATACCCCTTCTCAAATATTTTAATACAAAACATTGCAATGTCATAATAATGTTTGTATTTATAAAGTCTGATGTTTCAATTGCAGTGCATTAAACCACAATCCATGGGAAACAACCAGTGAAATAAAAACCACCGCTGTGCTTCAAAGTTCCAAGTCCCAGAGAGTTTGTCAGTTTATTGCTCAATTTCATGACAATCGTAAAATTAATGTGGCTTGCATCAACTCAACTGCATCAGCAGCAAGGAACACAACAACAAAACATTAAGTTGCCACTTGTTGCCACCGCTCTGTTAACCACACACACAAATCACCCGCTGCTTCTAAGCCATTCTTGGCTGTTATACATATACATTCGTTGTTGTTGTTGTTTTCATTGCATAAAACTCGATTGGAGTTTGTTTTATTTTCCATTTAATTGTTTTACGACTGGCAATATTGGAAAATGTTGTTTTTTAGATTGGGGTCACCCTATATAAATTGTTGTTGTATTGTACTCTCTTAACACACAAATCACTACTTTCTATTATATCCGCATGACACAATGGCAATGGTGACAACCACGACGCGACGCGCGACGACAACAGCCAGCAACGGATGTGTCATTAACCTACTCGATCAATTGATTTGAGTTCAGTGGGGCTGAAGCTGATGTTGGAAAGGAAACTGATGGTGATGATGGCATCCATCAACTTTGGTTTGAGAGCAAAAAGATTTTGGCGATTTGTTGCTTCTATTTAGCCGGATGGTATCTAGTGGTTTTGTTTTTAGGCATCAGCCATGTGGCGGTGGGTGGTTTAGTTTAGTTTTTTGTTATTTTAAGGACGCCCGCACAAAACATAAATAAAAACTAGCATTCACCGCCAACAGCAATTATGCTGACCACTTTTGAAACATTTACACACACGACTTTAACGCAGTGGACTCTGTCGTCATTCCTCATCGGCTTTAAAAAAGTACAGTGGGAGCTTTGGAGAAAAAAAAAAATATTGGCAAAGAATTTTAGAAACACACGTTTTATAGAATAACAAAGGTTATGCGGGGTGAAGAGGCTTACTATTATGAGCAGCTATCTTAGTCCGAACGAAAGTATCGACGAGTTCTGATAAAAGCTGGATGACCTAGAGGACTTCTTGAGGAACGCTGCAGGATATATTTTGGTCGCTGGTGACTTTAACGCCAGAGCCCAGAAGCCCAGAGGGTCAATTCTCGATCTGTGAAGCTGTAAAGTGATAAATTTTTGTATATAGATTTGTATATATTTTTTCATCACTTCACAGCTTCACAAATCGAGAATTGGCCAGGAGTGTTCGGTTATGCCAATTACCTTCTCTCGAGGGTGGCAAATACTCGAGATGAGTAGATACGAGACATGGACTTAACTTAGACAGTGAGTGTGACACCTCCCACACTTTCAGGAGATCAGGCCATAGAGCGACCTTCGTAACGGAATACACATTCGCCAAAATCACAAACTATTAGAACCAATACATTGTCTTTGACCTTAAGGGTAACCAACGATCCTCCAACCACCACCCACCACGTGCTCCGAGAAGGAACCTACCTAAGGTGGTGCCGAAGTCCGGCTGGACCAGAGCCTCAACCAACAAGTTTCTTCCAGCCGGCTCGGTCTCTGGCTGCTAGCTGTCTCCAGGTTCTCCCGCCAGGTTGGTTAAGGTCCACTTCCACTTGTCACCTGTCACGCTGTCCTCCTCTGCTGCGCCGCACCGTCCCAAAGGGTTAGATTCAAAAACTTTCCGGGCCGGAGCATTGATGTCCATACGCTCTAGGTGACCCAGCCCATTCAATCGTTGGCTTTCCACTTTTGAGGTTAGTTCAATGTTTCTGTACAGCATGTACAGTTCGTTGTTGTCCCTTCTTCTCCATTCCCCATTATATGCAGACGGGACCAAAAATCACCGTTAGTAGTTTCCATGCACCTGCACCATACATTTGGACCGCTACGATTAGCGTCGTATACAGGGACTCTTTAGTTGCTCGAGAGAGGGATTTGCTCCTGAATTGCCTTCTTAGCCCAAAGAAGCAGAGATTGGCAAGAGTAAGTATTCGTTTGATCTCAGCATTGGCATCGTTAGCTGGAGTTGATAGCAGAGCCTAGGCAGACAAAGTCTCTGACCAACTGGAAATTATAGCTGTCTACAGTATCGTTGTCGGTGTTGGGTGTCCTTTCTTGTTGAAAGCATATACTTGCTCTTACCTTCATTCACTGTTAAACCCATCTTCTTGGCTTCCTCGTCAATACTCATGAGAGCACCACTGCCATCACGCTTTGTTCGTCTGATTATTTCAATATCGTCAGCATAAGCGAGTAATTGGAGAGAATTTTTAAAGATTGTGGCCTTGGTGTTGACGTGAGAGTTTTGGACTAGTCTTTCAAGAACGATGTTGAAGAAGTCACATGACAGCGCATTGCTGTGTCTAAAACCTTATTCTGCGTCAAAGGTATCGGTGAGGTCTATCTCGACTTTGATGCGACAGCGTGCATTTTCCATGGTCATTCTGCATAAACGGAGGAGTTTGGGAGCGATACCAAAACAAGACAATGCTCTTTCTAGCTCGTGTCTTTCATATACATCCTTGAAACCGATGAAAAGGTGGTGGGTATCGGTTGGTTTTTCCAAGGTCTGCCGTAGAACGAGTATTTGGTCTATGGTGGGCTTTTATGGTCTTATACCAATGGATCTATCAGACTGTTGACAAATTGCTTCAGGCTTTCACAAAGTACGGCAGGAACGACCTTGTATGCTTCTCATGCTCCTTCTTTTTACTTCTAAGAAGCTGTTATTCCTCTCTCCTCCTCTGCTCCTAGAGCTCGTTAGCAGCTCTGGTCCTTCTATGCAGCTTTGTATGCCTGTTTTTTGGCTGCATGGTACTTGTAGGCATTCCTAATGGAGACGGATCTGTAACAGGCTCAATGCAGATCCCTTTAAGGGTTTGATCGAAGGGGTAAAAGACGCTGTGTTCCAAGTACAAGGACCTGCCAAACAACAAGCTGAAGCCACGATATTTATACGGGTTGCTTTTGTGATGCTTCAATATAAATACAAATGGTCCAAAGGGATACATTTTGGGACCTGATCCATGTGGATCATCTTCTACGATAATATCTTTCGTATGAAATTGCCTGAAGAAACCTCTGTGTTGGGTATGCCGAAGACAACACCTTGGCGATAACTTCAAAAGAATATAAATGCGCGAAAAGAAAGTTGAATCAGGTCATGAGAAGAACGTGGTTAGGGAAGGTTAGCTTAATGGGCTGAAAGTTGGTCGTGTTACCGTCCCACTTAGATCAATGTAGATCCATTGTGGTACCCTGGGGATAGTGAATTCCATTAAATGAAACCTATGATAAATCTTATGTCAATTTAAGCTCGTTAAGGGTATTGGTGAGTTTCAGCAGGCTATAGGCTGCAAAATCGGTGGGTATTTCTAAGTCATTGGAGAAATGTCAGTCGTCACATCATCACCTGGATGAGGAGAAGAAAACGTCTTTTAAAGGCGTGATCCTTCATTTAATCCCACAAAGATGGTAGATGGGTTTGATAGGTCAGTGGTTGGTGAACGTGTCCGTTCGTTTCGTCCAGTTTCCTGAATGAGTCGAGGGGGCTATCCCTATCTTCAAGGGGATTTTACCAGTCTTAAGGAGATGTGGCCCCATCAACTCACTGACGCTCGTTTTTAATCGCAGAGGTGATAGTAGCTTGTGTTAAAGTGAGGTGCCCATTCTTCATCTCCGTTCACTGCCGCCCCTAGAAGAAATGAGAAGAACATACTCTGAAAACCGAGATAGACCTCCTAACGAAGAAGAGGATCCCAACAATAAGGGACTGCCAAGTAGAATCGGAGGGGTCATAAGGAGCAAAGATGGATTTAAATATTAACTCCGAATGAAGCTGGACACAAAGAGAAGTAGGAGAACGTTAGAGAATTTGATTGAGGTCCCCCGCCCAACTAACATACTCTTCAGAGTTAAGCTCCCGAAATCCAAAAATCTTCTCTGATAAGCTTCTTTTAGATCCCATAGTTATACTTAATAACTAACATCTTGTTATGATAGTTAAATTACTCTCATAGTAATTTTATTATAAGATAGCGTCTCTTTTCAAATTCAAATTCAAATTCCAACCGTTTATGTCTATTATGAAATCAATTTTTCTCCCTTAGAAGGAGTTCATAAACTTTAAGTCCTATTATAATTTTTTTATGAAATTTGATCTCTGGTAACCATATTGTAATGCTTATAATCCCATAGTAAAACACTTAAAAGAGGCTATGCGTGGCGGCTATGCTATACTCTACTAGTTTTCATAACAAGAAGCTAATAGGAGTTGAAATAAAAACAAAATGCACACAATAAAAAATGTCTGCGTTGTAAAAAAAAAAACATAAAATTTTCAAAAAAAATGGCAATAATCAATGGAATAAATGAAATATTCAATATTTTACATGGGGAGATTTCAAAGAGCCTGCGAATATATATTCTATTGCCAAAAAATTGAACACAAGAAAAAAAAAGATAAGAAAAAATACAAACAAAATAATTGAAATATGCATTATTTTAAAAGCGCTTCGATTTTTTTCGAGGTAAAATGTAATTATTAGATAGTAAATTTTCAACCGCAATCCAATTTTAGTCCAATAGCGTGAAAAACAACTATTATAATAATGTACAGCTCATACATAATATTATTGATTCCCTCATAACATAAACAGCTACTCTTAGAAAATTAAATTATAATAAAGCTTCGTTAAGGAGATAAAAAGTATTGTTGAAACGTTTACTCTTTCTATAAGTAGAAAAAAAGCCTCCCATAAGTGGGCCATTCCACGCTTATTAGAGTGTCATAACAATGTAGAAGTAGTGTTCGAGACTGATTTTAGCTCCCTTAAATTAGTGTAGTAAGACTCTCGGAATATCTTATGAGAGGAAAATTGTTACTTGGGCGGCCAGCAAGCGAAAATTGCTGACGTCAACCACACATGCAATTCTCTAATATGGAAGCGAGATTTGGGGTGACGCACTCAAACAAGATAAGTAGCGGAAGCAAATAGCAGCAGTACAGCACCCATGAGCCTTCGGCCATAACTTGCTCCTACCGAACTGTGTCGGAACCAGCCTTCCTTTTATCCTTTTAGTCGCAAGAGTGATTCCCATCGATCTAATAGCGGCAGAAGGAAAGTACGTCTACGGCAACAAGACTGGAATTGGAGTGGAAGTAGCAACCAAGAAGGCTAAAATCCTTCTTGAAAGATTGACAGTAAAAAGATATTTTAAACCCAATTTGCTTACAACAAACTCCACTGTTTGCCCGCTCGCTATAAGGTTTTAAAATGAAAAACGAAGAGCAATGCATATTTTTAGCCGGTATTTATTCAATCGGCCGTTACCAATCCAATTAATGAATGAAGGTAACAACATATCAATGGGGATACCTACAATAAAATACATTTCTTGGTTGAAATGGTAAATGCGGTGGTAAATCTGGTGGTTAGTTACTGGACCGTGTGCGGCTGAATGTTTTCCAGTGGGAATTTATACGCACACAACACATACATATGTATATGTATATATCTGATGTGGGCCTTAAATATGGCCGGCTGGAGAATAAGCTTATATAGAAAAAAGGAAAGAGAGGGAGTGTGGGCGATAAGTTCCGGTAAACGATTTGCCTACCAAATGACCTACTCTGGGGGCAGCTTATATACATACATATAAAAAGGCAACAACAACGCATTCAAAAACCCAAACAACGCGGTATTCGTTGTGGCGGAACATGTTTGCGGTTACCTAGGCTAATAAAACGGAAATGGAATGGGATTTGAAAGTGATTTTGGCGGTTTGTCGGTTTGTATTCGTATATTGTTCAGGAATATAATTTATGAATGGTAAAATAAGATTCATATTGTGTGTGTCTGTGTGTTTGTGTTTAAATTATAAAATATTCATTGGTGGTCATTATTTTTTTCTTTGCTCTAGGTATAAATGCAAACCCTTGCTGTTTTTAGGTTTAGCCCTATAACCTTTTGGCCTAGTTAAATATGAATTCTCGCTTGTTGTTGAAGGTTTTTTAAATAGTCAGTTCAGTGCGTTGGAAATTTAAAACAGGATAGAAACTGCTTATCGATTTAATTTAATTTGTACAGCTTTAGAATGAAAGGATGCATACATGATTATTACTTGGCTTTAAACATACAACCAACTACATGCTAAAAAGTTATTCAAAAACCCTTTGAAAACACAATATCTTTAAGATTTTTTTTTTTTTTTTTTGTCATTTAATGGGACTTTTGACAATACAAATAATGCATGCATTGAAATCAAAAGCCATCAGCCATGCATTACTTCGTTTTTTTTTTTTATTTCCTTTTTCCTTACAATCCTTATTTTTTGTCTTTTGTAATACGAGAATATAAAGATTTACGAGTATCATATCCTTTAGCTTACAGATTTCTTTTCTATTTGTTCTCTTTTCAGTCCAATAGTGATACAAGTTCGAGTTCTAGAGACAGTGGCAAAGGATCAAAGTTTTTAGTGAAAAATCGAAAGTCCTCAAAGAAAATCTCAAAAGGTATGTATGTACATAAAAAGTCTTTATTTGATGTATTTTAATGTGTTCTATATTGTTGGAAAGGAACAAGATAGAAAATAGGGACATTGGGGGAATATTTAAAGATTTTATTTAATAGTCCAGTCATTTAAGCTTTTTGCTTCGGAAAAGTGGCGGAAAGCTGAATTTTGGTATATAGCTTCATCTTGAGATACTAAGGTAATTTTAAAAAGTCCCCATCGATATGAGAGTGCCACTTACAATTTTAAGGGGGCTCAAAGCCCCCCAAAATGGTTTTTACGGAATATCTCCAGAACGATAACTTTTACAGAAAAAATGTCTAAGACTAGGTTATAGCTTAGAAAATTTTCTACAAAAAATATTAAACTCCTTTTTTCATAAGAGTTACCATTTTCGAGATAATTCAATCGGTAGAATTTTAAGTTTCTATATAAAATGTACTCTTTTACACCACATTTGAGGTTGAGTACAAGGTGAGTTTATCTTGCGTGGTATTCCCCAGGAAAATAAGAGAAAGTTCTAAGAAATATAAACAGGGATTTACTTAAAGGTTTTTGGAAAGTTCACCATGCATTCGGGATCCACTTTACCTATTTATCATACGGGGCGAAGGCCACGAAACATTATAACAGGGTGATTCGTACTTGTTTCCATCTTAACAACAAACTCGCGAAAACAAAATTCAAGGTTAAATTCAGAAACGTGTACCTAACTCACAACCCCCACCACAAAATACCTCGGAGTCACTCTGGACCGAACGCTGTTATTTAAGGAGCACCTTACAAACTCTGCAGCAAAACTAAAAACCCGATGTAAAATCATCCAGACGTCAGCGTCAACTACATGAGGAGCACCGGCAAAAACACTTCGTTCTGCCAGTCTGGGCTTATAGACCGAGAGTTGGTGAACGTTTTGCCCAAAGTGTTTTATACCGCTCCAAATTTTTTGATCGACAATTTTAACCAACAATGTTGGTCGGCATAGTGTGGACCGTCCTTAATACTTCAGTGCGCATAATCTCAGGAACAATCAGCTCAACACCAACCAGATTTCTCCCCATACGCATAAAATAAATAAATAAATTGGGTGGCGCAACAGCTCGTGGAGAACCAGGGCCTCGTGACTTACAACTCACAACCATTCCTGTGTGCGTGTTTGTTGGCAGAAATGGAGGGGACCTACAGTTTTTTGTCGAGTCCGAACGGCTAAATGAGAAGCACTTTTTCATGACAAGAATACTCTTGGAGGATTTGTCAGTTCCTCGCAAGAGGCAGTACCTCGAATAAAACATTTCTGTTTTTAGGTCGCACGGCTGGGAATCGAACCCACACCTTCGGCATGACAGTCCTATACACACTAACCATCAAGCCACGAGCCCCATACGCATACCTAGCAATATACAGCCTACAAAGTTAAGACGTCAAAATGCTCTTCTTCGACAATATTGGAAAATAAACGCTAACAACCTTCTCGCTATTCATGAAGATATAGAGCGTAACGCCATTTGCCGCCTTAAATCTCGATGCCCACAGCCCACCGCTTAAACTAGCCCGAGAACTGAAGAGAACGAACTACGATGCTGTGGAGTGCCAGAAAAACGAGCGGAATTCTAGTTCTAATAATGATCTGTTCCGTATCGGTGACAACCATGCCTGCTGGTTGCGACCTCTCTAGGAAAATTTGGGTTATTAGACTTAACCAAGTGTGAACAAACCACGCAAAATGTGCCGCAACGCAAATGAGGAGCAGCTGAAATACCATTTTGTGACTGCGGAAACTATGTGCAGAACATCAAACACATGACATATTGTGCACTTAGAAAGTACCAGTACGACCCGGCTAATTTTGTTAAAGTATCTTCTGCTTTTACCGATTTGCAACAAAATCTTGACATTCAATTATAGAATCTTCATAGTGCAATAATCAAATTATTTCCTTTTTCTGTGTTAAATCTGTAAATAAATAAATAAAATAATTTAAAACTAAAATAAAATTAGAGATTTTTGGCTTTCCAAAAAGGTATAGCATGGCATTGTTAAGAGTTACCGTTGTTTTTAAATAATTTTGTTTCTGTTTTAAGTCAATTTTGTTTGAAAATTGCCCCTCTCGGCAACCTACATGCTCTTGCTTTCTGCAAAATTGTATACGAATCATCCTATATAAACCAAATACCATGTTTCGTGACCTTCGACTCCGTATGATTAATGTAGTCGAGCCCGAATCGATGGGGAACTTTCCCAAAACCTAATAAACCCCTGTGTAGGTATGTCTTTTTTATAACTATTTTCTAATTTTCCTCGCTCATACCACGCAAGAAAAATTCACGTGGTAAAAGAAAATATTTTATACAGAAACATAAAATTCGTAACTCTGCCGCTTAAATTATCCCGAAAACGGTTACCCTTATGAAAGATTAACCTAACATTTTGTGTAGGAAATTTTCTAAGCTAACCTAGTCCTTGACATTTTTTCTGTAAGAGTTACCGTTCGGGAGATTTTCCTTAAAAACCGTTTGGGGGCCTTTGACCCCACGTAAAATTGTAAGTGGTACTCATATCGATGGGGACTTTGTACAGTTTCCTTAGAATGCCATTGGGAAGCTTTGTACCAAAATCCAGCTTTCTGCCAAATTTGTGTGTGTTGGCCTGGTAGGTAAAACTGGTTATTGTCTAGCAACTACTTAAACGATGTCTGTCAATATTCCTCATTTTATTTTGAAGCCGATACGAAATCTCGCAAACCAAAATCTCGAATAACGAAATCTCGCATTTTTTTTAAATCACGAAAAACAAAACCTCGCAAATAAAAAAATTCTTTTTTTTTAATAACGTTGCGATTACAAATTCTCGACTTTAACAATCTCGCATTTCTATCTCGCACCAAAAAAATATGGCAAATAACAACTAAAATTCCGTAATTTAAAAACTCGCAAAACAAAATTTCGCAAATTCAAATCCCAAAGTAGCATATCGTGGAAAAAAAATTCTACCAACAGAAAAAACTCGAAAATGAAAAGCATTTTCTTAGGCTTTTAAATTGTTTTCTAAATCGTGTTTTTAAAAATTAAGACAAAATTACCAACCGACCATTACAACTGATGGATATACAATTTTTATGTTCTCTTTCTTGTTCTTAACAACAATTGAAATATTGACTATAACAGTTATGAATCTACTTAAACGCAAAGCACTCGATTTATTTTGATTAGGAACAAAATCTCGCAAGTTAAAATCTCGTTTTCGAAATATCGCATAGCAAAATCTCGCAATTACAAAATCCCGCTTTTCACAATCTCACAATAATGAAATCCCGCAAACTAAAATCTCGCAAATCGAAAGCTCGCAAAATTTAATTGGATTTCAACAAATTCATTTTTAATCAATATATCATTAAAATCTCGCGCGAGATTAATTGTTTATTTTTCAATTAATTACTGTCAAGAGAACAAAGAAATTGTATATCCAATTGTTATGCGTCATGTGTAGGTAGGTATTGTACTGTACTGTATTAATGGTATTTGATCTTGAACTAAAAAATATTTCGAATTCCATACATAAATTTCGGGAAAATATTTTTAACAAAAGACTTCACATGTCAATAATTGAATACTTTGTGAAGCATTGCTAAACACATTTCGTTTACTTTAATATAAAATTTATTTTAATCTACCTAAAAAAAAGAAATAAATTTCTTATTTTCTAAAACATTATACAATTTTTTTTGTACTAAACAAATTAGTTTTCAATTAAATTTTATAATATAATTTTTAAAAGTAAAAGTTGAAAAAAAAAGTTTTTCGTTTTCCGGTTTTATTTTGCATTTGCAGAATTCTTATGTTCCAGTGCGAACCCCAGAGCAATACGTTGCTGAGAGATTCAAATTTGCGAGATTTTAAATTACGAGATTTTAGTTTGCGAGATTTTGGTTGAAATTTGTGAGACTTTTGGGTACGAGATGTGAATGCAAGATTTTTAAAAGCGAGAATTTTTAATTGCGAGATTATGAAAAAAAAGGTTTTAAATTTCCGAGATTTCAATATTCGAGATTTTTAAAAAAAATGCGAGATTTCGCTATTCGAGATTTTGGTTTGCGGGATATCGTATCGCTCCCGATTTATCTAGCAGAAGTTAGAAAGTCTCGCAAAATTTAGTTGCAAGATTTCGATTTAAGAAAGAATTATGTTGCAATACAATTAAATTTTGCGAGATTTTGATATTCGAGATTTAAGTTTGCAGAATTTCGTTATTGCGGGATTGTTAAAAGCGCAATTTTGTAATCGCAATTTTGTAATCGCTAGATTAAATGTAAAGCAGAATTTTCTAATTGCGTGATTTCGTATTGTGAGATTCGAACGCAATCCATTTTTTATTATATTTTTATAATTTTCTCCTTTGTTTTTTTTTTTTGTAGAGAAAAAACTATCAATCAGCAACAACAACAAAGAAAATCGTCCTCAAATTAAATGCGTAGTTGTTGGTGATGCGGATGTTGGAAAAACGAATCTGATTGTTACATATCTGGAGAATCGTTTTACATCGGAGCACGTGCCCACAGCTTCAGATATCTATAATGGTAATTTAAATATTTATATTATCGATTTTTGTTACATACTTTGGTCTATTTATTGATGAATGAGATACATGTATAAATTAACACTTCTTGTTACTGGGAAAACAATATAGCGAAAGCACAGTTTTCTAAGCCTTATCTCTGTACTTTTGGCTACCGCATACGTACGAAAATCGGAGCATGGAACGTTCGATTCTTGTACGGCGAAGGTAGATACGAGCAGGTCGAGCGTGAAATGCTTCACCTTAAGATCAGTATCCTGGGCATCAGGGAAACTAGGTGGAGAGGAAGAGCCGAATACAGAGCTGACTCAGGGCAAACGAGAATGCTGTATTCCGGGGAGGATGAAAGATAGAGGGTGGCCAAAGGCTGCATGGTGTCGGAATTATGTTGAACGAAGAAGCGAGGCGTAGTCTTATATCCTGGGCGCCCATTTCTGCAAGAATAATGACAGCAAGGTTCCGTTCAAAAATTCGCAACGTCACAATAATTCAGTGCTACGCCCCCACAAATGAAGCGACCGAGGAAGACAAAACCGCTTTTTACACTCATCTTAACTCAGTTTACAGTGGTATTCCAAGAGCCGACATCATAATTGTCATGGGAGATCTCAATGCTCAAGTCGGATCAGACAACTACGGTCTGGAACGCGTC
Organism: Dasysyrphus tricinctus; assembly: GCA_963921185.1. NCBI lineage: Eukaryota > Metazoa > Arthropoda > Insecta > Diptera > Syrphidae > Dasysyrphus > Dasysyrphus tricinctus. The sequence goes on along the minus strand of OY992532.1, from coordinate 25,621,368 downwards.
ATGGGGAAAAATGGCTTGGGGTCACGAAATGAAAATGGCGATTTGCTGGTCGATTTTTGTAACGCTAATCGTCTTGTACTGGGTGGGACTGTGTTTAAACATAAGACTTGTAACAAAATCACCTGGGTGCATCCGGATGGTCAAACAGAAAACCAAATTGACCACATCATGATTCAGCAGCGATGGAGGAAATCAATGTGCGATGTTCGAAGCATTAGAAATGCCGACATGGGAAGCGACCACCATTTGGTTCTCATGAGTCTCAAGCTACGAACTGCAGCTGTACAACGTCAATCACAGGGTGCTGCAAGGAATTCGAAGTTCAATACAAATGCTTTAAGTGATCCCAACATATGTCGTATGTCACCAACCTTAACGACAGAGCTTCGTCATTAAACGGAATACAATTTCGGAATACAATTCAACAATTGATGAGATGTGGGGTGATATAAAAAGCATTTTTATGGATGCTGGATCCGAAACTGTACCAAAGCAGTCGAGAGTTAGAGACTCTTGGATATCCCAAGACACCTGGGATAAATTCGAGCTTCGCAAATCGTTGAAGATGCAAATAAATGCCGAAGCGGATGCTCAACGAAAGGCTGAATTGCGAAGAGAGTATCGCTTAGCACATAAGATGGTCTATCGCTGTGTGAGACGTGACAAGAGGGTGAGAAAATGCGGAAAACGCTGCAAGAAGAGGAGATATGAGGGAATTGTACCAAATATCCAAGGAAGTTGTCGGGAAGAAAAGCAACACCAATCATCCTGTAATGGATGTGGATGGTACACTTTTGGTATCAATCGAGGATCAGCTGCGCAGGTGGAAGAATCACTTTTGTGCCTTGCTCAATGAGGATTCTGTCGAGCAAAGTGCTGAAGTGCCCCAGCTTAACGAGATGCGTAGATCATATAGGGGTATTGACATCGAACCGCCTACAGTACTGGAAATTCAATCTTCGATAAATCTTCTCAAAAACAACAAAGCAGCTGGACTTGACAGTATACCAGCCGAGTTCCTGAAAGACTGGCTAATATTCTACACCCGTTGATACAAGCTGTGTGGGAAAACGAAATCTATCCCAGCGAGTCTACACTCAAGAGGCATCAAGCTGGTTTCCGGAGTGGGCGGTCTTGTGTCGACCATATCAACACTCTGCGTATCGTTCTTGAGCAGTCTGCGGAGTTTCAATCCATTATAAGAGAGTCCTATAACAACGCAAAATGCTTTGTTTTACACAATGGGCAGCTATCCGACTCTTTCGAAGTGCGGCAGGGTGTGAGACAGGGAGATGTTCTATCGCCAATTCTCTTTCTACTGGCGATTGACGATGTTTTGACGGCCAGCGTTGGAACAGCAGAGAGGCAGGGTATTCAATGGAGACCGTTTAAAAGGCTTAGCCACTTAGACTATGCCGATGATATATGTCTCTTGGCAAATAACATCAGCGGGCTGAACGGAATGTGTGAAGCTCTGAAGGTCAAAGGAGAGGCGAGTGGTCTTAAAATAAATTGCAAAAAGACAAAAATAATGCTCACAGGCCGCTCCACACATCAGCGTATTTTAATACAGGAGACGCCAGTTGAAGAGGTTGAACAATTTAACTACCTTGGAAGTATTGTTTCAGCAAATGGTGGTACTGATCTGGACGTTTAAAGTAGAATAAATAAAGCTCGCGCAGCCTTCGGTTCTCTCTCCCAAATTTGGAAATCCAGTCAAATCTCCTTGCGCACAAAGTTGAGATTCTTCGAATCCAATGTCAAATCCGTGCTGTTATATGCTTGCGAAACCTGGAAAGTCACGACTACCATCTCAAAGAAATTGCAGGCTTTTGTGAACCGTTGTCTACGCCCTATTCTAAAAATTCGCTGGCCACAAATTATATCAAACGAGGAATTGTGGCGCAGGACAAGTCAAGAGCGGGTGGACGTTGACATAAGATAGCGTAAATGGCAATGGATTGGTCACACACTGAGGAAACCAAACGATGAAATTGCAAAGCAGTCCTTTGAATGGAATCCTCAGGGTGCACGGCGCGCGGGTTGAAAGACCAAGAACAACATGGAAATCAACAGTGCTAGCAGAAGCAGACTCCCAGAGAAAGACGTGGCCACAGTTAAAATATCTATCTGCAGACCGTGAAGGATGGAAGCGATTTGTTGGCGCCCTATGCCCCAACTGGGTTTACAGGACTTGATGATGATCTCTGTTATAGATTATGTTGTCATTTATATGGAGGATGTTTTAATCCTTCTGATTTCGTGCAGTCACGAAGTACGATATGTAATGATATGATTATTTAAGTGCGGCTCTTTTAAATTGCATAATGGTTTTATAGAACTGTGACTGTATGCTCATGGGTGGAAATATGTACCTATACAGTGAAAGGATTATTACAGCTGAAAAAAGGATACAAATCATTTACATACAAATTAACATTTACTGATTAAAGCATTTATTATTATTTTATTAAAATTATTATATACCCTCAAGTTAACTCGAATGGAAATTGTGATGTCTTAGGATTTGTTTTCAAACCTAAAGTCAATTTGCTTTTAGAAAAACCATGCCTTTTCGCGTGTGTGTCTTGTGTTTCTCATTTTTTTTTTTTAAGTTAAATTTAAGAAATTCACTTAAATTATACACGCTTACATATATCTGCCCAAAAATACAATTGAATTCTTGAAACAAAATTGATATAAAAGGTTAAATTCCAAAGGCATACCTAGGAAGGATAATATAGACATATTGCCTTGTTTGAAAGAGAATTGGATATCTATAGGTTAGACAAAAAAGTTATTGAGATTTTTAGGAACTTTTTCGAAGTATTCATGTCAAAGGTTCAATTTCGATGTACTCATTGTAGGGAATTTTGGTAAGAATGAATGATTGTGGATGTTTTTTTTCAGTTAGGTAGGTCTGCGCTATTGAAGTTGATGTCTATTTTCCTTTAAGTATTTAGGTTTATAAATTAAACACAGTATTTGTGTAGGAGGGTAAGTTATACGTGACTCAATTCAACCGAGGCTTCGAAGAATAAGTTCGGATAAATTCGTTAAGTGTTATGGACATGATAGTATAATGAACTGAACACACTTGGGAGGTACATTTAAGAAATGGTCTATTCAATTTATGTAACTTAGACGGACTTAATGAATTCTTTTTGACTTACAATAAGAATCCATTTCTATTCTTTCTCGTTTCATTTTAAGCTGAATATGTGTGAATATGTAAGCAGAAGTTGGTTAACTGAAATAAAATTCAATTCACGAATAGATAAAATAACTATAACAACTGGTTTAATATTAAAAGACTATTTAACAATAAATAGTGGTGCTTACCAGAGAAAAAAAAATATAAGCTAAATTTAACATCTATTTACCTTAAACTAAATACAGTAAGAAGTTGGTCGACTCTGCTTCCAGATATTGAGTACCTATACGTTATACAAATTTAAATAATAGGTTCTAAGTGACTTCCTTGTGGGACATTGAAGTTTAGCTGATATAATTGGAGATGCATGCAGAGATGTACAATTTCCAATGAGACAAGATTAAAGATAAATTGGAAATTCATAACCATTATCTTTGCTCAAAAAAAAAGCTATGCGCAATTTATTAACAAAATTAGATATATTTTGATTTTGTTTTTGTTGTTGGTTTTTATTAACTTTTCCTGCTTAAATTTGTATATCAAATTCCTTTAACCATCCATTTCGATAGGAAAATAATTTCAAACAAAAAGATTTCAGTGTAAAATTGTCAAATTCGACTTAATTTCTGAGTTATACCAAATATACTTAAAAGTGGACATTGTGACCATTCTCTCAGAAACGCATGCTTTAATTTGATAGCATTTTCGGTTTTAAGAATTCTTAAGCTAGCTTAATGCCCCAATTAAAACACATTCAATAACTAAAACCCTTGAACGTAGTTATTGTTCATTTTAAAAGGCATTTATTCACTAGCCTATAATATTTGAAAAATACTGAAAATCTTAAGAATGGATTAAAAAAAAAAAAGAGAAGCCTAAGGCTAGGACCGCACTTGCGATTTCAATCACGCGACTGATTAGTCGCCAGAAATATTACACCTGAGTTTGAATAAGAATGAACGAACATAACAAGTGCGTGCATACCTAATTTTGACTTGCGATTATAGGTACTATAAGGCAAGTTTTGGATTCGTGTAAAAAAAAAATTTGAGATAACAATCAAACATGATATTACGATGATAGAGAACACCAAAAAAGTGGGTGGCAAAATTCTTTCTGTCTGTCTGTCTGGCTGTCTGCTCGTCTACAGCTTAAACGGCTCGATCGATTTTCTTCAAACTTGGTACTTAGTGGTTTTTGGTGATTCTGCCGACACGTTTTTTTCATTTTTTTTTTAGAACCAAAAATAACGGTACCTGTCATACATTTTTTTTTGCAAATTTACATAATCGTATTTTGCTCAAAAACGGCTCGACAACTTTTCTTTAAAAAAATTCAATAAATTTATTTTAGTAAAGGCTTTCTTTGGGTGGAAAACCATTTTTCAAAAATGGTTATTAATGGTACCTCCCAAGGAACCATTTTTTTAATTTTTGATTTTCTTCAAAATGGTATGACCGATTTCAATTATTTTTTTTATACAGAAGCTTCCAAGAAATGTTAATAGTTTTGTGTACCAACATTTTTGAAAAAATATTTTTTGGATTTTTAAAAAATATTTCAAAACTTTTTTTGGAAAATCAAATATTTCGAAAACATCATCATAGATTTTTTTGAAACTCGATATTTAAGACTTTTTTAGTACTCTCTAAAATATTTTTAGAAAAAATTTTACATTTATGAAAAAATAACGGTACCTTCCATACAAAAGTGAAAAAACCGCAAAGGAAAATATTTTTTTGCTTGAAAACGACTCCTACGATTTTGATTAAACTTTTTTTATATACTAAAATTAGTACGATCTACCATCAAAAATTATAAAATTTTACGTAGCAACTATTAGTAGTACCTGTCATAGAATGTATTTGTTTATTTTGAGTTTTCTCTTTATCAGCTTAACGGATTTAAATGAATTTTTTTATATACAAATTTCAGATAAGATTAAAAAATATTGCATATCAAAATTTTCAAAAAAAAAGTTTTTGGATTTTTAAGAAAAGTTTCAAATTTTTTTTTTGAAAATTCGATATCTCAAAAACGGGTTGACAATTTTTTTCAAATTTTGTTTTTATATACACATAAATATATAGTTTAAATCTGAATACCAAAATTTGTTCTTAAAAATGTTTTAAGAATTTTATATATAAAAAATTAATTTAAAAAAAAACCGCTCCAACGATTTTAAAATTTTTTTTCCCATACAATCATATTCCATCATGAATTAAGATGGCATACTTTTTTTTCACCTCAAACTGTCAAAAGAGTTGTTTTAGCTAATTTAAGTGCCGTATTTCATGCTTCTCTACATTTTTCTCTCATAATTTCCATGTTTGTATATACAATTTTCTTAAACTCGCAGTGGCTTGAACATAAGAGCAAGTACGTATGACGCAGTCATGCATTTTATTCTTTTATGTAACAATTTGCTGTCCAAAAAGTCGGAGGTAAATGACATAGACAACAAAAAATGTCGGCATCCACTGCATGAATTCGAAGCACGTTAAACTTAAATCGACTTTTAAATTCTCTTACAAATCTCTGCAAATATGTTATAAAAAGAAGTCTTTTTTATAATTTGCAGAGTTTTGTAAAACAGAATTATGAAAAACAGAATTTTGAAAAATAGAATTTTGAAAGCAGAATTTTGAAAACAGAATTTTTGAACACGCAGAATTTTGACCCCAACCGTTTTTGACAAATTTGGATTTATATTATTTTGAAGCTTTTGAACATATAAAATTATTGAAATCAGTCAGATGTACCAAGAAAATCAAAAATTAAAAACATGGTTCCTTAGGAGGTAGATACCTACCATCAAAAAAAGCCGTTACTTAAAGAAGTTAATTGTTTTTTTAAGAAAAGTTGTGCAGCCGTTTTTGAAAAAAAAACATTATGTAGAATTGTAAAAAAAAAAATTTTCTTGCATGTACCTACCGTTACTAAGTTAAAAAAGTGAAAACTCGTGTATCAGAATGACCAATAAACGCTATAACTACCAACCTTAGTTAAGCTGTTTAGGCTGTAGTTCAACAGACAGACAGAATTGTGGTTCCCAATTTTTTTGTCTTCCCTATGATCGAAATAACTAGGTTTGATAAAATTTTTGAATTATATTTTTTTTACGAGCGCATAACTTGTCATACGAATATCTAACGGGTGATTTTTTAGCTGGTTTGGTTTTGGCAACACTGGTTTTGACAGCTGACGTGTGTTTAGTACCTTGTGTCACTGTCAAACAGCTTCAGTTTGGTTTGCAATTTAAACATGGATCGTCTTACAAATGAACAACGCTTGCAAATTATTGAATTTTACTATCAAAATTCGTGCTCGGTTCGAAATGTTCATTTCTGGTTGAATTTCAGTTCATTTTTGGTTGAATGGGTACGTAAATAAGCATAACTGCCGCATTTGGAGTGAAGATCAGCCAGAAGCATTGCAACAGCTACCAATGCATCCCGAAAAAGCCACTGTTTGGTGCGGTTTATGGGCCGGCGGCATTATTGGGCCATATTTCTTCAAAGATGATGCGAATCGCAGCGTTACTGTCAATGGTGAACGCTACCGAGTGATGATAACAAACTTTTTTTTGCCCGAAATGGAAGTTCTTGACTTGCATGATATGTAGTTTCAACAAGACGGTGCCACATGCCACACAGCACGCGAAACAATGGCGCAATTGCGAGGCGAGTTTGGTGAACAGTTAATTTCACGTTTCGGGCCGGTCAATTGGCCGCCTAGATCGTGCGATTTGACACCATTAGATTATTTTTTGTGGGGGTATGTCAAGGCTAATGTCTATAGGGACAAGCCCGTTTCGATTGACGCACTGCAAGCCAACATCCATGCATTCATTCGTGAGATACCGGCCGATATGTGTGAAAGAGTATGCCAAAATTGGACTCAGCGGATGGGCTACCTGAGACGCAGCCGCGGTCAACATTTGCATGAAATTATCTTTAAACATTAAATTGCAAGGTTCAAACTATCGATTCAAATAAATATTTCATTCCAAACCCACCATGTTTAATGCTTTTGATGTAGGTAATTATCACAGAAAAGATGAGTTACTATAGTTAAGTTTCTTCAATATTCATTAACCTTTAAAGCTCCTTCTGCAAACTTCTCAACTCATTCATATCTACCTAACTAACGTTTATGTTTTCTTTTTCAAAGTTTTCAATTTTAAGTACATATTTTGAAACTGATTTTTTCTTCTTATTTTGCCTTTTTCATTCAAGTGCACTAAAAGAAAATTTGAATTCCATTTGCTGTTTATTTCCAATTCTCTAAATGAAAGAAGAATAAATTTGATTCTTAGAAAAAAAATAAAAAACAAAGTAAAACTTAAAAAAAAAAATAAAAAAAAAGATCTATAGACAATTCATCTCTATTTGTCCTGTGGTACATAAATTCTCCCAAAGTCATAGTGGGAGAGTTGAACAAACAGCCGTACTTATACAAAAAACACATTTGGACATCAATCGTCCCAAAAAAAAGCAACAACAGAAGAGAAAAAAAAAAACACCCACAACAACAAAAAAATGTGATGATATCTTTTTGTATAGAAAAAAATGGTGTCAGTGAAGCTTCGTATTTCACTTCAAGGACTTCCAGGCTCTAGCTCCAAAATTTATAGATATCTATATGTATGGAAAGTTCTTTTGGGTTTCTATGGCTGGCCGCGTACACAATTGAATGAGCACACAAAAAAATATTTATAACCATTGAAAAGTCTTCCAGAATGTTGATTCCTCTATAACAATCGCAAAGGATATCTCAAGGAGTAAAGTAAATTCTGGCAAATGCAATTTCTATGACTTTTTATTCTACTTACTACGGGACACATACATTTTTGTGTGAGTTGTAACTCCTCTGAGATGTGGTTAACAGTGGTGTACGAAAAATTTGCTTTAAAGTATTCACTGAAAATTTTTTTGGGTGGCTTCTTTAAGTCTTCTATAAGTTTTCAAATTTTTGAAGGAGCAGAATATCTCTGGAAATTTGAATTAATTTCAAATTCATTCATTCATTCATTCATTCATTCATTCATTTCTGGAAATTTAATAATTGGTGGTATGTTATAAGTCTTCAAACAATGGCCGTTCTCCATGTCTCAGATGGGACATATTTCGAGTTTGCACAGAAAATGAAGCCAAATTAATTATAAATTAATGATTAATAATTTTTGGCAACCCATTTATAAGGCTTCAAAAGACGTCAAAGGCCGCCTGGCTGGTAGAAATATTTACTAGTTTCCAAGAAATTAAAAAAATATTAGCAAAAGTTTTTTTGCACCACTGTGTGTGTATTATATTGGTTTTTCAGTTGCTTCCCATGAATTATTTATGTTCCTTTTATTAGAGTGTGTATACAAATCGTAAGGATTTCCACCGGAGTAATAGTTATATCAATCTATTTCGCATTACACCTTCAAGCTCCAAACCAGTTGTAGGTATACCTACAGCGAGCGAAGCATGCTCAAGTGGTAGAGTGATGTCCTTGGCTGAAACGCAAAGATGCAGAACAATTGTTTTTGTGCGAAGGAATACAAAAAAGTATTCGCGTGTAAAGAAAAAAAAATATCGCAAATAGAATTGAGGTAGATAGATACATATACGCGTTTGATGGATTTCAATATAAAATTTGCGCAAGGATTCGTCTGTAAAGGTATTACCTATAAAGAGTTTTCTTCTTTTACCGTTAACAAAGAAAACAACATGTCCTGGCACTTTGGTGTTTAGGGAAGCGAATATATATTCAAGAGCGATATGTTAACTTAAACGTGCGACATAATGATACCTCTACCTACATACATACATACATACATAATATCAATTTCCGTGCCTATATCGCTCTATTTTGTGAGTGTAGATTCTAAGCACTTATTGTACCTATACCTGAACATTTTTGAAAGGAAACAAAATAAAGTGGTTTAAAACATGCTATCTTTTAGTATTTTGGATTCTAGCATAAGATTTATCCTGCAAATAAATAAAATTGGTATATATGATGAAATGTATCCTTTATAAATGAGGGCAGTTCTTCAAATATGTATGGTTTTGAGGTTTCTTTTGAGGCAGTAACATTAAAAACTTGGATATAGAACATTGTTCAAAAGGAATTCTTAATACTTTTTTTTTTAATAATTAAACCACTTTTTTTAAGGCCTTATTAGCAATACTAAGGGAAATATTAATTTCACTAAAGATTACCGAGCAAATTTGTTTTTTAAACCAGACATGGACAAACAAACACAATATGACCCCATCATTCGAAATAATTAGATAGTGATTTTTAGTTGGGAGAATTTTTTTTTTCTTTTGATGTCTGACATACCTACTTTTATTTTTGTTTAAGGATATTCATGAACAGTCGATATTCGCGGTTAAAAAATGAACCCTATCGTCCAATTCTCTGAAGTTATTATATAGGATTTCTGGTAAACTTTCTTTTTCATATGTTTGCTATAAAAAATAATTGGTAAATATTTTTGTAATTCCTTTTTTGTCTTGCAAATAAAAGGGTGCCCTCTGGCAAACTTCATATGAACTAAACAGGACACTTCTCTTAAAAATTCAAATTACTTACTTACTTACTTACTTAAGGTGGCGCTACAGTCCGGGGTGGACCAGGGCCTCAACCAACAAGCTTCTTCCAGCCGGCTTGGTTTCTAGCTAGCTGTCTCCAGTTTCGCACGCCAAGTTGGTTGAGGTCCTCTTCCACTTGCGTGCGCCACCTTTTACGCTGTCCACCTCTACTGCGTTGTCCCACGGGGTTGGATTCAAAGACTTTCCGGGCCGGAGCATTGGTGTCCATTCGCTCTAGGTGACCCAGCCATCTTAGTCGTTGGCTTTTCACTTTAGTGGCTAGGTCGGTGTCGCTGTACAGCCCATACAGTTCGTGGTTGTATCTTCTCCTCCATTCCCCATCTATGCAGACGGGACCAAAAATCACCCGGAGAATTTTCCTCTCGAAACAGCCTAACGCGTTCTCATCCACCGTTAGCAGTGTCCATGCCTCTGCACCATACATCAGGACCGGGATGATAAGCGTCTTATACAGGGACAGTTTAGTTGCTCGAGAGAGGGCTTTGCTTCTCAATTGCCTTCTTAGCCCGAAGAAACAGCGATTGGCAAGAGTAATTCTTCGTTTGATCTCAGCACTGGTATCGTTCGCTGAGTTTATAGCGGATCCTAGGTAGACAAAGTCTCTGACCACCTCAAAACTATAGCTGTCTATAGTGACGTTCTGTCCGAGACGTCGGTGTTGGGTGTCCTTTCTTGTTGACAGCATATACTTCGTTTTGCTTTCATTCACCGTTAAACCCATCTTCTTGGCTTCCTTCTCAATGCTCACAAAAGCACCACTGACATCACGCTTTGTTCGTCCTATTATGTCAATGTCATCAGCGTAAGCGAGTAATTGGACGGACTTTTGAAAGATTGTGCCTCTAGTGTTGACGTGAGAGTTTTGCACTATTCTTTCAAGAACGATGTTGAAGAAGTCGCATGACAGCGCGTCGCCTTGCCTAAACCTTTTTTTTACATCAAAGGTGTCGGTGAGGTCTTTGCCGACCTTGATGGAGCAGCGTGTATTCTCCATCGTCATCCTGCACAAACGGACGAGTTTGGCAGGGATGCCAAAACTAGACATTGCTCTATATAGCTCGTCTCTATAGATGCTGTCATACGCGGCCTTGAAATCGATAAAAAGGTTGTGGGTATCGATTTGAAACTCCTGGGTTTTGTCCAAGATCTGCCGTAGTGCGAATATTTGGTCGATGGTGGACTTCCCTGGCCTAAAGCCACACTGATATGGACCTATCAGGTTGTTGACGAATGGCTTCAGGCGTTCACAAAGTACGGCAGAGAAGATCTTGTAGGCGATATTAAGAAGGCTGATGCCTCTGAAGTTGGTGCAGTCCAGAGGATCGCCTTTCTTGAGGATCGGGCAAACAATGCTGAGGTTCCATTCATCGGGCATGCTTTCCTCCGACCATATTTTACAGATGAGCTGGTGCATACTCCTAACCAATTCATCGCCAGCTGCTTTGAATAGTTCAGCCGCAAGGCCATCAGCTCCAGCAGCTTTATTGGACTTAAGTTTAGATATGGCTATCCTCACTTCGTCAAGATCGGGTGGACGGAATTGTTGGCCTACCTCGTCCAAGTTGAATGGTGCAATTTGCATGTTAGCGGAATTCGGTTCGTCATCGCCGTTATACAATTTGCAGAAATGATTTTTCCATATCCTCAGCACCGACTGCGATTCCACCACGATGTTCCCCTGATCGTCTTTGCAGGCTTCGGTTCGGGCCTTGTAACCTTGGGAGGTTCTTTTTTTTTTTTCTTTTTCAAATAAACGGTCCGAAAAATGTTGGCTGTTAAGAACTTATTAATTTCAAACAAAAATTAAATTGTTTAATGAAAATCTTGATTTTGATCAAACTTGTTAATACGACGACGAAAAAGTGAGTCTCACAATAACTGCGGCTACCGCCTAAACGCCTAAGTTAATTTTCTTCAAACTTGATACATATCGTTGGTCATTCTCCCCCCCCCCCCCCACATTTACAAAAAAATTTTTTTTTTTTTGTTTACCGCAAAAAAACGGTAGGTACCTACCTGCCAAACAATTTTGTTGGCAATCTTATAGAATCTTATTTTTCACAAAAACATCTTCACAACTTTTCTTAAAAAAAATCAACAACAGTCGACTCCCTCTAAGTCGAATATTATTACGGGATATCAAAATTAGTTCGAGTTACAGGGAGTTTTGGAAAAATTCGAGTTAAAATATATTAATAAATGAAATAAATAAAGAAAAGCTTCTTGCCCCTTGAAGAAGGCATTACCAACTAGCCTAGCAATTAAGTCCTATTAAAGTTAAATCTTGTTTTATAATTTTGTCCAACTTAGCGTAAAAGCTGAAAGAAAAACAGTTTAAATAAAGTTAGAATAAAGTTGCTGATCACACTGTTAATTTCGTAATTATTGTGTGACACAAACAGACGGCCAAGAATTGAAAGAATATATTCGAGTTAGAGGGAATTTCGACTGAGAGGGAGTTTGAACTAGAGGATGGTTTTTGTATGGGAAATTGAGGGAAATTCGACCTAGAGGGTATGACCGATAATAATAATATTGGTGTAGGTGATCAACCTACCAAACTTTTTTCAAAAAATATTTTTTAGACTCTTCAAAAATACTCAGTTTTTACGTGCGATATCGTCGCCTTTTTTTTCAAAAGCTCGTAAGTCCTTTAAATGACATTTTAATCTCAGGTCAACAAAAATTACTGAATTCAAATATCAATGTCTCGTATAAGTGTAGGTAATGGTCACTTTTCGGCTCTATCATCCAGTTTTAAAAATTTTCATGATCTAACAATTCCACCTACTTAATTGGTTTTGTGTCTTCTAAACAATTTTTCAAATTCAACTTACGAAGTTTTGACAGACACGCAATTTCATTTTTTTTATTTAGATCCAAAAATAACGGTACCTTCTGTACAATTTTGCAAAATCTTATTTTTTGTTTCAAAAACGGCTCCACAACTTTTCTTAAAAAAAATTCAATAAATTACTTTTAGTAAAGGCTATGTTTGGATGGGAAACCAATTTCACAAACAAAATTTATTTACCTCCCAAATAATCATTTTTTTTTTATTTTCGATTTTCCCCAAAAAAGTATTTTTTATTGCATTATTTTTTGTATGCAGAAGCTTTTGAAAATTATCAATAGTTTTCAAAAAAAAAATTTGTTTTTTATTTTTTAAAAATGTTCAAAAAAAATTTATTTTTTTGAAAATCTTTTGAAAACTTCAGTGTCGATTTTTTAATAATATAAATAGTAAAATATTCGGAATCAATTTTTCTCATTAAAACATCATAAATACGTAAACAAAATTTTAGAGACTGTTTTTTTAGGGTCAGTGATGGCAAATTAATTAAGACCAGGCCAGGTCGTTATACGGTGGTAGATATGAGAGATATGGTCTATAGCTAAGTGCATATAAAAGAAATCGTTTTTTCACAGATTCCAGTCGATTAATGTGTTGGTTTGGTAACTCAGACTCCAAACACGTCTACAATATTCGATGGTCGATCGCACAAGCAGTGACGTCTTTAGGCATGGGCCCGGTGGGCCAGGGCCCAGGGCCCCGCGATTTAGGGGGCCCCCTGAACAGCCCCAGTATACCAACCGATGGTAATTTTTGAAAGTACATAGGTGTGTGAAGTTTAGATTGGATTTATCTGGCTCTAATAAAGTAAGTCATACAATTGAAACAAAATTAGTTACAAAGTTGTCCTTAATTATTCTTTTTTGGTGAAAAAATTGCAATAAATTCATAAGAGTATTAATTTGGCTTTCGTAATGAGGAAGCAAAAATTATAATCCATAACGTGTTTTGTTTTTGTTTTAAATAAAATTATAGCAAAGCGAATAAAACTCAAAAATTTTAAAAATGATGTTTGGTACGAAAATTCCCGCAAAATCGTTATCCGCACAAGTATACAATTTTAGAGCAGGTTAAAAATATTCGATTAAGTAAATCTGTTGTAGTTTGGTTAAGGTAGAGGTAGCTCAAAATAAAAATATCCAAAACAAAGCGAAAATGAGACAAATATGATTTTTAATTTGTACACCCGGAATTAATCTTCCTTAGCCAATTTTTTTTGTTAAAACTTCGTTTTGGGAATATTTTAAAACATCATAGGTTCTATAATATTGTTTTTACGGCACTGGTACAACCGAGAGTAGATAACATGTACACGTGCATTGTGCAATGTAAATATGCTGCCAGAAAATTAACTCTCAAATGATATTTTATTTTAAGTAGCAACATTCCTAAATCTATCTATTTTCCATGGGACCATCCCATTTTAAGTTTCAAAAAAGATATCCCCTGAACATATTTTAAAAATAAATAAAAATAAAATTTTCTTTGAGCACAAAATCTCGTGACAACTGTCTTGTCTGTATACGTTTCTATAGAGCATCAGGGTCAGAGTTTAATTATCAATTTTGTCTTTTGTAAAAACAGGAACGTAATTTTTCCATTGGTCGTTACACAGACATCTTTCGACAGTTGACAAAAAAAGCGTCTATGCATATTTCTGCTTTGAAAGCCGCTTTAGGATGAAAAAACCACATTTCTGTCATCGAAAAAAGAAGTATTGAGTGCCGCGTGAAAAATGCAGATAACAAACATTTAATCGAATTCTAATTATAAAATATTCAAATTTTGCCTTAAAGTGGCAAACTGTTTGTGTTCAACACAAAATGCGAATAGATTTTCTAACCTTTTGATACTCCCGATATAGGTAGTTAAATGACAGTAATTAATACATAGTCAAATTCAATAAAAAATTATGGTAAGACTTGTAATATGAAATAGTTTTCAATAAAAAAAATTTCAAGAGGCCCCCATATCCTTAAGGGCCCAGGGCCCCCAAATGTCTAAAGACGCCCCTGCGCACAAGAGAGCAGAATAAAGTTTTTAAAATATATGGATGGTAAATCACAGTCAAAATTATTTTTGAAAGACAGACGCAGCTTAGCGTCGTCAGCGAACAGGCAAAGATCTGAGTGTTGGATTGCATTTTGTATGTCATAAATAAATAATAAAAAATAAAAAAAAAGGCCAAAATGACTTCCTTGAGGGACGCCTGAATAAACCATTATTCTTTTTAATGTTTTCTTTTTAAAGTTAAAAAACTGCGATCTGCCTCATAAATATGACTCCAGCCAAACTAAAACCCAATTTGGGGTCCCAATGGTAATATAAGTTATTTGATAAGTATAAGATATAGTTCACGCCGTCAAATGCTTTTGCGAAATCCAAATAGGTGACGTCAGCTTGAAATCCAACAAGGAGATCTGAGCAAAACTCCATCAAGCTGGTTCCGGTGGATTGAGCCTTCATAAATCCATGTTGATATGCGAAATAACATTTTTATATCTTTTTTCAATCGTTTCACATAAGTTCGGTATGCACGATAGCTTAAAAGTGCCTCTATAATTTGATATATTGAACTTTTTGTAAAAAGTGGCATAATAAAGGTTGTTTTTTTTTAGAGGTAGGGTCAAGGGGGGTAATTGTGAATGGGGGTAATTGTAAACAGCTTCTTGTTTTGAGAAACCTTTCGTCTGAGGGAATAGGCACCGGTTTTATTAGGAAGCCTTTTATTTTCTCGTTTTGCTGACAAGTGGCAAACATCATCTGTCAACGGGTTAGTCGAAATTTTTGCGTTGACGGGAGTCGTTAAAATTTTTTGAGATTTTCAAATTATTTGAATTTTAAAAGATATTGTTAAAAAAATATAATATGTCAGAGTAAGAGCAAATTTCTTTATAAACATTTTAATATGATTTGTGAATGCATATAGTATTTTCGTTCCCTTTAACAATGAAATACAAAAGTTATTGGCTGTTTACTATTTCCCCATTTTTTTCCTCCCATGGGCAATTGTTAACGTTAAAATGGGGTGAAAGTAAACACTTTGGGGTAATTGTAAACGTCAATTTTTAATAACTTAATAGTTCCCCTAATAGTATGATTTAAATTATAAAACATGCCATGTGTTTTTCTTAAAGAATAGTTATTTTCTTAAATCTGCGCCTATAATTTATAAAGAAGTTTTAAAAATAATTTGTTTGTTTTGAAAAAATCAAAAATGGTGTAAATTATCAAGCCTTTCATTTGGGGTAAATGTAAACATGTCTATTTCAATCTCTTCTCGCCAACAAATGGTTCCGTATTATTTTTTAAAAATTAAATTTAAGACATTTGTTTCATTTTAATCTATTTCTATGGCCTTTGTAGACACTTATATCCGTGTTTCCAATTACCCCATTTTTTTCATTTTTCTCTTGAATTTAAGGGGTAAATGTAAATATTGATTTTTATAAAAACTATGAAACCTACAAATTTGAAACGTTGGTTTTTCAATAGCTTATAATCCACATTTATTATCCCAGGTAGTCATTTTGTATAGTACCCCATAGTTTAGCTAGAAGACACATTATAAATTATTAAAAAAATTAAAATGCAAAATCGTTCACAATTACCCCCTTTGACCCTATAGAACTTTTAAATGGAATAAAAAGATGATTTTTTTTTAAATTGACATGAAATTTACTTTATTCGAAAGATAATCTTCTGACATTATATAAATATGATTTCTGGCCTATGATCGCCACGGCTGGCTCGGACATAGTCATGGAGGTCGTATTTTCGATGACTTTTTCCAACATTTGTGGCCACAGCGGTCACCATTGACTTAAACGTTCTGGCAAGCATTATTTTTTAAAGAAGAACGGACTAATTATTCCACCAATCCATAAAGCACACCAAACAGTCGGTTTTTGTGGATGTTACGGTGTCCCAACATACACTTGAGGATTATCATCACTCCAAATACGGCAGTTTTGTTCATTAACGTATCCATCCAAAAGTGAGCTTCATCGCTAAACAAAATTGGGATCAAAACCATGATTTTCAAAATAAATTTGCACAATTTGGAAGCGTTGTTCAGGCGCCAGTATATTCATGTTGAAATGCCAAACCAAACTTAAGTAAATAAATAAATCACTTGACAGCTGACAGCATGGCCGCCAGTTAAAATAATGTTGCCAACTTAACGTTCTATACTTCTAAATAACACCCGTTAGTAAGAAGCTTTTGAAGGTCCATCATCCTCATGGAACGTTTTTTTTAATTTGAGTTTTCTCATTATTGGCCTTACAGATTTAGACAAAAAATTAATTTTTAAAAGGCTTGAATTATTTTTCGAAACTCAATATTTCAAAAACGGACTGACATTTTTTTATTTTTTTTGAGATTTTATTAGTATGTGCACATAAATAAATACATATTTAAGATTTAAATACCAAAAAATTGTTTTAAGAATTAAGAATATTTTTTTAAAAAAACCTACAACGATTTAATTTTTTTTTTCATACATTTTATTTGATCAAGAATGCAGATGGCATTCTCTTTTTAACACGGTTTTATTAGTTTCGGCTTAGTCGTTTTTCCCTTGACCCTTCTATAAAGACATGGAAATTATAAAAAAAAAATGTTGAAAGCATGAAATTTGAAATTCCATATATTAAATTCGCTAAAACAACTTATTTAATAGTTACGGTGAAATAAAATATAGTTTAAAAAACTAAAAACACGCTTTTAGACTTAATCAAACTAAAAAGTAAGAAATAATTCTTAGCATGAGAATAAAATTACTGACGAGAAAATTAATGTCACTGTTCTAAAAGCGTGGGGTGCCTTGTATGACATTTTTGAACTAACTCTTCATTTCGGATTAAAACTAGTGAAAAGTTTTAACGATTGATACAGAGCTCTTAACTTCAATATCGCCATTTTGGGCTTATTAGGAAAATGGGGAAAAAAAGATAAAGGGGGGAGCTATACTCAGTGGGTAATTTTCTGTAACCGAAAAAACAATTCAGACAGCCAGGACTGGGAATCAAACCCAGATCAATTGGTTACGCGCCTAAAGCTCTACCAGTTAAGCTATCTTAGACACGTACCGGAATTATATTTCACTCACCTATATAATCTGCGATGTGCAGAGTTAGTAGAGAAATGTCATACAAGGCATCCCACGCTCTTAGAACAGTGACATTAATTTTCTCGTCAGTAATTTTATTCTCATGCTAAGAATTATTTTTTACTTTTTAATTTGATTAAGTCTAAAAGCGTGTTTTTAGTTTTATAAACTATATTTTATTTCACCGTAACTATTAAATAAGTTGTTTTAGCGAATTTAATATATAGAATTTCAAATTTCATGCTTTCAACATTTTTTTTTTATAATTTCCATGTTTTTTTAGAAGGGTCAAGGGAAAAACGGCTTAGGCCCACTTAAAAAAAAAGAAATGAATGACATTTTGTAGGTTTTTATGAGTATCTACTACTATCTACACAAAGGACTTTAAAAACTCACAAAATGGCTCAAAAAAGTTTTTTTGGCTCAACAAATTAAACAAAACGATATTTCAAAAAGAAAACTTGTGCCTATCCCTAACGACATGTCAGTTAAGCAATTTTAAAAAGAAACTACCCGATATTGTAAATATTTCTAGTCGAAGTCCTGTTAAAACAAATTGAATTTTAAAACCCTCAAATGTCGTGTTTCTGACAATTATTTTGTTTTCAAACTTTTACTTTTAAAATCTAATGATGTTTGAATAAAAAACAAGAAACCATTTTCAATTATACTGTTTGGTTTCTTAAAAAAGAAATTTTCAAAAAATTCTCCGAAATTTTGGCTCTAATGTGGAAGGTCCTTTTGGCGTATCAGACAAACAAAATTAAAATCAATATAAATTTGTGCATAGTTTAAGGTAGCTACTTTGTACCATACAAAACAATTTGTTTTTTTTTTTCCATTAATTTTCCTTTGAATTGAGCTTTTCTTAAGTAAATCTTATTTTCTCGGAATCAACGAAAGTGGACTTAAGCCGTTTTTCCCAGGACCATTATATATAAAATTCTTAAAAACCTAAGCTTTTGAACATAAGAGCAAGTAGGTTACCTGCGATCCAGTCGTTCACTTTGCTTTTTTTAACTTTTTGCTTACAAATATTTGTTGTACAAACTGCTCATTTGACTTAAATTTAAGATTAAAGGAGGCTTTGAAGGTTTTTCTTAATAATCTTGAAACAAGTACAAAAATAATCGAATCCAAAATTGTAGATCCTGACAACCTCGAAACAATTTGTTTTTTTATGTACCTATACCTACCTACAATTAAGCAACTCATTGTAAAAAAAAATCAAACCATATTTATTGCCAGTCAAGAGTAGTGAAATACGCCCCTTCCCCTTTATATGATTAAAGTAGGTTGGTATATAAGCCAGTCAAAAGTTTTCTTATTTGGAAACGGATAGGTTTACACGTAGCTGCTGCTGCTTCCATAGTAACTTCATAAGTAGCTATTTGATAAAAGCAACTGACAGAAAACTAAAGTTTTCAAAAAAGAAAAATCCCTATTAAATTCGAAGTTCTATGTATTTTTCAAAAAAAAAGCTTATTGTTGACTACATACCGAGAACTGTGTCTTCTCTTCAGTAAGAAACATCAATTATTTTTTCATTGCTTATGCTAAAATATTTTTTTTTTTGTTAAACTTTCTACCCTTGCTAGCTGTCAAAAGGAATTACATGAATGTGATATAACTTTTCCGTCTGTAGTTACCTTTTACACATAAATACCTATACATCTCAGGAAAAAACCATGATGTTCAGGCATGTTAAAAAGAAATGCTACAGACCGAATAATAGGATACCTTGAAATTCAAATTCTTCTTTTGCCAAACCATAACTCATGAATTCAGGATATATGTAGATTTTATAAACACACTGTGTCATTTGATTGGGATCCATTTTTCGATAATTATTTCAACAAGAGTGAAAAGAGAGTACTCTGAACTCCCACATGCAAATGAAATGTAGTCGTTTTGCTTCGTGGTTCTATTTTTTTGTCCAAAGCTATTAGCATTTTGCTTATACATATTTTTACTTCAAGATTAATACAAATAAAACATAATCCTCAATCAATTGATGAGGAGTGTTTGTGTGCGAAGGAACTTACACATAGTTCGAGTTGCGGTGGTAAATTTAGAAATTCTATGAATTTATTTCTTTTATTCTTTTTTACCCAGCAGCACACAACAATTCTTTTTTTTTCATTCGTTTTTAGTTGGAAACATACTTCAAAGGAAATTTAATTGAAGTTTTTTTATTTTATTTTTGGCGGGTACAACATTTTCCGGTAGCTTGATACATCATCTAAGTACAGTTTGCACCATCACTATCAGTTTACCAACCCATAACCTTTTCAATTACTCAATGAAAATTAAATTAAAGAGTAAAATTGAACAGGTGAAATTATTGCAGGTACAGGAATAGGGAGACGAAGAATTATCAACATTCGAGACTATGGTTGGTATTTTTTTTTTTTAAGAGAAGTTAAAAAAATTATTGATTCGAGGGAGTTTTGGAACAAAAGGAATTGAAATAGTTGAACGAAAAATGGCGATGAATGTGAACAAAGAGGAATTTTCTAGCAGGACTAACTATTTTTAGGGATTTCTTCTTCTTGATATTCAAGCAAGAGAAATGTTTTGGAAACACTAATCAAGGTTTGCGATTCGAAATAAGAGAGCCTGTGTTATATCGGCAGACCCCAAAATTCCAAATCATCAAAATTCAAAAATCATTTCTCACTCCAATTCTTGATACAAAATATTGGAGTTTGGTACACTTAATGATTTGGGGATGCTGAATTCAGTGACACTGCCTTTTTTCTACTTTTAATAGGGGTTCAAGGGGCATGTTCAAAGGGTAGACACGGTGCATTTAAGAGGACACAGACGTTCACAAACCTTTTTTCAAAGCGAACCACTGTCTATCAACTCCTGCTCTCACCTCCCCGTGGTGAACATCTGGTGCCTAGTACATTTAACTGAAGATGGGGTTCCAATCCATGTGGATGGTTTTAGGGGCAACAAACGAGAGAAAGGGGGGGAGGAGTGTTCCCATTAAGGCACTTATCCTTTATCCAGGCGGCAGGCAGTGGAAGATTTGTCCAGATGGAATCAACGGTGGTGTCTACAGTTCTAGTTAGGCTGAACTACTTAGTAAACACCTTATACGGGCTACTATGACATATTCGGAGCTCAGGCCTATAAGGAGCGGTTAATCTGGCTCCCCGCCTTTGGAGTTATATTCTAAGGGTCTGGTCCTCCAGGCCAGGGGTCGTCCGGTCGGGGTGACTTCCCGGCCGCTTAAGGAAACTTTAGTTGCGAAGCAACAACAAGCCTCTGATACGGACGGATTTACTGTTGGCGAGCCTAGCAAACGAAATATAGACAACGAAGTTCTGATCTGCACGTGGAATGTTCTGTCTGTCTATAGACCACGTGCATCCACACACACATTAAGTGGAATCCCTAAACTGCTACAAAGCAGACATCATCGCCATCCAAGCAGTGCAATGGGAGGCATTGGGCAAAAGAAAACTGAAAGACTACGACATCTACTACGATGTCCTCCGATTACGGACTCAGGTTAATCGACTTGGCTGTGGGGCAAAATGTTGTGGTAGCTAGTACGCAGTTCCCGCATCTCGATATACATAAGGGGACATGGCGAATTCCTGGTCAATCAACTGCCACATTGCCATTGACGCAAAGTACTCCTCCAGTGTCAAGGATGTCCGAACGTTCCGAGGAGCCAACGTTTACTCGGACCACTACCTCGTTGTAGCCAAGGTAATGCTACGGATATCAAAGCCAAAATAGGGAAATACTGTGAGAAAGTTTATCGTCGGACGGCTACAGTCGCAAGAAATCGCCAGGTCCTTTTCCGATCGAGTTTCTCGCCCCCTCTTAAATAATCCTTTGCCGTCAACTGCAAGTATCGAGAACCAGTGGAAGAACTACCGGGAAGCCATCAGAGTTTCTGCCTCTGATGTGCTGGGCCTCGCACGACCAACATAGCGCAACCCGTGGTTCGACGAAGGATGCTAGCAAGTACATGCAGCCAAACGCCTGACATACAATGTGGCCCTACATAGAAGGACCATAGCTGCTTACGAGCTCTACGAACAGAAGAGGAGAGAGAAACACAAGCTTCTTAGAAGGAAAAAGATAGTGCGTGCGAAGCGCGTGGTCAAGGAATTAAAGGGATACCATAGCTGCCTTGGAATTGAAAGCAAGAATGAAGTTCGGAAGTTTTGCCAAAAAGTAAAAAGAAACCGAGCCGGCTGGAAGAAGCTTGTTGATTAAGGCCCTGGTCCACCCCGGACCGTAGCGCCACCTTAAGTAACTAAGTAAGTAAGGACACTTCAAATATAGACTTGGCTGAGTTTCTAACTTCGCCAATACTATTTTATTTACATTTCGAAATTTATGACCAATTTTTGATCAAAATTGTGTAACCCTAGTTTGAAGTAGAAAACAATAGACAAGGTACCACTGGTACCAAATTTCATTAGTTTGTTTTAAGAACTGGCGTGAAAAATGATTTTTGTCACCGAAATTCAACAAACGGACCACTGTGCTGCGGGGAAATAACCAAAAAAACGCATAATGTTCAAGCCAAGAGTAAAAGTCACGTCTTTGTGGGCTTTTATTTCTCATCAAAAAAGCTTTAAAGGGTTAAAATAGGTTTGCACCACGAATTTATTTTCGTTATACTTTTTTTATGAAATTCAATTAACACATTAAGCTGAAATTGCAATCAAACAAATCCTCCTCTTGTGCATTCATAATCCCAACCCAACAATAGAGATTCCTCCCTCTGACTCTGATAATCCTTGACTTCTGGTTCCGCTTGACCGCCCCATACACTCCTACTTACATATACATTGCTGAATCATCATCCAGACCATTTCTTCGTCACCTCTGTGTTGTCGTGTTGGTCGCTGTAGGTATAGTCATCGTCATCGTCGTCGTCGTCAATAACATCATTTTCTGGGTTTTATTATTTTATTTCTCGAATTTCATTCTTCCCAACGAATCGTAACATAACCTCCAATTGCGTCTTATATTTCACCTCCACCATCTACCGAACCGACCAAGATTTGATCTTGGCTAAGCCATCATCCAGGCCAAGCCGAAGTTAGAGTCAGCCCAGCCCCAGTGCAGTGTGTCAACTAGAGCAATATGAACCCTCTACCTATAGCTGCCTTGGAATTGAAACTAGGAATGGCGATGTGTGGTAATGGTGGTGCTGGTGGTGGTAATGATTACGAAACGCCACATGGAATCGCAATTGCTTAGCTAGTTCTGCTTCTGCTGCTTCTCTGGGCACTGACAGATGTGACTGTGACTTCTATATGCTTCCCCCCAAAGTCGTGTGGAATATGTGGGGATTAGGATTGGTTTGGGATCGGATGGGATATCATGGATGTCATGGTTGTGCCGATGGTGCTTCTGAGCACGACGACGACAGTAATGATGGTGGATGGTGATGATGATGATGATGTAGATGATGATGATGATGATGATGATGATGGTGATACCAACATTTTGTGGTAGAAATTCCATGAAATTCCAATCTGTTGCTTCTTGCTATATTAGTGATGACAGTCTGTGGTGTTCGGATCATAGCTTTGGCATATCAAATATACAATTCATGAGAGTTCCAGCTCGTGAAGTGCTTCCGGGCAAAGAAAATGTTCTTCGTCTCTACTATTTCTCTGGTATATTGCGTCGTCGTCATCGGTCGTCAGTTACACAATCTTGGCATCATCATCTGTTGTTTGTATGTAGTTGTGTTGTTGTCTTCATCTTCACCTTAAGGTGAAACGTGATTGTATCTATAAATTACAACCACTTCATAGATCGCATGACTAATAAATTATATTTCCTCCTTCTTATCTTCTATACAGCTGAGGTAATGGTCAACGATAGTCCAGTACATGTAACCCTTTGTGATACCGCTGGTCAGGATACGCTAGATCCATTGCGTGAACTCTGCTACCCGGATAGTGATGTGTTCCTATTGTGTTTCTCTGTGGTGAAACCGGAGACATTCCAATCTATCAAAACCAAATGGGCACCGAAATTTTCCAAAAATCCTGCTTCCTTAATATTGGTTGGAACACAATCGGATTTAAGAAGTAACATACATGTGTTGAATAAGCTTCAGGTAAGTGGTTTTTTTTTATAAATAACACTTGAAAGGTGATTTAATTTTCACATATATTTTGATAACCTTTTTCAGACCAAGGGTGAGAAACCGATATCATTTGCAGATGCTTGGGATCTAGCCACATCGATTAAGGCCAAATATATCGAAACATCTTCTTATACACAGGTAATAGATGAGGTTTTTCAACAAGAAAATATTAAGTTTAAGTTTATAAACTAAATATTAGAAATGACGTCTTTTATCTACGGTCCAACATTATGTTTTAGTCACCTAAGAGATAGAAAAAAAAGTTAAAGTAGCATTATCTAATTATTTTATTCATTCGACTGCAGGAAGTTGAACACAGTGAATTTTTGGAGTCAATTTTTTAGGACAGAGTTAAATCAAAGAAAGCTTATCCTGAAATAAATCAACCCCTAATTAACTCAGAATCAGGGGCTGAGTTACCGCTTCAATTACCGAGTGAATGAGTGTCATTTGTGATCGAATGAACGAGTATAACCACTTCAAATTATGGTATACTAAATTGCCCGAAATGTGAGTGGTAATGGCAAATTCACATAATTCAGTCACTTATTACTGAAAAACTGATGTGGTAATTCGGCCCAAGTTTTTCAGCTGAGGATTAACTTTTTCTTTCAGTTGTCAAACATCTATTGAAATCAATCTGATACTTCTTCGAGGATATTGGTGGAGTGCTTGACTGCCTAAGATCCGGCCAACCATGCAATGTAAAGACTCCTAGGCTCAAATCAGTAGAAAATCGGTGATAAAACAAAAAAATCTTGTCGCTGGAAATGAGTTCTTCCCAAAAATCCATGTTTTGTAAGATTAAAGAAGATTTGGGACTTAACGCACAAAGAAGACACACTTGACACCTGCTCTCAGTCGCACAAAAGCGGAAACGCAACCAAAACCGAAAGCTCTGATACGCCAGTAGGTATGCAGAAAATGGTCACAAAGAAACTCTGTTCTCTGATGAGGAGATCTCCACCGTTGTAAAACGTTGAAGAGGAGTGTATACCCAGACATCAGGGTAACCATATAAACTCATTTCGGAGGTTGAAAGAAGCCTCCATCCCACAATTAATGTTATGGTATGGTTTGGACCGATTTATGATAGTGTTCATCATCATCGTGTCCTGTAACCCCGGCTGGGGCATAGGGCGTCAACAAAACGTCTCCATCCTTCACGGTCTGCTGCAAGGTACTTTAGCTGTGGCCACGTCCTTCTCTGGGATTCTGCTTCCACTAAGACAGTTGATTTCCATGTTGTTCTTGGTCTTCCAACCCGCCGTGCACCCTGAGGATTCCATTCAAAGGACTGCTTTGCAATTTCATCGTTTGGTTTCCTCAGTGTGTGACCAATCCAACGCCATTTACGCTTTCTTATGTCGACGTCCAGCCGTTCTTGTCTTGTCCTGCGCCACAATTCCTCATTTGATATTATTTGTGGCCAGCGAATCTTTAGGATGTGGCGAAGACAGCGATTCACAAAAGCCTGCAATTTCTTTGAAATGATAGACGTGACTTTCCAGGTTTCACAAGCATATAACAGCACGGATTTGACATTGGATTCGAAGAATCTCAACTTAGTGCGTAAGGAGATTCGACTTGATTTCCAGATTGGGGACAGAGTACCGAAGGCAGCACGAGCTTTATTTATTCTACTTTTAACGTCCAGATCCGTACCACCGTTTGCAGAAACAATACTGCCAAGGTAGTTAAACTGTTCCACTACTTCAACTGGCGTCTCCTGTAGAAAAATACGCTGCTGTGTGGAGCGGCCTGTGAGCATTATTTTTGTCTTTTTGCTGTTTATTCTTAGACCACTCTCCCTTCACTTGCAGTGTTTGGCACATCCCGTTCAGCCCACTAATGTTATTTGCCAGTAAACATATGTCATCGGCATAGTCTAAATGACTGAGCCTTTCGAACGGTCTCCACTGAATGCCATTTCGCTCAGCTGTACCAATACTGGCCGTCAATACGTCGTCCATCGCCAGCAGGAAGAGAATTGGCGATAGAACATCCCCTTGTCTCACACCCTGTTGCACTACGAAGGAGTCGGATAGCTGCCCATTGTGCAAAACAAAACACCTTGCGTTATAGTGTTACTGACATTCAATTTGTGAGAAAGGAGTTAAAACGTCGGAGAAATTTTATACAGCAACTATTTTGGAGACATTGGCAAGCTTCTTAACGAAAAAATACTCACCAACAAGTAGTGGACATTCCAACAAGATTCTTCTCCAACTCACAAGGCAAAACCACATAAGAGTAGCTCAAAAACAATGTTCCGAGCTTCATTTCACGTGATGATTAGACAGCTAGCGTTTCTAGACATCAACCCATTAAATTCTAATTTATGTAAAAAGGCATAGCCTTGTCTACTCAACACCGAAAATTGAGTCACAGAAACGAGCTCTTGTCCGTGCAGTGGACAATTTACTAATGAATGAGTCGCGTGCTGCGATAATGATCTCCGATTTCTATGCGGGGGGGGGGGGGGGGGGATTTTTTTTAATAGTAAATTCTGTTTGAACACAGCTCTATTTGTCTGTCTTAAAAATAGTAAATACATATAAAGATCTGGAATATGAATTATATAAACCAGTTGCTAAGAACTTAATGCTAAAAAATGCTAGCTGAAACAGAATGAAAAATGCTAGCTGAAACACGTCTGGTCTCACAAAGCAATGTAAGGGGATGAGAATTTAGATTTTAAGAAAGAAATAACCTCATTCATAGCTGCCACAGCGTCTTGAACGGCGAAATGAAGCTGTGCAGTTTGTGACTGTAGCATAGTGTCTTTATAACGTTTTTGACTTCCTTCTGAATCCCCGTGACACCACCTCCCTTAAAGGCAGATCCGTCTGTTCTTATTCCCACACGCCATTGGAGTGGACATTTCCGACTCTTATTGAGCTGGGAGATGGCCTTGCAGTCAAAGACGACTACTTAGGTGAAGAAGTTGTTAAAATCCTCACAAATACTACCATCAATAACGTATCGTACCATGATGCCCGCACTTTACTCAAAATTTTATCATAAATCTCTTTCCTGCACCATGAAATAAACGTATTTTGTGTTGTAATTAAATTTCCTTCCTTCTCAGTCGCGTCGCATTGGTTGAAAATTGAAAATATCAGTGTTATGAAGTATCGCTCAATCGATCATATCAATGTCCACAAAATGATAAATTTTGTCGCCCGAGGAAGGTTATAGTTACTCCCTGTTTTCTTCCACCCTTTTGAGATTCAGTTGTTTAGATTCGTTCGTTGAAGTTTACCCAGGGTTGACCCAGGTTTAAATTAAAAAAAAAAAAATTTTTTCGATTTTCAAAAAAAACACCAAAATCCTCAATTATGTGTTGTGCGAGATAAGCAAGAAACAAAATTTGCTTAAAAAAACAAACCAGGGATACGGTTTTCTATTTCCTTTTGTTATTAATTGTTAAAATTGTGTTTACTTCGAATTTCTATCTTCAAAACATTAGAATTATCAGCGGCCCGTGAGTTTACAACAAAAATGTTTCAGAGCCCATGCCACTTTGACAGTTTATTCTTTATCTCCACTTGTTCCAGCAAAAAGGTTAGATCTACATACTTCAGGGCGAGTTCAGGGTGACCCAAGGTTCCAAAAAATACAGAATTTTCTGGACAGGGTGAGTTCAGGGTTTTCAAAAAACACTTTGGGGTGACCCCAAAGCGATTTCAGGGCTCAACGAACAAACCTCACTATGCCCTCACTATGCCCTCACTATGTCACTGATGAGTTCAAGTGAGTAAGCCGAACGAAACGCCAATTTGTAGAACTAAAGGCCATAAAAAGCTATTTTGAATCAATAATTCAACAAGTCCAATCTTTAATGCTAAGTCTTCTACTTGGCTGATTTATTTCAGTAGTATATAGAATTTGTATTATAAAACCTGTTCTTATAAACAAACCTTTTATTTCCACGTTGGGGTTACAATACATATGAAGGAACGCGGCCGCTTTTTCCATAGCTCGTTTGTGATAAATATAATTATTAGCATGTTGTGTCTCCAAATTTTCATTCCGTCCCTCAATATCCTTAGTGCCTGTCTACATTGTCTTCTTACTGAAAATCGTTTTGATGAACAGCGTGTCTACATTATGCAAAAAAAATCCTTTCAGTATATACTCTTCCTTATTTCACGCAATTAAGGTTCATACATCTCTCACTCGCACAAAAAAAATCCGTCTTCTTGCAGAATTATTATCAATTTATCTCTTTCTTTCACACATAAAATCAACCTAACTCACTGAATACAACTTTGAGTAAGAAGACAATGTAGAATGTAGAAAGGCACTTAAAGTTTAACTGCTTCTGTAAAAGCAGTTTTTTGACCACAAGCAAGAAAATAGACCTTATTATGTGTCTGAAAATATAAGCCAAATATATTTGCTGGGATACTTATGGCCAAAATAATGCTTCACGTCCTTTAGCATTAAGCAAGTTCTATAGGAAAATGGGAAATTGTGGCCCTCTTTTGGCTGCCAAGAATACATTTCCATTAACGTAGAACAAAAAAACATCTTTCCTCCCCTGGTATCCGCGCCTGTTGAGAGGCACCTAACATTGATAACCATTTTTTGCAAAATAGTTTTCCACTCAAAGGTAACCTTCCGCTAAAAGTAATTTTCTGATTTTTTTTTTTAAGAAAAGTTGTGGAGCCGTTTTTCAGAAAAGTAGAGTTTTGTAAATTTACAAAAAAAAAAAAAAATTGTTTTGCTGGTACCGTTAAAAAAAATAAAGAAAAAATATGTGGAAGGATTCACCATAAAACCACTATGTACCAAGTTTGAAAAAAATCGATCCATGCCTTGAGGCTGTAGCCGAACAGACAGAATTGTGAGACCAACTTGTTTGGTCTGCCCCAAATTATCGTAATAACAAGTAGGTACATATGTCAAGATCTAGAGTTCATCATTTTTTTTTTGTCGAATGAATAACTTGCCATATACATATAGTGTCTATATAATGCACATATTATGCATTAATTGTTCATTTACAGTTCATATGCATATGTATATATCGCAAGTAAAAATATTAGATACATTAAATACGAAAAAGAATGATAAGTAGGAAAAGAGTGGATTCATTCTTGAGTAGGAAAATTTCTTTTTTAATCTTTAAGAATTGAAGATTGCATCCAAGAAGTAAGTTGAACACCATATTTTTATATTTTAATTATTTTAATTTCTCGAAGTTAATTTCTTACTGTCATTTTATTTAAATTATTTATGTTTCTAATTCCAGGATAAAGTCAAAGATGTTTTCGATACTGCTATATGGGAAGCTCTAGCACCAACCACTCTACCACCAACACCGCCATTATGGAAAAAAATTTTCTGTTTAGTATAACAGTTATTTTTATTTTAAGAAAAATTAATTAAAAATCTTAAAAGTTAATTTTATTTCTTGAAAAAAATTTAGTTAAATTCGAAATTCTTCAATTCTTCAAATTATGGTGAAGAAAATGTACTGAGAAAAAGAAAAAACATTTTATTATTATATTTTTATTTTGTTAAAATTATAATTTTAAAAAAGTCCGTATATGCGTTATAGACTGATATAGGTATATAAAAATCTTAATTTTATGTGTATTCTTTTATTTTAATTATTTTTTTTTTGTCATCATTATAGCATTCCGTTAATGTTATTTAAAATACAAATAATTTTGTTTTTACAAAGTTTATAAGACAATTTTTCATCTTTCATCAGATTATTATTTGTTAAAAATATTTAAGTGTTTTATTTTTTAATATTGTTAAAATTAAGTTTTTCTTTTTTTCTTTTTGTAAATGATCATACTTAATTATTATGTACTATTTAACTAAGACAATTGCATACTTTAATGAATAATTTTTCATATTATTATGTTTTAAAAATATTATGTCGATATAAATATACAACAGATGAAAAAAAAATTATTAATTTTTCTATTATCTGAAGAAATGCCTTATTCTTTGAGAACTTCTTTATAGTTTAAAATTAATTAAGCCTTAATTTTATGCACTACACTGCACTACAGAAAAATAATACAAATGCTAGCTTCAAAATGACTTTTTCGAGTGCGGTAGTTTTCCAATTGGTCAACCCGTTTAGACTTATTGTAATTTAATTTTGTCAATGAATCACTTTATTTTTTATTTTAGTTACGATATTTCTTGAAGTTTCGTCTTGCATGTATAAAATTACAATGACTGGGCTCTTCTATCTTTTTCACACACGCCTCTAGTGTTGAGAATATGAAACTGTAAAGTTGAGTAAGGGTTAACACTTAAAGCTTAAGAATAATACGTATGGCCGGGCCACTTCACTATAGCATAAGCATGTCCACTACTACAGACTCTGTCTCAATGCACGGTAAAGCACTCCCGCTGCAGATGAATCCAAAGCATCGATGTTTCGGCTTTCTACTTTATCAAGCAACACGTAGTTCTGACTTATAAGTTTATATAGTGGTCTGACCACTGCAGTCTTGGTACCCTATAACTCCTCCTGGAGCATAGCGCATATAGACTTATACATAATTCTACTTACTACTTGCGGTCTTCAATATGTTGCGGTCCCTCTCAAGCTCCCTCCAGTCGTCAAGACCAAGTGTTCTTGCGTCTGTAACCGCGGAGGTTCGGCCTTTCTATTACTTTCGAACTTGGGGACTGGGATTCGAAGACGTTCTTGGCTGGAGCGTTAAGGCCCCGACCCATAGAATCCGTTGCGTCCGTTGTGGAGACGCATTCAACTGATAGCTCGATAAAATACATGCTTTCTTATGGGAACTGGCCCAATAGCAACGCAAGCGGCGGACGCAACGGACAGAGTAGCCGAACTTTTAACTTTTTCTCTCCGGCAGATGCGTTGACAGGAACTTTTTTGTGGGTGTTTGAATTTTAAGTGGTTGTTATGTGTGTGTGTTTGAATCTCAAGTGGTTGTTACGTGTGTGTTTGATTTGAATTTCAAGTGGTTATGTGTGTGTGTGTTTGAATTTCAACTGGTTATTATGTGAACGTCAACGCATTCATTGGGCTACCTCAATCCGTCGCATCCGGCAACATCAATGGCTCCGTCGCCGCAACTGACGCAACGGATTCTATGGGCTGGGCCCTTTATTGTCCATTCGCATGATGGGGCCCAGCCAGTGTTGTCAACGTGCTTTGACTCTTTGGACTACATCCACATCTTGGAACAGCTCGTTCAATTCACGATTAAATTTTCTCCTGCATTCGCCGTCTTCGCATGTAAGACCAAATATCCACCGAAGTATTTTTCTCTCGAAAGTGCCCAGTATCAATTCTCCTTTTTTTCCTTATCATCCAGCATTCGGCGCGCCGCGCCGTCGTCGTAGAGTAACTGGTAAAATAAGCGTTTTGTATAGAGTGCACTTTCTTTTGTCAAGAAAAGAGTTTTGAACCCTTGTTTGGCTAAACTGAAGCAGTTGCGATTCGCTAGGGAAAGTCTTCGTCAGATTTCCACTAAGTGGTCGTTCGTGAAATTGATGTTTGTTCCGAGGTAGATGAACTCCTTGACTACCTGGAAATTACTGCAACCAAGAGTGACGTTTTACCCTAGGCGATGGATAGATAAGGCTTTGTTGGTCTTGTCCTCATTCACTTCAATGTGAATGCTTCAAGTAAAGCGCGGTTGGGGCGGCCGATGTTATCGAAGTCGTCCACATAGCCATAAGCAGTGGAGAAGACCTGTTGAAGATAGTGTCTTCCATGTTAATACCACTCTTCTGCACAACTGCTCCAGGACTAGGTTGAAGAAATCAAATGATAGCGCATCTCCTTGTCTAAGCTCTGCACACGTCTAGAATAGCTCGGATGACCCATTTTCACGTTGCACTGCGTCTTTTGTAACGTCATGCGGCATAGCTGGATCAGTTTTTTGGGATCCCAAGTTCTGACATCATCGCCAATAGGTGGCTTTGAAGTCGATAGTGGGTCTGGACTTGAAATTCGTTGGTCCTTCCAGGATTTGCCTTAATGTGAAAATTTGGTCTATCGTTGATTTGTCTGGCCTGAAGCCACACTGGTACGTATCGATCATAGTGCTGCAGAAAGGTTTTAGACGCTCACATAGTACGTTGTATAAGATCTTGTAGACAACATTAAGCAGGGATATGCCTCTGAAGTTCTTGCAGGACATAGGATTGCTTTTTTTGTAGATTGGGCATATGGAGCTATTTGACCAGCCGTCGGGCATAGTTTCCTCCTCCTACACTTGGTTGATAAGTTGGTGCATGCACCCTACCAAAATATCTCCTCCATACTTGAAGAATTCCACAGGTAGGCCATCCGAGCCGGCGGATTTGTTGTGCATAAGCTTCTTAACTTCTTCAGTACTGGGTGCTGGGACTGGATCTTCATTGACTGGTCTAATGCTTCTTTGTTCCCCTGTCACCTCCTCTACATAATGCCCATTAAGTAGCTGCTGGAAATGCTGCTTAAACACGTCTACAATTCCCTGTGCTTTGGTGACTAGGCTCCCTTCGCTGTCTCAAAGAGCCTTCGTGCTGGTCCTATAACCAGATGATAGTTGCTTGGCTGTTTTGTAGAACCAGCGGGTGTTGGTGACGGTACTAGACGCCTTGACCTGAGGTAAGAAGCCGACAATGCTTTTTTCTTTCTGCTCATGATTTTTTCTCTTTCCTTCTCTTGCTGCTCTTTTTTTCCGTTGCAGCATTTGCATTCGTGAATTTTTTGTCTCCTGCTTCAAAGCCGCACATTCATCATCATACCACGGGTTCTTTTTTCTAAGTGGTTGATAACCTATCGTGGTATCGGTTCCATCTCCTTAATGATGTTGCGATAATAGTTCCACTGGTTGTTGACGTTTGTGGCTGGTGGTACGGCAGAGAATTTCCTGGTCAATTTCTCACTATAGTCTCTGGCTTTCTCAGATGTGCTAAGGCATTCAATGTTGAATTTCTTCCTTTGGGCGGTCTTGGTTTTCTTTTCATTGGACAGTCGGGCTCTGAACTTTGTCACAGCAAGAAAGTGATCAGAGTCGACGCTTGTACCTTGGAAAGTTCGCACGCCCAAGATGTTCGATGCGTGCCCAGCGCCAATTGGCACGTGGTTGATTTGGTTGGTGAATCGACCATCTGGAGATTGCCAGGTTGCTGTGTGTTTCCTTTGCCTGGGGAACTTACTGCTTCTTATCACCGTATTACGAGCTGCAACAAAGTCAATTAGTAGGAAGCCGTTATTTTCTGTTGTCATTTCGTGGAGGCTGCTTTCCATCTTATCCGCCAAAGATGTTTTTTTCCCGACCTTAACTCTGAAGTCTCCGAGCACTCACTTTGACATCGTTCTCCGGACAGGCTCCGTCCAGGAGGTCTTTAAACTCATCCTTCTTAGACTCCTCAGCTTCATCGCCATCCGTAGGGGCATGTGCACATATAAGGTTGATGTTTTGGAAGGTAGCTTTGATACATAAGTCTATTGATGATTTATTGGGAAAATAAGTTTTATATATTAATTTATTAAACCAGAAGCTTAAACCCATTTACCTCTTATTTAAATTTTTAAACAATCTTCACTTAGCTTTTAATGCTTATCTTTATGTTCAAAAATTCCTGAGCTTTATTGAATAACTTCTTAATCGAACGATTTCAAGGAAACAAAACCTGAACTCCTATCAAACCCCCCCAAAAATTTCCTTGAAACATCTTGAATTTAAGAAATTATCTAGAAACAATAAATTCTTTCTAATAATTCCTCGAACCAATCGAAAAGAAAAACAAAAAAAAGTTCAAGCATCAAACATCCTGCAAATGGAATACTTACCGAAAACCCCAATCAAACAAAATGAACAACAACAATCAAAAAACTTTATCCTTTTCGATTTAAATGAAATTGAAATCTTCAAATCCTCTTTTCCGATTAAATCTTGCATTGTTTTTGTCTCTGTGTTGTTGTACCTTATGTACATATGTATGTTGTTTGTCCCAATCCCAAATGTGATATTCCAAAACCACTGATAGTTTTCTAAAAGCATGTGTCTCACTATCTCACCTTTCGCTTTAGCTTGTTCTCTCTAATGGAATAAATTTTCCTAAAACTCTACGATGGCCAACACTATATACAAGAATAAGGACTTACCTCTTTCCATCTAATTTGTGGTTGATCCCAGCAATGTTATCCTTCTTAGATTAATCCTTTCATCCTATTTCTATTTCACTTTCTCTCTTGCTCACATACTTCTATCTGGCAATTGCAAAGACCACTCTTATACAAAAACTATTCCAAGCTCAGAAAATAGTTTACGGACTTGAATTGTTTTGTTGGGATGTACTCCCGATTCCCGTCGTCGTATGCCGGCCGTATCCTGGTGTGTGCATATTTTAGCATTAAGCCAAATGCCAGTCAGTCCTTAGAAACTTTACAATACAACAAAATAACGATACAAATGAACATAGCACACATAAAGCACATAAAGCCCATAAAACAAAACAAAGCAGTACACTGCTTTTCGATTGTATACAGGTGAGGCGTTTTCAAATAAATTTTTAATTGTTCCAAAAGATTCATTGCAATAGAATCCTTTGTGTCTTATTCCATAAGACTTTCTCTATAAGGATTCTGATCATTTCATACTGATTTGCATTATTTGTTCTAAGCAATGTGGGAAGAGCGCCTGTGGCGTACATTTTGGTAAAAACACCACTAAGAACAACACGACCGGATATTATCCACAGTAGTGCAATGGCAAATACAATCAAACAAATGAACTTTACGATGCTCTTTTTAGTTTATGTGAGGAAAGGACACGACTAAGCTGAGACCTGGAACTGGGTATGATGAAAATTAATCTCGAAGGAGGATTGATGGCTGAGAATGTCTTATCCTGTCCCATAATATTGAAAATTAGAACAAAATTTCTTCCGGTTGAGTTGAGATTACTATTTTTGTCTTTTCGCTGTGTAGAATCTTTGTTCCTTTATATGTAGGAACTTACTTGCTTTGGTTATGTGTTGATGTTCAAATCAGAATAAGCCCTAACCAAACTTGTGAGGAATGAATTTGGTTCTTGTGAAACAGGAAATCGATTTTGTGGTAGATGAGGTGGTAGGTTCCCACTACTGTGCTGGCTGCATATACCTTGAGGATTAGAAAGGATTTTGTAATTTGGTTATTGATATTTTCTTATTCTGGATGTCAAGAGGAAATAGAAATACAAGGTTGATGTAGAGGGAAAAAGAAACCCAACATATTGTTTTGTACAGGTTCAGACAAATTTGTTATGGGATTTGGGTACAACTACCTACATTCAAAACTTCAAAATAAAAAAGAGAAACTGAAATTTGTTATGAATATGAATTCGTCCCGGAGGATTTTCTTTTGAAAAAGGTCATTGGAAGCCCTTATGATTTATTTGTTTGTTTAAAGTTGCCTGAAACTGATGATTTCTTCAAGTTTTACTCACGTAAACTAGAATGTGGGAACAAATTTAGCTCTGTTTTTTGAGGAATTCTTAAAATAGGCATTTATTCAAAGTTGTACAATAGAAAGACGTAGGTAGATCAAATTTCGAGTTCGATATGAATAGAAATTGTTCGTTTACCTTTGAAAGGGAGAGTCAAGTGTTCTAATAAAAAACAGCAAAAAGACAAAAATAATACTCACAGGCCGCTCCACACAGCTGCGTATTATTCTACAGGAGACGCCAGTGGAAGAAGTCAAATAGTTAAACTAACTTGACAGTATTATTTCTGTAATTGGCGGAACGGATCTGGACGTTTAAAGCAGAATTAATAAAGCTCGTGCTTCGGTACTCTGTCCCCAATTTGGAAATCCAGTTAAATCGCCTTACGCACTAAGTTGAGTTTCTTCGAATCCAATGTCAAATCCGTGCTGTTATTGCTTGTGAAACCTGAAAAGTCACGTCTACCATTTCGAAGATATTTCAGGCTTTTATGAATCGCTGTCTTCGCCACATCCTAAAGATTTGCTGGCCACAAATAATATCAAATGAGGAATTGTGGCGCAGGCGCGCAGGACAAGTCAAGAGCGGCTGGACGTCGTTAATGGCAATGGATTTGTCATACCCACTGAGGAAACGAAACGATGAAATTGCAAAGCAGTCCTTTGAATGGAATCCTCAGGGTAAACGGTGGGTTGGAAGACCAAGAACAACATGGAAATCGACTGTCTTAGCGGAAGCAGAATCCCAGAGATAGACGTGGCCACAGCTAAAGTACCTCGCAGCAGACCGTGAAGGATGGACACGTTTCGTGGGCGCCCTATGCCCCAACCGGGGTTACAGGACACGATGATGATGATCTTTTTTTATTGTTTCCCAATACCGACGTCCACCTTCTATACAAGGGCGAAGAGAGGGTGAATTTGCATGTAAATGTAGTAGTGTAAGAGCCGACAGTAAATTTTGGGAGTAGATGTATAACCAAAATCGGAGTATGAGGGATTATAGGTACTTGTATCGTGATATCGAATATTAAAGTTTGGCAGGTTTTATTTTCAGCCTTTTGGAGAGGGGAGGGGCTTAAAAGTGCTAGGTTCCCTTTTTACTTTCAGGGTTATAACCTCTATAATTCATTTTAAAATAAAATGCACGACTGGGTCGCACGTACTTGCTTTTATGTTCAATACACTGTGGGCTTAAGAAAATTGTCTATACAAACATGTAAATTATGAGAGAAAAAAGTAGAGAAGCATGAAATACGCCATTTAAATTGGATAAAACAACTCTTTTGACAGTTTGATGTGGAAAAAAAGAATGCTATCTTAATTCTTGATTGAATATGATTGTATGGGAAAAAAAAAAATTTAAATCGTTGGAGCGGTTTTTAAAAAAAATTATTTTTTATATATAAAATTCTTAAAACATTTTTAAGAACAAATCTTGGTATGCAAATCTAAAGTATATATTTATGTGTATATAAAAACAGAATTTGAAAAAAAATTGTCAACCCGTTTTTGAGATACCTATCGAATTTTCAAAAAAAAATTTTGAAACTTTTTTAAAAATCCAAAAACTTTTTTTTTTTTAATTTTGATATGCAATATTATTTGATCTTATCTGCATTTTGTACATAAAAAAATTCATCTTAATTCGTTTAGCCAATAATGAAAAAATTCAAAATAAAAAAACGTTCTATGACAGGTACTATTAATAGTTGCTAAGTGTTAAATTTTATATTTTTTGGTAGTAGATCGTACTAATTTTAGTATACTAAAAAAGTTTAATCAAAATCGTAGGAGTCGTTTTTGAGCAAAAAAATATTTTCCCTTGTGGTTTTTTAA
The DNA here is from genome assembly GCA_963921185.1 of Dasysyrphus tricinctus. Taxonomy (NCBI): domain Eukaryota; kingdom Metazoa; phylum Arthropoda; class Insecta; order Diptera; family Syrphidae; genus Dasysyrphus; species Dasysyrphus tricinctus. The sequence continues at coordinate 25,584,224 of OY992532.1, read as the reverse complement.
CTTTTGTTTGGAAGGTACCGTTATTTTTTCATAAATGTAAAAGTTTTTCTAAAAATATTTTAGAGAGTACTAAAAAAGTCTTAACTATCGAGTTTCAAAAAAATCGATCATGTCGTTTTCGAAATATTTGATTTTCAAAAAAAAATTTTGAAACATTTTTTAAAAACCCAAAAAATATTTTTTCAAAAATTTTGGTAAACAAAACTATTTATATTTTTTGGAAGCTTCTGTGTAAAAAAAATAATTGAAATCGGTCGTACCGTTTTGAAGAAAATCAAAAATAAAAAAAATGGTTCTTTGGGAGGTACCATTAATAACCATTTCTGAAAAATGGTTTTCCACCAAAAGAAAGCCTTTACTGAAATAAATTTATCGAATTTTTTTTAAGAAAAGTTGTCAAGCCGTTTTTGAGAAAAATACGATTATGTAAAATTGCTAAAAAAAATTGTATGGCAGATACCGTTATTTTTGATTCTAAAAAGAAAATGAAAAAAATGTGTGGGCATAATCACCAAAAACCACTATGTACAAATTTTGAAGAAAATCGATCGAGCCGTTTAGGCTGTAGACGAACAGACAGACAGAGTTGTGCCACCCACTTTTTTGGTGTTTTCTATCATCGTAATATCATGTTTGATTGTTATCTCAAATATTTTGTTTGCACGAATCCAAAACTTGCCTTATAGTACCTATAATCGCAAGTAAAAATTGGATATGATGCTCTGTCATTTTTTCTAAGCATAAACACTTTAATCTTTACGTGAATCATTCCATCATTATCATTCCTTTTTTGGAGATTTTCAGAAAAACAACTAACCAACAAATAAAATGGGGTTTTTGTGTAAATGGAAACCCACACAAATGCAGTGCATGCTGGGAATTATGCATCAATTTACATTGATAATTTTTAATGAACAACAAAATAAAGTCTCCACAAAAACTCCGATAAGGTTTGCTTAAAAGGCGTAAATCATGGGTCATATTTATCGGATCACCAAGGCAAAAGTCTTGAGACTTAGCAAAAATGACAGGGCATCATTTCGTATTTTTGAAAAAAGAATTAAAGTGTTCGTGGCCCTAAAATACAAATAGGAAACCAAGCTGGCTTTAAACCCCCACTCTCAATAAAGGCTGAGGCTCTTGGTCTATAGCTTTCCCTTTCCTATGCTGTACTTGACTCTTAAATTTGACTGTTTGAACCTCAAGTGAAACTCTTAAATTGTATGTACTGCTTAAACCTCTCTAACACAGTTCCGACTTAACCTCCTCCTTAAACCTCTCGAGCCAGTAAAGTAGTAAAGTAGTGGGCGCTTAAAATTTTTGAATCAGTGCAGTCAATTCAGTGTAGCATGATGTACCAACTTTGACGAACCGAAAAATGGTTAGGCGGATAATTTGCTGTTAACTAGTTAAGACAATTTTTAATTTGTCGTTCAATGTTTTCTATGTTTTTTTGGGTGCTTTGCTAACTTGATATCAAGATAGCAAAGCACCCTGTCGAAAATCTGTAAGAACTTCTTATACCTGATGGTTTATGGCTTAATAATTTGCCGATATTAGTTGTGACAAATTCAATTTGGCCATGCAATATTTTCTATATTTTTTAACTTGATATCAAGTTAGCAAAGCAACTCTCACAAGTGCATAATTTGTCGCTAATTAGTCATTAATTAGTTGTGCCAATTTCGAATTTGTCGTTCAGGTTTTCTATGTTTTTTTTTTGGGTGCTTTGCTAACTTGACATAACTCGAAAAGCGGTAAAAACTTTGTATACTAAATGTCTTATGACTTGATAATATGCCATTAGTAAGTCTTTAATTAGTTGTGAAAAATTGAATTCAATCGTGCCATGTTTTCTATGTTTTTTTGGATACTTTACTAGCTTGATATCAAGTTAGTGAAGCACCACCTAAAAAAGGGGTGAAAACTGCTAATACCGAATGGTTTATGGCTTAGTAATTTGTCGTTAACTATAAATAGTTGTGAGGTTTTCGAATTTGTAGTGCAAGGTTTTCTACGGTTCCTTGCTAACTTGACATCGAGTTAGCGTAGCATCACCTCGAAAAGGGGTAAAAATGCTTAGACTGAATGGTTTTTGGATAAATAATTGATGGTTAATTATTCTTAAATAAGTTTTGGCAATTTCGAATTTTGTAAGTTGAGTCAAGTTAGCAAAGCACCCAAAAAAACATAGCAAACATTGAACGACAAATTCGAGATTGTCACAATTGATTGACGACTAATTAACGACAAACTATCCACCTACCCATTTTAAGATTCGTCAAAGTTGCTTTGCTCACTTGACACTGATAGAAAACAAATAACACATAGAAAACACCGCACGACAAAATTGATTTTTTCACAACTAATTAACGGCAAATTATTAAGCACTAAAATATTAAATTTTAGAAATTTTAACCACTTTTCAAAACAAAAATCATAGAACGACAAATTCGAAACTGTCCTAACTAATGAACAACTAATTAGCGAAAAGTTATGCACCTATGTATACATTTTTCGATCCTTGATAGTTGCTTTGCTAACTTGATATCAATTTAGAAAAGCACCAACAAAACATAGAAAACATTGCATGGTCAAATTGATTTTATCACAACTAATCAACAAATAATTAACGGCAAATTATCCACCTTACCATTTTTCGATTTGTCAAAGTTGCATTGATAACTTGGCACTCATGGAGTAACTCATGGCCATACAAGAAAATGGTCTACTCCCTGAAGTTATTTGCACGCCCGCCGTACAAAAATTTCTTTGCACGTCATGCAATAATTTCTTGCCGCTCTACATAATATTGTTTTGCTTAAGTAAAGAATGAGGTCACAACTGCCGTATCGTTCTTAAAATTGGCCTTTTCTAGACCGAAGGCAATAGCGAATAGCATCGGTATCCACTATAGAAAACCAGCCAGAGCCACAGACTCAATCCATCCTCTATGATCCTAAGCACGGAGGCTTTGTCTTTAAGTTGGAGTTTTGTTCTTCTTTATCGTATTGAACCTGTGCTGGGACTGGCATTCGAACATTCGAAGACTCTCTTCACTGAATTATTCCATTCACTGGATATAGCCAAGACATTGAGCAGATATGTCATTAAGTTTTTGGACTTCATCCACGTGTCAAATCTTACTTTCCGCTTACTGTCTAAAATTTGGCACTATTAAGCCTATGACGCTGGTGATGCGTAACACAATTTATAGTTGGTGTCTAACAAGACAACGAAATTCTGCACTCCACAGACCAAAACTTATTGCACATATTTCACTTTTTCTCTCTTTTTCTTTAAATAAAACATAAAAAGGACCATAACCTGAATACACTGTACTCATATATATAAAATCTCTTTTTTCTTTCTTCTCTCTTAGGTAAACTGTTTAATGGGAGAGAAATAATGGAGTAATTAAGTGTGATTGTGAATAGGCCAATTAGATTTTTAAAAGATTTTGTGGCAATCTACTCGATTACGAATACTCTCAGTTGTACTAACTAACAGATTTCCCAACAAGCGAATTCTGGAAAGAAACCCGGGTCTTATAGCCTTTCCACACCGAATCGAAATCTAGAATTCGAGCCAAAAGTCCAAAATCTAATCAAAATCAACTAGATTTCCCATACATTTTAAGATTTCGTTATCTAGTAGTTTACGACAAAATCTTCTCAAAATCTAATATTCATTTTTTCTCTCCGTATAACAGTTTACCCATAGAAGAGAGAAGACAGACAAAAGAGATTTAATATTTATAGGTACAGTGTATGCAGGTTGAGGTCCTTTTTATGATTTATTTGAAGAAAAGGAGAGAAAAAGTGATATATGTGTAATTGTGTCTTGGGATTTTGGCTGATTGCACTGAATATTTTTTTTAAGAAATCCTATGAGCAATTAAATTCCTTGAAATGTCAAACAAAATCAAGATTATGTGTGGTGTGAACGATTCAAGTGGATTTTGAAATCTTGTTCCTCGAAATCGCGATTTCGGTTCGGTGTGAAAAGGCTTTTAAACAAATCAATAAAGCTCCCAAACTTTTGCAGTTTTTTTTTCAAGCGGGAGTGCTTGCACTTTGAGAAGCCGCAAAAAATCTTTCTATATTTAGACTGATTAATTAAAAACTTTGACATCTTCATAGATAGCCAGTTGGCAATTGTCACAAAGTCAAATCAGGTTGATCGTTGCCGTAGTGAACTGAGGTTGCTCGGGAAATCAAACTCAGTCACCTTTTGATGGGTCCCGGGACATAGTGACAAATTATGGAAATGAAATGGCAGATGAACTGGCCAAAACTGATTCATCACTTGAACCGAGCCAATCTGTACCCTGGGCATACTTTAGCCCTTGGAACATAAAAAATATAGAATTCATCAGAGTTTCCTCAAGGCTGCTAACGACAGAAGGCCAGCAATTGATAAGTGTCGGGTCTCGAGGATTCTATGGCCAGATAGTGCTTTAGGAAAACCAAAGTATTTACTTAAGCTTAGCAGACCTCAACTGTCTCTCTTGGATGGAGTCCTAACGGGTCACAACTCCATAGGGACCCATATGACCAGAATGGGCATCAGCTCAATTGATCTTTGTAGAGGGTGTCAGGATGTGGATCAACCATTTTCGATCCGTCATCGATCTTTTTTCAAAACCAATTTGATCCAATTTCGGTCCGTCTTCGATCCGTGTTTGATCCAACTTCAATCTTACTCCCATCATTAATTTTCCTGGCTGTAGTCAGGAGTTGAACAATCGAAAACCCTGGTATTTTAATTTATGCTAACTAAGGTCTCCAGGTTAGTTCTCTATTGAGAGAGTTTCTATTTTCTTTATTTCGTTGATTTATTGAGCTCAATTATGTTAATTGTTCGGAAAATTATGCCTAAAATTTTTCTTTGATTCTTACTACAAAATGCATAAATCCAACTTCTGATTTCAGTTAAATATTAATTTTTCCTCTAATAGTTGGTGGCTGTCAAAAAAACATGTGTGCAACACTATTTTTAGCAAAATATCATTTCAAATTCTTTGAAACATAAAGAAAACTCTGTTAGTAAAATTTGAACAAAACTGTTCAAGCCAAAAACATTTAAGATATATTCGAAAAAAAAGACAATTTTCGCATTAAAATAAAAAATTTACAGAAAACATCTTTTTTGTATTATTATTTTATTTCTAAATACTTTTGTCAAATTCTTATACTTAAAATAAAATTCCACTATTTAGATGAATTTAATCCAAAACTCCCAACTCATCGAATCTCTTCAAGGTATATCTCATAGTGTCTATTATTTTCTTTGACGAAAACATTAATTCACCCTTTTTATCTGCAACTTCCTTATCCATGAAATTCTGCAAGGTATTATCACTTGATTTGTTTTTATCCATTGATACTCCAGGAAAAACTCCAAAATTTGCGAAAAATCCATATGCTTCCCTCCGTTTGAATTCCGTGAGTATTTCGTCAAAACTTGGTATATTATTGTAATTGTAAGCTTTCAATGTATCACACATTGCAGCGTGATATGTTCTCAAAAGTTCTTCACGTTTTTCTTTCAAAACATCCAATTGCATTGAAGTGTAGAAAAAATAATTTAAATCAAATCCGGGACTTCCATAGAATCCCAATTGAAAATCTATGAAAACTCCATCTTTAACTGATTGTTTGGTTGCTTTGTTGTTGTATTTAAAGAGTAAATTATTCACCCAAATATCTCCATGATTGAGGACTTTCAATTCACCTGGAATGGGAAGCTGAGTATTTTTGAGATTTTCTTTGAAATTCTGGGCATATTTTTGAAGCTTTTTAGTTATACTCTCATAGCCTTCCCAAGTACTGATGAGTTTTAAGAGATTATCAAAACATAATCTGAAGATAGTGTGTAATGTATCAGACCCATTGAGGCTGTCTTCAGATAAAAGTCCGCTATGGAAGCTCTTCATGCAATCAGGATCCTATAGTAGTTAATAGTTATATTAAATTGACAAACGAAATATTCAAATATTTTTTTAACTCTATAAGTTACCTTCTTCTGTAATACCATCGAAGCAGCATGAAAGTACCCAAGCTTCTTCATAACTATCAAGCAATGCTCGAAATCCAATCCTTTTTCTCGATCTGCCATTATATAATCCGAAGAAGTAAGATCTTCGAACACAAGAGTATTAATCGGTTCTTTGGCACTAAAGTATAGTTTTCCTCCAAGTTTAACATTATCTAAGAGAATCTCCATTCGTGGAAGCATGTGATTGTAGAAAATCTTCTCCTTCAAGAAAAATTTCAAATCCAATAGAAATTTCATTTCATTAGCTACTGGCATGCTCTTCACTATCACTGAAAGATCTTCCAGTTTATCACTGTCTTGCCGATGGAATATGATTCGAACTCTGTAGATTTGACTGCAGAAGTTATCACCAACAGCACTTCCGCTCGCAATTGATATCTTTTTAATAACAGCACACTGCTCAGAAAGGGCATTTTCAAGAACATCTTCAAAGAAACGCACGTCCAAACTCTTTGGCGCACCAATGGAATTAGTAAATTCTATACTCATGCTTAAAATATTAGCAACCGATTTCAATAATCTCGAATTACGTACTGAACATTTTATAGACTTGAATACAAGGCATACCGCAATGATTTAATTTAGCTGATATTTTTATATAAGCAGTTATGTGGACTTCTGGGTAAGGGGAAGGACGTCAAGTTCAATAGCACCAACTACTGGTTCTAAGCGTGTAGATAGCAATCAATAATCATAGATATCATAGGCACTGTAAAGAAATCAAAAATGTTTCTAGTTTGTTAACTTCGATGTCTTGAGAGCTTGAGACTGATTAATAGTTTTGTTTTTTAAATACAAATATACTTACTTCATTTATTTTTATTGTGCTTGTGGTACTCCAAGTTTTCGCGCAAATTATTATCACAGCTGAGCAAACTGATGCTTGGCTTATAAAATGTTCGTTCGTTATCAACTAAGAATTATGTTTTAATGGCAGAAGATAATTTGTTATTAAGAAATGATTTGCATAAGTTGTTTTATAGTTATTCGGAATAAACTTTGCTTTTAATTAAAAGTACCGAAGACTTTGTTGAGGAGCACTTATTACAATATTATAGATTATAGAACATTGAAAAAAATTGAAATCAGTAGCAAAGGAGAATCGTTGAAAAGGTTATTGCAAGTACATTACCTCATAACAATGGCCCTTAAGCTTTAAACCATGTGATTAGCGAGTTATTCAGATTCAAAAAGGCTGAAAAGATTAATAATGCAATTCCTCATTTGGGGCTTGTCTTCCTACTGAAAATCAATCTGTTGGACATCGTTGAAAAGGTTATTGTATTTACTTCATTTTGTTAAATGACTGTTTACTGTTTAGCTGTAAGACATGGTGTTCGAGAGATATTTGGCATCAAAAACGGCAAATTATGAGTTATTGCTCTTTTCAGTGTATTGAAGCTGAATATCTCTTGAACCCCAAGGATATAGTATAATGAAATGGAGTGTTCGTAATATCCTTTTCAAATGGTAGACATCACGGTGCATTTAAGAGGACACAAGCGTCCAAAAGCTTTTTTTCCTGTCTATCAACTCCTACTATCACCTTCCCGTGATAAGCATCCGTGCCTAATACCTTTAACTGAAGATGGGGTTCCAATCCCTGTGGACGGTTTAAGGGGGCAGCAAACGAGAGTACGAGAGAGAGGGGGGGGGGAGGAGTGTTCCCACTAAGGCACTTCTCCTTTATCCAGGCGGCAGCGGAAGAATTCTCCAGATGGAATCAACAGTGGCGTCTACAGTTCCAGTTAGGTTGAACTACTTAGTGAACACCTTATACGGGCTACTACGACACATTCGGAGCTCAGGCCTATAAGGAGCGGTTAATCCGGCTCCCCGCCCTTGGAGTTATATTGTATGGGTCTGGTCGGATACGGACGGATTTACTGTTGAACGAAATAAGGACAACGAACTTCGGATCTGCACGTGGAATGTTCTGTCTCTATATAGACCACGTGCAGCCGAACATTTAGCGGAGGCCCTAGACTGTTACAAAGTAGACATCACCGCCATCCAAGAAGTGTGATGGGATGGGCCGGACAAAAGAAAACTAAAGACTGCGATATATACTACGGTGACTGTTACCGACCACAAGGGCAGCGTCTTTTTGGATGTAGATTTGTTGTTAGAGGCAGACTTAGACAAGAGGTCTTGAGTTTCAATTATGTGAACGAACGCCTCACGACAATTCGCATCAAGGCTAAATTCGCCAACATCAGCCTCATATGCGCGCATGCCCCACAGAGGAGAAAGATGACGACACCAAGGACGAGTTCTACGAGCTCCTGGACAAGACATATGAGCAATGCCCTAGCTATGACATTAAAATTGTCTTGGGTGATTTGAATGCCAAACTTTGAAGAGAAGACGTCTTTGGTGGCACAATCGGAAGATACAGCCTGCACGACACCACCTCCGATAACGGACTCAGGCTAATCGACTTTGCTGCGGGGCGAAACGTTGTGGTAGCTAGTACGCAGTTCCCGCATCTCGATATACATAAGGGGACATGGCGAATTCCTGGTCAATCAACCGCCAACCAAATTGACCACATTGCGATCGACGCAAGGCACTCCTCCAGTATCAAGGATGTCCGAATGTTCCGAGGAACCAACGTTGACTCGGACCACTACCTCGTTGTAGCCAAGGTAATGCTACGGATATCCAGACCAAAGCCAAAACAGGGAAATACTGTCAGGAAGTTCGACGTTGGACGGCTACAGTCACAAGAAATCGCCAGGTCCTTTTCCGATCGGGTCTCTCGCGCCTTCTTAACTAGTCCTTTGCCGCCAACTGCAAACATCGAGAACCAGTCGAAAAACTGCCAGGAAGCCATCAGAGATGCCTCCTCTGACGTGCTGGGCTTCGCACGACCACCACAGTGAAACCCCTAGTTCGACGAGGAATGCCGGCAAGTACATGCATCCAAACAACAGGCACACAAAGCGGCGCTGCATAGAAGGACCAGATCTGCTCGCGAGCTCTACGAGAAGAAGAGGAAAGAGGAACACAAGCTTCTTAGAAGGAAAAAGAAAGAGCATGAGAAGCGCACGATCGAGGAATTAGAATAATGCCACTGCAGGAATGAAGTTCGGAAGTTTTACCAAAAAGTAAAAAGAACCTCCCAAGGTTACAAGCCCCGAACCGAAGCCTGCAAGGACCATCAGCGGAACATCGTGGTGGAATCGCAGTCGGTGCTGAGGATATGGAAAAATCATTTCTGCAAACTGTATAACGGCGATGACGAACCGAATTCCGCTACCATGCACATTGCACCATTCAACAATTCCGTCCACCCGATCTTGACGAGGTGAGGATAGCCATATCTAAACTTAAGTCCAATAAAGCTGTTGGAGCTGATGGCCTTGCGGCTAAGCTATTCAAAGCGGCTGATCAAGAATGAGTATGCACCAGCTCATCTGTAAAATATGGTCAGAAGAAAGCATGCCCGATGAATGGAACCTAAGCATTGTTTGCCCGATCCTCAAGAAAGGCGATCCTCTGGACTGCACCAACTACAGAGGTATCAGTCTTCTTAATATCGCCTACAAGATCTTCTCTGCCGTACTTTGTGAACGCATGAAGCCATTCGTCAACAACCTTATAGGTCCATATCAGTGTGGCTTAAGGCCAGGGAAGTCCACCATCGACCAAATATTCGCACTACGGCAGATCTTGGAGAAAACCCAGGAGTTTCAAATCGATACCCACAACCTTTTTATCGATTTCAACGCCGCGTATGACAGCATCTATAGAGACGAGCTATATAGAGCAATGTCTAGTTTTGGCATCCCTGCGAAACTCGTCCGTTTGTGCAGGATGACGATGGAGAATGCACGCTGCTCCATCAAGGTCGGCAAAGACCTCACCGACACCTTTGATGTCAAAAAAGGGTTTAGGCAAGGCGACGCGCTGTCATGCGACTTCTTCAACATCGTTCTTGAAAGAATAGTGCAAAACTCTCACGTCAACACTAGAGGCACAATCTTTCAAAAGTCCGTCCAATTACTTGCTTACGCTGACGACATTGACATAATCGGACGAACAAAGCGTGATGTCAGTGGTGCTTTTGTGAGTACTGAGAAGGAAGTCAAGGAGATGGGTTTAACGGTGAATGAAAGCAAAACGATATATATGCTGTCAACAAGAAAGGACACCCAACACCGACGTCTAGGACAGAGACTGTCGTCACCTTAGACAGCTATAATTTTGAGGTGGTCAGAGACTTTGTCTACCTAGGATCCGCTATTAACTCAGCGAACGATACCAGTGCTGAGATCAAACGAAGAATTACTCTTGCGAATCGCTGTTTCTTTGGGCTATGAAGGCAATTGAGAAGCAAAGCCCTCTCTCGAGCAACTAAACTGTCCCTGTATAAGACGCTTATCATCCCAGTCCTGATGTATGGTGCAGAGACATGGATATGGACACTGCTAACGGTGGATGAGAACGCGTTAGGCTGTTTTGACAGGAAAATTCTCCGGGTGATTTTTGGTTCCGTTTGCATAGATGGGGAATGGAGAAGAAGATACAACCACGAACTGTATGGGCATACAGCGACACCGACCTAGCCTCTAAAGTGAAAAGCCAACGACTAAGATGGCTGGGTCACCTAGAGCGAATGGACACCAATGCTCCGGCTCGGAAAGTCTTCGAATCCAACCACGTGGGACAACGCAGTAGAGGTAGACAGCGTAAAAGGTGGCGCACGCAAGTGGAAGAGGACCTCAACCCACTTGGCGTGCGAAACTTGTAGCGCCACATTAAGTATAAGTCAGTTTCAAGAATTAAAAATTTATTTTTCTGCTAATACCAACAATAAAACCGAGAGCTTGGGTAAATCTTGGTCTAAAAATTCGGTATAGGCTCGGAATGTTTTTGGATGCTTTGGAGCTGGTAGGTTTCTAGGTGTTGCTTCAATTTCCGATACTGATACAAAGAGAGACTTTTTTGGTATGGTGGCCAGGCAACCCCGTTTCGTAAGGATTGGGTAGATTTACTTTCTAATAATAAACCGGTGCGGTGGCTAGTAGTGAATGGAAAAACTCGACTTATTAGCAAATGCAGAAGATTCATGTTTAGTTTCTGGTTGACGTCTATGGCTGTAAGCACTTTTACGCTTTCGAGCTGTATCTTAGTGGATGCAACAGTAACTCAGACTCAGAGTGGTGTTGTTTGGGAAGCCTTTTTTCTTGTGGCGACTAAATGAACTTGCTGTTAGTTTGTGAGTGCATTTTACCGGGTTAAGTAAACAGCTTAGGCCACAAAGTACGAAAATGGCTTCAAATGGAAAAGAGACTTTCTTTTGCCCATGTTTCACGTATGTATGTGTACATTTACATATATATATGTAGATATTGTATATTGAGTTTTTTTCGTTGACCATCCACATATCATACTAGTTAACTGGTTAGGAATCAAAAGACCATATTATTGGCTTTGTCTTGCAAAGGGACTATATTTTATTTCATCACATTTTTTTTTTTTCAAAAAGTCCCCTCATAAAAATAGATCTGATTTTAAAGTTCTGAAGAAAACTTAATTATAAGAATCTTAATGAATTTTGTGTCAATAGCTCAATTTAACATAAATGCTTCTTTTGACTTTCAGTTACATATTATTTTATCAAAAGTCGACTTTTCGCCAAAACTTGCACCCAATTAAAATTTTTAAAACTGAATGATTCAATCATTTCAGCTCAAAATAAAATCAAGGAAAAGGACTAATTACGCAAACATTGTCAATTGCCAATCCTTCCTCTTTTCATAATTTAATTTGTGTCGAAAAACTAACCAAACTATACTAATGCTACACCTTTATATAAAAACTTGTTCTTAAAATCGTGGGTGGTTGTAGCTCAATTATGTACTTAAAACAAATAAAAAGCAATAAAAGAAAAAACGATGAAGAAAAAATAAGTTGAAAAGGATCCATCCAACTACAAACTTTCAACCCTTTAAAATATCCTTCCATTTAAAATGAAGCCTTCAACTGCACACAAAACACAATAACGGTAGGTAGGTATATTGCAAGGGAAGATTACTATGGCATGTTTTCATTGTGTGGGTGAAGCTATGAGTAGAGATATCTAGATTCTAGATAGTTAACTAAAAAGCCAGACACGACTGGAGGCTTTCCTCATCTAAATGAGGTCAATTTGGTCGAAAAATTGTTCAACACTATGTACGTAGGTAGGTAGAGCTATATTCTATACTTCGTCCTGTCCTGGTTTTTGGCCATGGTAGAATAATTTTCTTTAGTATAATGATTACGGACGGAAGCGAGCATGAAGATAGGTAAAGGTGGGATTTTAATTAAGCTCTGAAATAAGGTTGAAGCAGTGCACTTGGGCGGATGGAGATTTGTTCAGAATAAATTGAAGATGGTTTGCATTAAAGTTTCATCACACGAAAGGATTTATGGACTTTTCCTCGCTCTCATTCTTGGGATTACTATTTTATTTTTCCTTCATACCTTGGGAAATCATATTGTTTTTGTTTACTGTTACTTACAACGAAGATAACATGTAACTTTATATGTATGTGTAATGTGCGAGGGACTTGAAGAGGAGAGTGATTAATTTGAAAATTGCAATTGGATGCAGGTTTATTCCGGTGGGATGGCTTAAAAATGGAAAAGATTTAACCAAAATAAATCCTTTAAGTAAAAAAAAAATCATGAAATTTATTTGAAGTTTATTTTCACATTAACAGATTTTTAAGCGAGATGAATTTAGGTTTCTGGGAATCTTAAATTTTAAAACTTTTAAGTAGAACCATGAATTCAAGGAACGTATTAATAATGTGAGACTACCTACTTTTTAAATATGTATTCACAAATGAAAATTAAAAACAAAAAATGCAAGAGATCGGAAATGCAATAGCTAGCCGGAAAAAGTATTGTGACAAAAAAAAAACTCACATTTTTATCTATATACAAAATATTTATCGATGTTACAAGGCCTCAAAAATAGCAAAACAAATAATTCTAGGCATTTTCTAACCGGAATTTCTTAAAAACCTGAGCTGATGGCCAAAAACGGATGATGGATTTGGATTTGAAAGGCATGCTAAGTATCAATCCTCAATGCCCAATGCCCGTACTAAAAAGTTAACCGGTATTTACGAGCCTTTTTAATTTTGCAAAAATACTTTTTTTCTTACATTTAGCCGAGGAAAATTAGACTTTCACTTCGAAAAAATTGCGACAAAGCTGATTTTTGGTGGAGTGGCTTATTATGACGCCTTAAGAATTTCCTGAAAAGTACCCTAAATTTGGCCCGGGGCTAAATTTTTTAGGGGGGGGGGGTGAAAGGGGTTGAAGTTCAGTTTTTTGGGAATTGCTCCTAAACTATTGGTTTTATAGAAAATATGTTAATGTAAAAATTAAAGCTGATGTTATTCTACACAAAAAATATTACAATAATTTTTTCGTAGAACCAATAGTTTCAGAGAAAAACGCTCAAAAACTTCATGGTGCAGTGAGTTTAGTCCAAAAAATTTATAAAATTTTTGCTTATCGCTGGGCAAGTTTTTGGGGTGGTAGGGGAAAGGGAATGGCCACCATCTTGAAAACAAGGTTGATTTTGTTTTTGTTTAATAACTCGTTGAGATTGCGTTTTTCAAAAAAATAGCCAAAGGACAGATTTTAGACGGTTAAACCTTAAAAAACGTCATTTCATCCCCACCATATATGAGGAATAGGTGACCTTTAATCCGCTGTAACTTTGAGACTAATTATTATACAGAGCTGTTTAATGGCTCATTTTTTAGATAATTTAATCGTCTTAAATCTGTTCTTTGGTCATTTTTTTGAAAAACGCAATTTCAACGAGTTATTAAACAAAAACAAGATCAACCTTGTTTTCAAGATGGTGGCCATTCCCTTACCCCTACCATCCCAAAAACTTGATTTTACAATAAGGAGTTGTACTTAAACATAAATCACGAAACAAAATTTGCCCAGCGATAAGCAAACATTTTATAAATTTTTTGGATTAAACTCACAGCACCATGAAGTTCTTGAACGTTTTTCTCTGAAATTATTGGTTCTACGAAAAAAAGTACGTTAAAATTTTTTGTGAAGAATAACATCAGCTTTAATTTTTACCTTAACATTTTTTCAATAAAACTGATAGCTTAGGAGCAATTCCCAAAAAACTGAACTTCAACCCCTTTCACCCCCCCCTAAGAAATTTAGCCCCGGGCCAAATTTAGGGTACTTTTCAGGAAATGCTTAAGACGTCATAATAAGCCACTCCACCAAAAATCTGTTTTGTCGCAATTTTTTTCAAAGTTCGGCCATTTTGTTGTCTAATTTTCCTGGGCTAATTCTTTAAAAACAATTTTTAATTTCAAAACAATAGATAATATTAAATCTAACTTTTGTATGTTCTTTGAAAGCTCATTTTGAAACCATATAACATATTTTTCTCAGATTTTTCTATCAGAAAAAAGAATGTTAATTTTTTTCTATCTAAGCTGATGCAGGATTGGAATCATGCTTGGTTGTAATCCCCAAGTAGGCGTTTAGCCAGCCTCAGCCTTGGAAGCTCATTCCTGATTTTTGATCTTTTCCCTCTCTGCTTATGGGCGCCCGCATGGGGGGCATTTGCCCCTCCTAGAATGTCCACAAACAAATTTTACTTTTGTTCCGTACCTACATTAATTTTATTTTTATGTCCAGGACTACGAGGTGGTTCACTTTTTAGAATCAAAACAAATTATAGAAAATGTGTACGATGTACCAACCGGTGACGTGAAATAACGCCAAGCGAAAATTCAAAAATTTGGTCTAGTTACGTATTCAAAAATGAAGAGAGACAAAATTTGAAATCTCGTTTTATTTCATTTATGAAACCAATTTGGCTTTATTTCGTTTTCAACTCATTTTATATTTTCGAAACTGTAATCTTTTTCTGGCATAAGGAGGGTAGTGAAAAAAGTAACATAAAAGTGTGAATTATGAATTCATTCAATTCTCGATCTATATCAGACTAACCGGGAAAAATCCGTCCCTATTCATGCGTGTTTGTAAATGGGACTATCGTTGTCTTTGCAGGGTTAATGTTCAATCCTACTGATAGACACCATTTTCTTGCGATTGTCAATCCTCTCTGAATACTATTACAGAGAGTTTATCGAATTTTCCCAAAGCTGTTATAACAATGTCATCGGCGAAACCGATGCAGCGTATTCCTTGAGAAGCAGAGTTTCCAATTCATCTACTACAAGAGTCCATAGATAGAAATGCCCCATGTGGAAAGCCCGTTGTTGTGATAACTGTCTGGACAGTTTGTCCTGCGTAAGCTTCCGCAGTTCTTTTGTCTAGCATTGCGCTTATCCATCTGATTATAGTGACGCGAACACTCTTCCTTACCAAAGCCCTGTTAGGCGCCTTCAATATCCAGGAACATACGTAAGGCCATTTCCTTGGAGTCTAAGGCTATGCGTAAGGTACAAATTTTGTTGGCAAAATAATTTTTTTCAAAGCTAAGTATACAGTTCCTAGAGGAAAAAAAACTACATGTATTTCTTATGGGAGCGATTTTTGCGAAAAAAAATTTTTTGAGGTTTAAATTTTTCTATCGAACTGATGTGAACTACCCAATGAAAACAAATTTTATGTTGACCACGAATTTTTTTTTTCGTACAAAACAATGTCACTGATATTCTTTTGCCGAACAAAATTGCGTTTGGCATTTGTGTTTGCTTTTTCATAGAACAGTCTCTTGAGTCTTTTTTTTTTTGGTAACTGTAAGCTGACGACGAATAAGAAAAAATGTGTACACCACGGACATTTTTTTTTGCCGAAAATATTTTTTTTTCACTTTGATTTTTTCACTTTGCTTAAGACATTAACTTGTGATGCTTTTTGTCGAGGCTGAGGTAGACTTGTCGGTGTCCAGGGTTAATCCCAAAGAAAGAACAAAACTTGGGTTAAGAGTTTTAGACTCCGATTTAAATATTTTTATTTATTCAAATATTAAGTTCAAAAGGTTTAATACAAAGGTTGCATAGCTTAACTAACTAACACGCCATCCGCATTTCATACTACAATGATAACTCTAATGATAAATAATTCTAATACGATATTTTATATATTCTTTCTAGTAATAAAAACAGAGTAGGATTGAATCTCCGCCTCCAACGGCAAGTTGAAAGAAAGTCAAATCTGCTCCCGGCTCACGGATAGCGTCTACTGTACACTCGAAAGGAGTGCAGAGTAGAAAAGTCGGTTAGGATTAGATCTCCGCTTCCAGCAGCAGGCTGAAAGAAAGTCAGGTCTGGTCCCGGCTGACAGATTACGTCTACTATGCACTCAGACGGAGTACAGAGCAGAAAAGGCGGTTGGGATTCGGTCCCCGCTTCCAGCGGCAAGCTGAAAGAAAATTTAATCTGTGCCCGACCTACAGATAACGTCTTCCGTATACTCAGAAGGAGTTTAGACTAAAAAGTCAATGGGAATCGTTCCCCGCCTCAGGCAAAGGCCAAAGGAAATACAATCACGGTAAATAATAAAAATAATAAAAACGGAGGAGAAGCCTGAAAAAAACGGTACGAAATATACTCAAAAATTCTGATGGCACACTTCGTATTCGTACCCAACAGGAACAGCCAACAGCGTGTTTTGGATGAGTTTATTAATTTAATCCGTTTCAGAATTAATTAATTAAACTCAGGTTCGGTTTTGTTGCTCTATGAGTACACTAATCCCAGCGGGAAATATCGTCCTCAATGAATTTCAAAGCTGAAATAATCAGTGAATTCACTTGCCTAAAATTGTCACTATAAGAAGTTTCTTAGGTAAATTTATTGTTTATACACTTGGGATTTCAGTAATAGAACCTTAAACGGTTAATTAAGGTTCTTTTATTATAAATCACATTCCAATTACCGTTTTGCATCACTTCCAACACTTCATTTAAATGAACAATTAACAATTACTGTCATTTACGGAAAAATCAAACTTGAAAAAACTTTTTTTTTGTTTTTGCCATTTTTTACTATGTTTTTTTTACAATAAAAGTGTGTTTTTTTATACCGCCTCAAAGTAGAGGTCTCAACAAAAAGAATGCAGTCCTAAAATTTTAGAAAATCAAAAATTTGTTCGTCAACTCCATTTCTCCTTTCGTCCATTTTTCAAATTAAATTCACAAAAAATCAAAAAAATTGCATTTTGATTTGAAAAGCTTACAGCTTGCTTGAGATGCAATTATATACGATTTCACAAAATTTCATCAAAATGGAATTATTTTTGTCGAAGATAAAAAAAAAAACAAAAAATTGGTTTTTGGTATTTTTCTCAATATTTTTGAGGTTATGTGAAAAAATGATCCTTATAAAAGTTATAGGTCTTTCAAACAACTTTTGAAAAAACTTTTTTCGATAAGAGGTTTACTTTTTCCAGAAATCGTAAAAAATCCTGTTTTCGCACCCCACCCCACTTCCGGTGATTTTCTGCGGGGCTATTTAAACTTTTCCTTTTATAAACCAATTATCTTGGATTAACCTATCACCCATATACTCCTTATAATTTTTTTTCATAAATTATTGGCACTGGTCTATAACGGCTGAATTGATTTTCTTCAAGCTTGGAAAATAGAAGTTTTTGATCATTCTTTCTTTTTTTTTAGAGTTGAATGTAGTGGTACCTGCCATCTGCCATACAATTTTGTTTAGCGATTTTTTAGAATCTTATTTTGCTCAAAACCAGCTTCAAATTTTGTCTTAAAAAAAATCACCATTTTTTATTTTCCACTTACTTGAAAACTGAGAAAAACTGTAATCATTTCTTTTTTATGCAGAAGCTCCCGAAAGGTTAAAATTGTATGTATTGTTTACATGTATTTCAAAAACAAACTATCCGCTTTTTTTGAAATTTGGTATTAAATGTTTTTTTTTAACTATTTATAAAATATTTCATGGAAAAATAATGGTACCTTGCATACATACATATGTATATTAAAAAACCATTGAAGAAATTCCCATTTTTACTTGCGATATAGGTACTATAGGGCAAGTTTTGGATTCGTGCAAAAAAAAAATTTCGAGATAACAATCAAACATGACATTACGATGATAGAGAACACGAAAAAAGTGGGTGGCACAATTCTGTCTGTCTGTCTGTCTGTCTGTCTGTCTGTCTGTCTGTCTGTCTGTCTGTCTGTCCGTACCTCAACCTACAGCCTAAACCACTGAAGCGATTTTCTTCAAATTTTGAACTTAAGGTTTTTTAGTAACTCTCCAGAGGGGAAATTGAAATTTTTTTTTAGCTCAAAAAATAACGGTACTTGCCATACAACCGTTAAGGAAAAGCTTATTTATCTCAAAAACGGCTCCAACAATTTTGATAAAAAAAAATCAGTGTATTATTGTAGATATGATATACCTTTGAGTAAAAAAAAAATCACCAAAAACATTTATTAACGGTACCTGCCATATAACGGTTTTTTTGATTTTTCGTTTTCTCATTAACCGCTCATCCGATTTCAATTAAATTTTTTGCACAAAAGCTTTGTTAAAATATAAATAATACTGCATACCAAAATTTTTGAAAAAATAAATTTTGGATTTTTAAAAAAAGATTCAAATTTTTTTTTTCAAAATTCAATATTTCGAAAACGGGTTGATGAATTATTTTGAAATTTCAGTTTTAGATGTATATTAATATATACTCAAAATTGGCATACCAAATTTTTTTTTGAAAAATGTTACAAAAATTTTATATATAAAAAATTAACGATTTTTAATTTTTTTTTTGCATATATTCATATTTTTTCAAGTAATCAAATGGCATACTTTTTTTTGAGCTCTAAGTTATTTATCAGGCTGTTTATACAATTAAAAGAACGATTTAAATGCTTTTTATACTTTTTCTATAATTACTTGAATATTTTTTAAAGTTCTTAAGCCCCACACAACTTGAACATAGGAGCAAGTACGTGCGATCCAGTCGTGCAATTTATTTTTTTTTTCAAAAACGCCCCAAACGATTTTGATAAAATTATTATTATTATTATTATTAAAACTTTATTGAAAATATAAATAAATTATACTAACAATAATTAAATAAATATAGCGCTAGCAACCAGGACTTTTCGCTAACTTTGATAAAATTAATTCCTTGTGCCAAACTAAAACGGTCGAATATAAAATATAAAAAAAAAATATTCAGCAGCTATTCACAGTATAAGTAGGTAGGTACATCCGCTAGAACGCTATTTTTATTTTGATTTGTTTCATTGTTGGCTGATCGAATGTAGACAAATTTTCTTATACATAAAATTTCCAAAAAGTATTTAAATAATATTGCATATCAAAATTAAAAAAAAAAATATTTTGAAAATTAACAAAAAAAATCAAAATAAATTTCTTTTGAAAATTAAATTTTGTATCTGCAATGATTTTCAAAATTTGTTTTCGTATTTATTTGAATCCTTTTCTTCTGTTCAAATTAAATATTAAAAGAGTTGTTTTAACAACAGAACGAATTTCATGCTTTTCATATGCCTCATATTTTGGAATTCTATTCTTGAACGGAAGACTTTTGTCGATTCATATCTTTAATTAAAGTACTTTGAGTATAACTAAAAACAAATCAGAACCCTCAATTCTTCGTCCATATTTTTAAATAAAATTTTAAAGGATCCTATACTTCCAAGTAATTCAATCTGAAATTAATTTAAAAAATCAAAATAGAAGCTCAAAAAACTAAGCTTTATTCCGTGCATATTGTCATGAATCATGACCATCTGTACAACATCCAGATGATGTCCTTGCAGTTCTAACTTTCGAGATATATAAAAAGTTAAACAAAGAAAATTCAAAAGAAAATATAGAAACAAAACAATTGTGAAGGAAAAATCGAAAACTAACCATCACCAACGAACGTTAACGGCAGGCATCGTAGCTATAGAGAGTATCAATAACTCTTGGACAGACGACATATTTTTTTTTTGTAGTTTTCACTTGGATTTTCCAAATATACAGAAAGAAGGAGAGAGATAAAATTGTGGTCACGTTTGTCAACAAGGAATCCATATCGAACTGTACAGGTGCAACGGATGAAAGAAAAAAAAAGTCCAAGAAAAATACAAAAAAGTATTTCTTCCAGCAGCAGCTCTGTAGGACCTATCCTTGCAGACAATTTCAATCGAATCAGGAATATTCGTTTTTTTTTGTTTGAGTTTCTTTTTTTGGCTTTTAGTGTCTGCACATAAAATCAGATTATCTGGTCTATTTGACTTGAGTCGTGGTCAAGACTTTGAACATCAGGTTATTCGTTCTGAACTCTACCACCTGCTGATGGTATAAAATCGAGAATACAAAAAAACAAGGACAATCTTTTCAGTTTCATATCAGAGAGTCGGACTTATATAGAGATCTCGAACTTGTGTGACACAGTTAATTGGAATTTCCTTGGATTTTAACTGCCCTCAAGTGATTTAAACCAAAGCCATACTATGTGCTAAAATCTCTTTGCATATTGAGTTTTAAAGATTGCGTAAACGTGGACTGGGTTGTTACCAATTAGCCCCTCACGAGTTGCACACGAATCTTGAATTTTTATTAAACCAAGAATCTTTAATAATGCTCCTGTTCTTGGGTCTTTCCTTTCGGCTCTCTTGTTGTTAAGTGTGCTCGGTATGTGCCTGGAAAGTTAATTATTCAATTTTTCGAGTTGGTCTCTATTTCTCTATTCTAAGAGGTTTTTATAGAGAGATTTTGTAAATTAATCTTTCAGTTTGCTTCGAAATCGGTGTTTGTTGAAGTGCGGCATAGAATATTAATTCCAAGTCACCACACTTTTATGACACACAGGACAAAATAAGAGAAATGGTTTTGCTTACGAGAAACGAAAAGAACAGCACACCTGTTCTAATGTGGGTCAATAGGTGAAGTATACTGTAAAAAGTTAGTCCATTATTTGAAAACGGGGGTTTATTGTGCAATGGAAAATGTAAGGCTTTTTTTGAGACTTTCTTAATTCGATATACAGAGGGTTGTGCCTATTCAAAAATTATGCCTTGAAAATGTTCGTTGTTTGTAAGTAAGAGCTCTAAGAATGACTGCATGAAGTTATACACATTCAAATTCATGATAAGGATACTAAGCCTTCTGGCGGATTGGGTAAATTAGTTTAAATTGATTTATTTAAAGTTACTAGCTCTGAAATATGGGAAAGTTTTTAGTAAGCTGCAAGAAAGAAAAGAGGCAAGTAAACGAATATTTTTATTCTCATGTTCTGACTGGAACTGGAAGACTTTAAAACAGTGTATACATATTTAGATGGGAAGAGATCTTGGAGAAAATGTATTTTAAGTCCTGAAAAACACTCTACGGAAGCTCCTGTTAAAGACAAAGATGAAAACGAAATTTACAGCTTGAAGTCCTTCTTTTCAACTGCTGAAGTGCTGAAAGCTGCAACGAATATTTATCAATAGTGATATCAATTTTGCCTCCTGATATAGCTTCTTCGTTGGTACTATATTTTTAAATCAGGTGGTTGTGTTGTAGTCCATCAGTGCAAATGTGGACCAACTTAAGGCGGCACTACATTCCGGGGTCAACCAGGGCCTCAACCAACAAGCTTCTTTTCTTCTAGCAGGCTCAGTCCCTAGATAGCTGTCTCCATTTTGCATGCCAAGTTGGTTGAGGTCTACTTCCTTGCGTGTGCCACCTGTAACGCGGTTCTCCTCTACTACTCCTTTAAACGGGGTTGGATTCAAAGGCTTTTAGGGCTGGTGCATTGATGTCCTTCGCTCAAGGTGACCCAGCTATCTCCTCTCATATTGAAATGTTGACAACATATATTTGGGCTTGCCTTCAGTCACTGCTAAACCCATCTTCTTGGCTTTTATCTCAGTACTCACGAAAGCACGACTTAGGCGTGATGCCTTATTCGTCCAATTTATGTGAATTTATCGACAGCGTTAACGAGTTATTGAAAAAAACTTTTGAAAGATTTTGCCTCTAGTATTGATGTGATTGTTTCGCACTTTTCTTTCAAGAATGATGTTGAAGAAGTCGCATGATAACGTCTCGCCTTGTTAAAACCTTTTTGACATCAAAGCTATGGGTGATGTCTTTGCCAACCTTGATGGAGAAGAGTGCATTCTACATCGTCATCCTGCACAAATGAACGAGTTTGGGCTTGATGACAAAACTAGTCTGCTATAAAAAGCTCCTCCCCATATAGATACTTTCATACGCGGCCCTGAAATCGATGAAAAGGTGGTGTATATCGATTCAAAACTCCTGGGGTTTTTCCGAAAGCTGCCATAGTGCGAACATTTGGTCGATGGTGGACTTTCTTGGCCTTAAGTCACACTGATATGAACCTCTATCAGCTTGCTGACGAATGGCTTCAGGCGCTCAAATAGTACGGCAGAAAAGATCTTGTATGCGATGTTTAGAAGACTTATGTGTATATAGTTGGTCCAGTCCAGAGGATCAGGCACACAATTCTGAGGTTCGATTCATCCGGCATGATTTTCTCCGACCATATTTTGAAAATGAGCTGGCGCATACTCCTAACCAATTTATCGCCAGCCACTTTGAATAGCTCAGCCGCAAGGCTATCAGCTCTAGCAGGTTATTGGACTTAAGTTTAGATATAGCTATCTTTACTTCGTCGAGATCGGGTGGAAGAAATTGTTGGCCTACGTCGTTCAGGTTGAATGGTGCAATCTGCACGGTCGCAGTCTTCTGTTCGTCATCGCCGTTATACAATTAGCAAAACTGATAGTCCTTGCTGGCTATAGTTGGGGCCTTAT
The DNA here is from genome assembly GCA_963921185.1 of Dasysyrphus tricinctus. Classification (NCBI taxonomy): domain Eukaryota; kingdom Metazoa; phylum Arthropoda; class Insecta; order Diptera; family Syrphidae; genus Dasysyrphus; species Dasysyrphus tricinctus. The sequence continues at coordinate 25,561,387 of OY992532.1, read as the reverse complement.
AACCCTAGGAGATTCTTTTAATTTTTTGGTAAAACATCTAGAACTTCATTTCTGCAATGGCATCCCTCTATTTCCCCGATCACGCACTTCTCATGCTTTTTCTTTTCCCTTCTTAGAAGCTTATGTTCCTTTCTCCTCTTCTCTCCGTAGATCTCGTGAGCACTCTGGTCCTTCTATGAAGCGTTGATTGGTATATCTGCTGTTTGGCTACGTATTTGCCGACATTCTTCGTCGAACCAGGGGTTTCGCTCTGGTGTTTGTGCGAGGCTCACCACGTCAAAAGCGGCTTCTCTGATGGATTCGTGGCAATTCTTCCTCTGGTTCTCAATACTTGAAGTTGGTGGCATAGGACTATTTAAGAGGGTGCGAGAGACTCGTTCAACGTCAAATGTCCTCACAATATTTTCCTGATTTGGCTTTGGTCCGGGTATCCGAATTATTACCTTGGCTACAACGAGGTAGTGGTCCGAGTCAACGTTGGGTCCTCGAAAAATTCGGACACCATTGATACTGGAGAAGTGCCTTACTTCGATCGCAATGTGGTCAATCTGGTTGGCGGTTCATTGACCAGGAACTCACAATGTCTTTTTGTGTATATCGAGATACGGAAACTGCGTACTAGCTACCACAACGTTTTGCCCCACAGCAAAGTCAATTAACCTGAGTCCGTTATTGGAGTTTATGTCGTATAAGCCGATTGTGCGGTGCCACCAAAGACGTCTTCTCTCACTAGCTTGGCATTAGAATCACCCAAGACAACTTTAGTGTCAAAGCTAGGGCATTGCTCATATGGCTTGTCCAGGAGCTCGTAGATTTCTTCCTTGGTGCCGTCATTTTTCTCCTCTGTGTGGGCATGCACGCATAATGATGCTTATTTTGGCGAATTTAGCTTTGATGCAAATTGTCGTGTCGTGAGGCACTCGTTCAAATAGTTTAAACTCAAGACTTATTGCCTAAGTCAGCCCCTAACGACAAATCCATATCCAAAAAGAAGCTGCCCTTGTAGTCGGTAACATTCACCGTAGTAGATGTCACAATCTTTCAGTTTTCACTTGCCCAGCTCATCCCATCGCACTTCTTAGATGGCGATGATGTCTGCTTTGTAGCAGTCTGGGGACAGAACATTCCACGTGCAGATCCGAAGTTCGTTGGCCTTATTTCATTTTCTAGGTTCGTCAACAGTAAATCCGTCCGTATCCGAGGCTTGTTGTTGCGGCGCAACTAAAAACTACGTTACCTGCAAGTCACCCCGACGGCACGACCCCCATCCTTAAGGGCCAGACCCTTACACTTGGAACTTCAAGGGCTGGGAGCTGGATTGACAGCTCCTTATAGGCCTGAGCTCCGAATATGTCGTACCCCGTATAAGGTGTTCACTAAGGGCTTCAGCTTGACTAGAACCGTAGACGCCACCGTTGATTCCATCTGGGGAATTCTTCCGCTGCCACCTTGATAAGAGGAGAAGTGTCTTAGTGGGGCCACCTAAAAACTATTTTAACTGCTATTTCAGGATTGTCTGGAACTTTTATGGTATCACAGTGTGTTGCTAAACTTCTTCTTTAAATGAAATTCACTGGAGTTCAGTCTTGTCTCTGTTTATCTTCAGTCTCCATTTGATTTTGTAAATACCCCCATAGCAATTTCTCGTAAAGAAAAGGAGGCGTATGTGAAGGAGTTGTCTGCGTAGAGTCTCGTCTTTGTTCTTGGTATGTTGACTGGTTGACCAGTTGGTAGTTAAGCAGCAGGGGTCCGAGTCTTGATCCTTGTGGTACTGCAGTGCTAATTCCTTTTTTGTTTTTTATGCAGAAAGCACGCTATGGTCATCTTGTTGATAAGTATTTTATTCATTCATTATTCTCAGAGAACAAGTCGTCTAGCAACCAATACTTCGGCTGAAACCTTCAATAACCCGTGTAACGTTAATGCGTTACGGCAACGGTAACATTTTCCGGGCTACTGAAGAGATTATGGTTAGCGGGAAAACAGGAAGATTTTGTAGCTCTTAAAGAGTAGAAATAAATCTTGTCGCTTCTAGCTAACTTTTTGCTATTTCCAGTGATGAAACTGTCGGTCACTTTATTATTTTTTTTCAGGAGAAGTGAAGACATCAGTCAGTAGTGGCTTCGTTTAAGGTTTTTCTCACGGGTTTCCACTATTTTGTTAAAGTCAGGAAGGCGTAGGGGAGGGCAGGGCGTTCCTGAAACTTTCCTTGAAGTGGTTAACGAATGTTTAAACTTTCTCAGCAGGAGTTTTGGATATTTCTTGTCCGTGAAAAATGGTCACTGGCATTGAATACACTCTATTTCAGATTTTGAAATTTAGATCAAATTTGTCACTAAAATTTTAAACCTCTTGAACATAAGAGCAATTTATTTAGAAAAAAAAAAATCAGCCAAAGCGGAGTTAATGAGCAGATCTCCCACAATTTTTTGTTAAGTTTAAATTTTTTGGAAGTCAGTTTAAGTAGGTAGTAAGGTAAATTTTGCCTAATAATTTACTTCCTTGTACACTTAACTGCACTCATGTTCCGCTGCTGTATTGCTTCTGCACCACGTACCAACCAACCACTCTAAATTTAGTGTGTCGCATCATATAACCATTGCAGCAAAATGACATAAACTCTTGCACACCCTCTCCAACGCCCATTTATCCTTACTTCCAGCCATCCATCCATCCATCACAGTGAAGCAATGTTTATATTTTAACTACTACAAGCCTCCTTTGGAACCACTTCAACTTCCACATCCTCATCCTTTATAGTTTTGTAGTACCTACCAAACCAAAAACTACGACTATGTGCATGTATGTATGTACCTACATCCTAAGTAGAATGGTTTACTGGAACAACGTCTCGTAAATCCTCTATTATGCAGCAGATTTTTCATTTTGTGTTGCAAAGCGATTGAGAATGAATAGGTATCCATCCCCTAAAAAGTACGAGTAAGGACGAACAAGAAAAAATCTGTACTTGTACAGCAGAAGGTGGTGGTCCCCAAGTGGGATTCTAAATCAACACGTTACTACCTACCTATATACAGCTCAGCTAAGTTTCTGCTGAGTTTCTTCCACTTTCTCCGTTCTCTGCATCTCGTTCTCTCTCTGTCTTTACAAAGACTGCATGGGCATGCTGCTTTAATTTTCTCTTCAAGCTCATCGTATTTTCCTGTTTTCCTTTATTCATTTTAGATTAGAGAAAGAAGCATGGAAGCATAAATCTTGACAACGGACATGGCCACTTTGGCAAGATGGGGTTGTAGTTGTAGGTGTATTAGCTTCGGGGGCGAAGGCAGAGACGACAACGACGACGGCAATAAGACTTTTCTTTCTTTACAAAAAATTGCAGAACAGGAGTAAGTCAAAGACGTGTGAAAGTGTTTAGATTGGAATCGGGCGGAAGCTACAAAATTTCCTTCCTATACTTTGGAATGGGGAAAAAAGGACAATAAGAGGATGAGGACGTCTGCTACCAGGAACTACCTATAGTGTAGATATAATAGATGGTCTTTGCCGCAGTTGACTTGGATGGAAGCCAAATTGGGTCTATGTAAAGGCAATTAGTGCTATGCACGCTTTTCTATACCACTATCACATACTATACTCACAACTTCACAACCAAGGTGATGTTGCTGACTTCCTTTTATTTTTCATCTTTGTAAGAAGGTTTCTAAGTATATACCTATGTATCTCTATATCTCGTGCCCCGTTAGGCAGCTATATCATTTGAAAACTAACTTTTCAGATGAATGTCTTATTGTGTTGGAGTTTCGTATAGTTTATTACTGCAATTCAAGGCTTTACTTTTCCTACTTACAGGAGGTACATAATATTTTAACTTGAGTTTTTCTATATATTTTATGTGTTTGTGTAAATCTTAGACAAACTTGAATTTTTGTATTTTCTTATGGTTTATGAATTTACGCAAAACAGGGAAGTTAGGTTAAATAATTCTTGAAAGGCGCTGATATCTATTAAAGACCCAAAAAGTACTTATAGAAGTAACAAGCTCCATTAAAGTTCGATTTCGAAATGCCATTTTACATTAGATATTTTATTTTGAAATTTGAAAAGCAGCAAAGGATGTCAAACAGTAAGAAAAAATAATAATTTAACGCTCCATGCAGGTATGCAATAATTTGGATACAAGTCATGATCGAAATATTTTAAAGAAAAATTCCTACTTCTATAAAGTTTTTTTATATTTCATACGAAGCCTTATGTAGTTATTGATTTAAATATAAGAAGGTTTTATAATACAATTTTTTTTTTTTTTTTAATTACTGTGCACGGCTGGGGGGGCGGTGGCGCACGTGGTGGCCGCGTTGGGTGGAACGTGCCGCCACGCACGCCACTCTGCACCACCGCCACCGCCACCGCCCCCCCGACCACGCGCAGTAATTTCTAAATTCAATTCCCACAAAAAAAAACTCTTACCTTGCCAAAATATTCAACGTAAATTATTAAAAGCTGCCTTAGGCAACCTTGTGGCACAACTTTAAAAGTTCCGTCCATTCAATAACGCCTGTTTCCACGATTCCCACGATTGGGGGCTTGTTTCATTGCATACTTTTGGGGATTTATTTCATTGTGAAATTACACCCCAACTTGAAGATGAATGAAGTCCCCAAAAATCGATGAAATAGATTCCCAATTTTGGGGACTTCTTTCATTTGCAAGAACTTCCCAACTTCATACAAATTTTGGGGAATTATTTCATAAGGGAGTTATTTCACGGATCCAAAAATACTTGTTCCGAAACAACAACAAGTCTCAAATACGGATGATTTTAATGTTGATGACCCCAGCAAATGAAACAAAAACAACGAGTTTCAAATCCGCATGTGGAATAAACAACCCTTATAGAACACACATAGGCGAAAAATTAGTGGAGACTCTGGATAGGCTTAAGGCTGCTGTTACAGCTACCCAGAAAGTGCGATGGGATGGAGAGGGCATACAAAGGATGAAGTTGTGTGATATCTACTACGGAAAGTGCTATAACGAACACGGTCAGCACCTTGTTGTGGGTTTGTGATAAAATGAAGACCTAGGCAAGAAGTCTTGGCCTTTAAAATTGTATGCAAGCGCCTGGTCACAATCCAATTCAAAGGCAAATTCAATACGCCCACCGAAAAAGAGAGAAGACTCAACCAAAGAAACATTCTTCGATCTCCTCAAAAACACATACGATATGTGCCGAAGTTAGACGGACGACTTACCTACTCGTATTCTGGAAGACTTCACCGAAAGATAAGTAAGATGACCCCATACTCTGTATGACGAAACTTCCCATAAAGGACTAGGATGGTGGTTATGTCAGCATAGCTAACACTCATTTCCAATCATCATCACATAGGGATAGATGACAGACATGCTTTCAGTACCTTGGATGTTCAAACGTTCCGAGGGTAAACATAGACTCGCATCAGTAGTACCTCAAGTTCGAATGCGAATATCCACGATGCTACAATGCCAAACAGATGCTGTAAAAAGATCCAGAATCTTCGCAGACCACGTCTCTCTTAAGTCTTAATCTATCAGCAGCCACCACTCTCTCTTTATCGATTTAAAATCGCATTATGATACCGTGGATAGAGACGAATCAGAGTAATTTCTTATCTCGGCTCGGCATCCCTGCCAAGCTCATCCCCTGGTGCACGATGACGATGGAAAATTCTCATTGCTCCGTCGGAGTAAGAAGTCAGTAAGAAGAGAATATACATTTGATGTTGAGAAAGGTTTAACACAAGGTGACGCACAGTGCGTCGACCAGTGGACAAAAATCAAAAAATCAAAAATGCAATTTTGTTCTATTATGCTCTGATTCGGGTCAAGCACATGTTGAATAACTGTCATTTAATGTTTTTTTGTTGTTTGTTTCTTTTAGATGATAGATAAGCGGAATTGTTTAAACCATATAAGGTAATAAAAGTCAGAGTATTGTTGTGAAACGCGATTTTGTGTGAAGTGATTTAGCTGGTGAAAGAAAAGTAATTGAAGAAAATTTTTTTTTGGCAGTGATTATTAATAATGGATTCATTTAGAGCTGCAATGACTAATTTTATTTGGTTTTTGAAATAATTTGTAACTTAAGTGAATTATTGAAAAAAATCATATTTTTAAGGCATTTATTTCACCTTGGTTAAGCTTTTAAAAAAAGTTTAGCAAAGTGTAGCAGAATTTTTAGTGTCATTACATTGTCTTATAATTTTACTTTGCGAAAATGCAAAGTTTTCATGCTACTTTTTGCTAACCTTCAAAATATTCAACTTTTTGTAGAACAAGGTCAAACCTTTAAAAATCAAAAAGTTGGTAAAAAATGAATTTCTTTTGATAAAAAATCATGAGTTGAAGATATTTTAACATTTAATTTGAATGAATTGAAGAAAAATAAATGTCCTTTTAAAATTAAAAATGATTTAAAGTCCAAAATTAAGTTTGTTGACTCAAACCTTGAACGACAATGGAAACAATGTTCAAGCAATCATGCTCTTTTCAAGAAGCGCCATGAAGCTTGGCTTAAAAATAGATTTACATTTCCTGATAGCATTTCAACCTATCTGCAAAATGTGTCGCCTTTTGATGAACCAGGAACTAGTTAGGGAAGACCCCAAACACCATTTTCAGAAGCGTCAAAAACACGAAAAAACGAAAAATTGTGAAACTTTTAGCTCTTCAGTTGAATTGGACAACTGAAGAGCTGAGGTTCGCAACCAACGAAGATATTTTTACAGTCCTGCTTCTCAGATCTGATCCTTTGATTTCAAATTTAAGAAAAAAAAAATATCTAAAATTATCGAAGGAAGATCAAGAAGAAATTGCACAATATACATACATATACAAAATACTGAATGGGTTGACAAATCTTTGGCTGCGCTTACTTTTTTATCATTAAAGATTTTGAAAATAGAACTCCGATTTTTGATTTTTTAAAGAAGAATTGTTCATTTTTATGCACAAATTTATATTTTTTGGTCTTTTTATTTGTGTTGTCAGAGTTTATCTAAAAAATATTATTTTAAAATCATGTATTTGTGAAGTATTGTTCACGATTTAAAAAAGGCGTGGCAGAGGGCGAATAACGTTAACAATATTTTGTGTTTTTCAACTCACTAACTAATTCAAATTTCCAAAATATTATTCAAATCTTACAAGCGGTTTATTAGAAATAAACAATATAAAAAAGTGGGCGTGGCAGTGGGTGGATAGGGTCCACACCATTTTTTGTTTTTGAACTCACCTAGAAAGTCAAATTCTCTAAATTTTATTGAAATCGTGCAAACAATTCTTAAGATATAAACCATATTCAAAAGTGGGCGTGGCAGGGGGCGTGAAAATTTCGTTAGATTTTATAAAATATCTTTTTTATTACATTTGCAATAATTTTTTTTTGCAAAGTCAACTTAGTTTTGGAAAATTGATTTTTGTCCACCATCTCCATACAATCGACGCACTGTGTGACGCGACGGGTTATCATGTAACCTATTTAACATAGTTCTTGAAGCAATTGTACGCAAATCGCAAGTCAACACCGCTGGTAGAATTTATTAAAAGTCTATTCACCTTCTTGCGTATGCAAATGGCATAGACATTATCGGCAGAACTAAACGAGCTGTGGTTAGTGTATTTGCCAGTATTGATTCGGAGGTGGCAAAAATGAAGACAAGACGAAACATACCCCATGAACGAGAAAGGAATCTCAATATCATCGACTCGGGCAAAACGTCATTATGATGGATAGATATAACTTCGTCCAGGGCTTTGTCTACCTGGAATTCATTATAACCTCACAAAATGACAGTGACATAAGTGAAGAGATCAAACAAAGAATCAATCTTTCCAATCGCTGTTTTGTCGGGTTAAGAAGGCATTTAAGAGATTTTCTATAAGACCTTAATTATTTCCGTCCTGCCGTGTATATGTCAGAAGTAAGGACCCTAAGAGATTCGGATGAAAATTTGCTTGGCTGCCTTTTGAGGAAGATTCGTCGAGTTATTTTTAGATCGGTCCTGTGTGTATTGAAGGAGTCTGGAGAAGAAGATTCAACGATAAGCTTTACGGACTGTATAGTGACATCGATCTGGTCAAAAAGCTGATAATAAAGTGGCTGAGATGGCTGGGGCACGTGGAGCCTATTTACACCAACGGACCAGTCCGACGAATCTTCAACTCCAATCTTGATGGTCTACTAAGCAGAAGTATACCCCCAACAGGTGGTGCACCAAAGTGGGAAATGACCCCAACCAGATTGCTGTGCGTAACTGGAGTTAGCTTGCTATAGGGATAAAACTGGTTGGAGAGGTTTGTTTGTTGTGTTGAAAATGTAGTCAATCCTGGAATGAGCGCCATCAAAAGTAAGTAAATAAGTAAACCAAGAAGCAGAAGCATAAGCCTACAACTTCCAGACGGATCCAGTTTATTTGCCAAACATAGTGTCAAGTCACACCTTTACCTGGATGCTGTGATTTAAACCATACTCACAGGCTATACTCAAAAAGTGAACTTTGGGTTACATACATCGTCCTTCTTATTTAAAAGCAACTTCTGCGACCAGTCACCAGCTTTAGCTTCCCATTAATATCCAAAACAGATATGAAGAAACTGCAAATGATTGAAAAGAAAATCATGAGTAGGTATCTGTACTGGGTTTTTCTTAAGTTGATCATCATCAGCAGAAAAAACACTTCAAAACAAGAAACTCTACTCTGAAGATTAGATATTAAGGGATAGTTTTCAGTTCAGGGTTGACTCTGAGTTGAATCAGAGTTAGCTAGTCCTGAAAACAAATTAAACACGAGTCAACTCAGGAACAGTTTTTAAGTTAAGGATTAACTTTATCTTTAAGCTGTCAAAAATTTAGTGTCATCGATGTGCGACACTATGGATATCACCCTTCTAAGCCTTTTACGTATCGGGATTCCACCAAAATGGAATTGCACTGCCAATAACTTTCACTATCCAAAACAAAATGGTGCCATAACCTGACAGGCCCTCAATTTAGTCAATTGCCTGAAAGACATGCTCAGGTTAAGCCCCGAGACTACGATGGTCTAGCACTGAAAAACTGGCCCTAAGTCCTCTGGGCAAGTGCTTAATGCTTCTGCAAGGAAACTAGTCTGTACATTATGCCCATTTAACAGCTGCTGGAAATGCCTCTTCAATAAGTATGTCCCATTTACTTTCCCATGTGCTTCCGGTGATAAGTACCTACCTTACCTAAACTGATTTGGAGAGCATTCTGGTTGGGTCGGGAAGATTACATAATTCCGAATGCTTAAATCCCGAATGGCCAAAAAATTCCTAATGGAAAATCCTGAATTGAGCTGGGAGGCTAGGTTACGCCCTCTTTTTTCTACGTAGGAATAACTAAAATTTTCTTTGTGCCTTTTTGCTTTGCGCTGGCAGCAAATTCACATGTACATCTTCTGTCACCTGTTTCAATTTCAGTTCATCATGGTTTGAATACCTGGGAAGGTCCAGGTTGTTTTCTGAATCCTTAACCTCGGAAACCTAGTGATACTTATTACCGCACTCGTTGCTTTCTGAATCCCTAACCTCGGCAATCTTGTGCTACTTATCACAGTATTCAAATTTAGTACCATCTTTTGGACATATAAATAACGTGTGTGAAGTTGGCATAACATTTTTGAGCTAGGCCAATGGGACCATGGCAGGAATTTGCAGTTTTTTTGCATTTTTTATGCATTTCTATTCCTGATTTTGCAGTTCACCAAATAGTGGGTGTAATCGACTGTACTGCTAACTTCACTGTGAAGTTAGCAGTGCCTATGCTTTTCTCAGCAACCGGGCTAGCTAGGAATCTGAAATAAGGCTCTGAATTTGCAGTTTAATTTGCAGTTCCAGAAAAGGAAAAAAACAAATTTCTAAATCCTTACATAAAAAAAAATTCATACTGTACTGCTAACTTCACTGTGAAGTTAGCATAAAAGTCCTTTTCTCAGCAACGGTGATACTCAGAAATTTGCAGTTAGGCTCCAAATTTGCAGTTTAATTTGCAGTTCAAGAAAAATTAATGTCCAAATTTGTAAGTCCAAATTTGAAAAAAAAATCGAATAAATTCATTTTTCACTGTTAACGTCACTGTGAAGTTAGCAGTACATACCCTTTTCTCAGCAACTGAGCCACCTAGAAAATTGCAGTTTAGGTCCAAATTTGCAGTTTTTCATGTACTTCAAGAAAAAACTAAGTTCAAATTTGTACGTCCAAATTTGACAAAAAAATCGCAAATTTTACTTTGCACTGTTAACAACAGTGTGAAGTTAGCAGTACATACCCTTTTCTCAGCAACTGTGCTAGGTAGAAAAGTGCAGTTAGGGTCCAAATTTGCAGTTTTTCATTTACTTCACGAAAAATGCAGTTCAAATTTTGAAGTCAAAATTTGGCATTAAAATCGAAAAATTCAATTTGCACTGTTAACGTCAGTGTGAAGTTAGCAGTACATACCCTTTTCTCAAGAACTGAGCCAGCTACAAAATTGCAGTTAAGGTCCAAATTTGCAGTTTTGTATGCACTTCAAGAAAAAACTAAGTTCAAATTTTTAAGTCAAAATTTGACAAAAAATTCGAAAAATTCAGTTTGCACTGTTAACGTCAGTGGGAAGTTAGCAGTGCATACCCTTTTCTCAAGAACTGAGCCAGCTACAAAATTGCAGTTAAGGTCCAAATTTGCAGTTTTGTATGCACTTCAAGAAAACACTAAGTTCAAATTAAAAAGTCCAAATTTGACAAAAAATCGATTAAATTAATTTTTCACTGTTAAAATCACTGTGAAGTTAGCAGTACATATCCTTTTCTCAGGAACTGAGCAAGCTAGAAAATTGGAGTTGGTGTCCAAATTTGCAGTTTTCCATTTACTTCAAGAAAAAACTAAGTTTATATTTTTAAGTCCAAATTTGACAAAAAATTCGAAAAATTCACTTTGCACTGTTAACGTCAGTGTAAAGTTAGCAGTACATACCCTTTTCCCAAGAACTGAGCAAGCTAGAAAATTGTAATTGAGGTCCAAATTTGCAGTTTAATTTGCAGTTCAAGAAAAATTATTGTCCAAATTTTTAAGTCCAAATTTGAAAAAAAAATCGAAATCGAAAAAATGAAATTTAAGTTGAGCTGAATGCATTCAAACACGGAAAAGGCTAGTTCAGCAATCATTATCTATGTGAGTGACATCTATTGTGGTTTTTCATTCAACCATTTCAGATTTGGTGGTCAGATCATAATTTTTTAGTGGTAAATAGAACACAAAATGAGATTTGATTTGCTTTTGCAATTGTGTTAGTGACTATTTTTCTATTGATGAATTTGTCCAACAAACACCACCTTCTTATCGAAAGTAAACAACACTGCGAAATGCCGAATGCAAACTAATACGTTCAGATTTATGTCAGTTTATTTTGGTGTGTGTGCAAATGCGTGTGAATCTAGCTAAAAATTGAGATTTGAAGAATCGACCTGAGATCGAAAAAAAAATCGATTTTTTTGGTTGAATGGAAAGCAAAAGTTGATCTCAGGTCGAAAAAATCAGAAAAAAGTCGACTTTTTTGGTCGAAAGGAAAACCACATTTGAATCAGTTTTATAACTGTTTATTTAGATGTAGCTGTGTTTAACTTTTCCGAAAAAGTAAAAGTTAAAGGCCTAACTACATTCATTTCACTTTTGTACAAAAGTGCAAAAGTGAAAAATACAAACATATGCTAGAAACACCTTTCTTCACAGTGATGTTAACAGTGAAAAATGAATTTAATCGATTTTTTGTCAAATTTTGACTTAAAAATTTGAACTTAGTTTTTTCTTGAAGTGCATGAAAAACTGCAAATTTGGACCTTAACTGCAATTTTGTAGCTGGCTCAGTTCTTGAGAAAAGGGTATGTACTGCTAACTTCACACTGACGTTAACAGTGCAAATTGAATTTTTCGATTTTAATGCCAAAATGAAGTAAATGAAAAACTGCAAATTTGGACCCTAACTGCAATTTTCTAGCTGGCTCAGTTCTTGAGAAAAGGATATGTACTGCTAACTTCACAGTGATGTTAACAGTGAAAAATGAATTTAATCGAGTTTCTTGTCAAATTTTGACTTAAAAATTTGAACTTAGTTTTTTCTTGAAGTGCATACAAAACTGCAAATTTGGACCTTAACTGCAATTTTGTAGCTGGCTCTGAGAAAAGGGTATGCACTGCTAACTTCCCACTGACGTTAACAGTGCAAATTGAATTTTTCGATTTTAATGCCAAATTTTGACTTCAAAATTTGAGCTGCATTTTTTCGTGAAGTAAATGAAAAAGTGCAAATTTGGACCCTAACTGCACTTTTCTACCTAGCACAGTTGCTGAGAAAAGGGTATGTACTGCTAACTTCACACTGTTGTTAACAGTGCAAAGTAAAATTTGCGATTTGTTTGTCAAATTTGGACGTACAAATTTGAACTTAGTTTTTTCTTGAAGTACATGAAAAACTGCAAATTTGGCCTTAAACTGCAATTTTCTAGGTGGCTCAGTTGCTGAGAAAAGGGTATGTACTGCTAACTTCACAGTGACGTTAACAGTGAAAAATGAATTTATTCGATTTTTTTTTCAAATTTGGACTTACAAATTTGGACATTAATTTTTCTTGAACTGCAAATTAAACTGCAAATTTGGAGCCTAACTGCAAATTTCTGAGTATCACCGTTGCTGAGAAAAGGACTTTTATGCTAACTTCACAGTGAAGTTAGCAGTACAGTATGAATTTTTTTTTATGTAAGGATTTAGAAATTTGTTTTTTTCCTTTTCTGGAACTGCAAATTAAACTGCAAATTCAGAGCCTTATTTCAGATTCCTAGCTAGCCCGGTTGCTGAGAAAAGCATAGGCACTGCTAACTTCACAGTGAAGTTAGCAGTACAGTCGGTTACACCCACTATTTGGTGAACTGCAAAATCCGGAATAGAAATGCATAAAAAATGCAAAAAAACTGCAAATTCCTGCCATGGTCCCATTGGCCTAGCTCAAAAATGTTATGCTAACTTCACACACGTATATAAATATTTATTGTTTCAATGTTTGGTCATTAAATAAATTGGTTTGTCAAATATAACAGTAAGTTATTAGTCTTTCGAGCTTGCAGAGTCTTATTTCGGTTTTTCTTATTCTGGGGTTGATTTAAACTTCAGAAACTTCCTTCTCTTACCCTTTTTTCCTTACAAAAAATTTACGTATCAGAGTTATAAAACTTTGTTTACTCTGTCAGTTCGCGTTAATTTCCCAAAACTACGAATTTCTACGAATTAAGTCCAAAGTTTATCTAAAATAATAAAATTGTATTCAAATTCCTAGAAATTTGTATAGTTTCGCAAAGAACACGAACAGACTTAATATAAACGAAAAATTAGCAAGATATTTTTCTTTTATTTTTTTTGTGATTTCCTTATGGTAATTTCGTCACTTTCATCAGCAGTATCAGATTAACTTCACTAAACAAACATGCTTTTCTGATGGGGCAAAATTGCTACCGTTAACACTATTAAATTTCACTTAATACCACCTTCTGTTCTATCACGATTAATATTTCAAAGGTGTTCTTGAAAACTTTAAGTCATAAAATAAAGACACCCAACACGCCTTAAGTTAAAACACCTTTTACTCCACCCTTGGACGAAGACGACGACCGAGGACGACGCCATGCTCATTTGCCAAAGGGTTGGTGGTTGAAAAGTTAATATTTCACAAGTCATTCCATCATCAGTTGTTAGTATTGTATACAAAAGACAATATCGGCTTTTCCATCCCTCAACAATAACTCACACTCTCTAACTCTCGGCTTCATCTTGGCTATTATACAAAACTTGCCCACATTTTGTCTGTTTGTGCTTGAGGTTTCCATTCTAACCCGGTAGTAGATAGTTAAAGTTGTACAAGAGATTAGTAAACTAGCTTTTGAGTCCTGATATAGCTGAAAGGACATCGACGCGGAAGTAAAAGAGAAAGACAGAGAAGAAGAAGAAGTCTTCGTTTGTTGGGACAACAAATGGTTTTGGCACGTCAACATGGTGAGTGATATTATTAAAATCAACCCCCTCTCTGCTGTCTAAGGAAACAATTAAATTCGAAAAATGGGTCTACAATAAAGTAATGTAGTGTGCCAACTTTTTGTATACAAATAACCTGACTGAGACAAGTTTGACATTCAAACTGATTGCGGTGAGTAAGATAGTTTCTAGCAAGTGTGTATACAATGTTCATGTCAAGCCTTGGAACAAATAAACATACACCACACATCATTGCATAAACCAAAGAATATTATTTGTAATTAAATTTTCATTTTCAATCTCGAGCTATTTTCATTTATGTATTTATTCAAGGAATAATGTTCTATTTGTTTGTTATTTTACACGTCTTCATGATGCTTACTCCAGTTCAGTATCTACTTGGGGATATATTTATAGGTACATAATCTCCAGAGCAACTTGTTACAATTCTTGACGGTTACATAAAAACAAATTTTACTAACATTTTCTGACTACATAAAAATTTACATAATTCCATCATCTTCGTTGGGATATATAGAGGTTAGGACATCAGGCACCTTCAAACAGTGAAGCACTATTATACCAACTTGGATTTTTGATCCCTTGGGAGAGTACACTTGGAAAAATAAATTATTCGAAATAGTTGAAATATGGCTATGCCATCTGCCAGAAAGATTAAAAAACGCAGTATACTATAAATCTAAAGGGTCATCCAAAGTTATTTTTGATCTGTCAAAATTCAATTATTTTTGATATTTAAGTGAGCATTAAAAGGTTATTAATAGATAAGTTCAGATTTTGCTGATTGAGTTGACCTTTAAATACATGAACAAGATTAGTTTCGTTTAAGTTCGTGGCACTACACCCTTCTTACAGGACCAAACTCAGGTGGTTTTTGACCCTCCTCTAACTTCAGCACCAATAAAATCAGACGCTTCAAATTTTTAGTATTTGCTGAGATGATCAAACACGGCGGCTCACCAAATTTCAACTCTTAAGTATTTGTTAATTCCTGAGATATTAGAACTTCAAAAATTGCTAGGACCGTAACTGACTCACTTGCTCGTGTCATGATAGATCAGCAAAGTTATGGAGCACTTCCTAAAACCGTAGAACCTTGTAACTTTGCACAACGATTACGCTAGTTCTTGTGCATACAAAGGAAACAATCTAAAATCTGGAATTTACTATTCAGGGGGCGTCTCATCCACCCACTTCCTCAAAAATTCTTGTAAATCATGTGGAGCACTTCCGATTAATGTAGAACGATGAAACTCGGTAGAGTAGTAGGGCTTCAAGAACATTCCAAAAAAAAATGAAAATTTGAGATTTTTCATTCAGGAGGGCGCAGCATTCACCAATTTTCTCAAAAATTTGTATAAATTATTAGAAGCTCTTCAGACTATTTTAAAATGATTAAAATGGGTAGAGCGGTGGGGCTTGAAGAACATTCAAAGAAAAAAGTCGCATATCTTGAATTTAGGGGATGGACTTCTACCCACTTTACTACGAATGTTGTTAATGATATGCAACTTTTGACTGACGTAGAATTATGAAATTTGGTAAAGTAGTACAGGACTGTGACATTAACCTGGCAAATTAAATCTTAGCAAAAAGGAGTGAAATCAAAACAAAAACATAAATCACGTCACGTGCATTCTTATTTGTGCTACATACCATTTTGGCTTCTGATCCCCAATGAAATGTTTTCGAGTTCGAATTCCAATGACAACTAAATTATCTTCCATAATGAGCCTCATTAAGCATCTTTAAAAGGATTCGGATAGAGACGCTATGACGAGAGATTTGACATAACTATTTTTACTGATGGCTCAAAGATGGTGTGTGATATTGGTTCAGGAATTAATATTTTCTGAGTCTCCTTATATCTCCAGGTTTTTCAAGGTAACCAGCTTTGCTAGTGTATTTAATGGTAAATTACTGATAATTGGAGAAGTATGCAAAATAATAAAACAAGACCCACACCAGAATCAAAATACGGCCATCTTATCAGAGACATTCCCTAAATTCATCCAGCGATGTCGAGATAAGATAAGTGAGTTTAAATTTGTATTGCAAGCTCACTCTAATCTGGGTATCAGATCACAGTACCATTGGGGAAAATGAAAGGTATGTACCTGGTCAGAAAAGATTCAGCCCTAGATAACTCACTTGAAGAAAGTGTCGCAATTCCGTTCATATATTTTTTCAACGCAACGGTTCAGCCAACTGAGCTATGTATTTCCCGGAAAATTTGGGGCCTCTTTAATATCCCGAAAAATTTATCTGATTTGCAGACTCAGGCAAGACATGGCCATAAGGTTCATTGCAACTTGTACTGAACACTGGTCAATAGGAGAACAGGAGGTAAAGTTGGGTACTCCTTACAATACTAAATGTCGTAGTAATGGGGATCAGCAAAAAAAAAGAGTCCTGTAAAAGTCCTGCTATGGCCAGAATTAAAATTTAAGCACAATTACTTGAAAATCTTTGTTTTGATAACTTGTATCAATTTTTTGAACTCTTAACAAACATCAGTTGTTTTTGAATCATGTTCTCCATCAATTTCCTGAGACCACGAACAAGCCGACTACCGACTTTTTAAGGGAGCTCATGGTGAACTGAAACGAACGCAGTGAACGTATGAAATCACAGTTGGGTTGACTGCGTTTCTGTACCATTCTACCAGCATTATTCCAGATGCCAATTCCATTGGTTTGGTAATTTGAGTGAGTGCTTAGATGTTAGATCCATCCCCTAAGGATTCTTCAAACATGTTTAAAATTTAATAGCATTAAAGTTTTTAGTTTAAAATAACAGTAATTTCCACAACAAAATGATATCGTCCCCTCCACCAACGTATTTACTTGAATGGAGAAATTATGGTGCATTTTAATTCCATCCGTTATTATATTTTTTTGTATTTCTTATGTTTATTATATTGCCTACATCCAATACAAATTCCAATAAAATAGGGAGATAGGACAAAAATCTAAATTTCACTTTTCACATTGTCAAACTTATGAACAAGTGTCTTGCCACTGTTTTTTTAAAACTCAATTTGATCAATGTTGAAACAACTTGTGCTGCGCTTTTTGCTTTCTAGTCGAGGTTTTGTTTGCAATTTTGAAGGAAAAATACTAAACTTCATTTTAATTGGTCTTATAACCTCATAAAAAATACTTTATAAGAAACGAAATATAGCATACAAATTGATATGGTGGCAAGATTGAAGGTATAAGCCCTTGGTAGCAAGATCACAGGTATAAGCCCCCGGTGGCAAGGTTACAGGTTTAAGCTCCTGGTGGCAAGATAACAGGTATAAGCCCCTGGTGGCAAGATCGTAGCTATAGGCCCTAGTCGCAATATTAGCTAGGATTACGCAAGTGCCAAAGTCCCAGCTATAAAATAACTAGATTTACGCACTAATAGATCACAGATACTGAAGCCCCTGGTGAATTCGTCATTTTTAGAAGTAGCGTTGGGTATAGCGATGTTGGTCGTTATGAATTAAAGTAGTAAGCCATGTAACACCTCGTTTCAAACTTAAAATGATAACAGTGATTTGGCTGGATGGACTTCCAAAACTAAAAAAAAACATGTGACTGCAAAAGTTAGGAGCTGGGCGTATAGGACAAATAAGAATTCACGTGACGACATGTTAATAAAGATTCAAGCTCAATTTTGTGGGTTCACTGGTCAAGCTTTCATACATTTTAAATTTGTGATTAAGTAAGTATTTAAGAGAAAACTTGCCAAGTAAATCCACCAAATTTTAATCAGTTATCATTAATTACCAAATTTCTGTCATGATTTGGAATTGTTTCGATATTACTCTACTTAAGATATTTGATATTAAACTTCATGAACTTAAAACTTGGCATATATTTTAGATCTCATTACTTTTTTTGGCTGACTTTTTACGCACAGGTTTCTTGTACACATAAGAACTTGGCTCCTTTTTTAACATTTATGTTTTTGTTGTGATTTCACTCCTTTTTGCAAAGATCTATTTTGCCAGGTGAAAGTCAAGCCCTACCGCTCTACAAAGTTTCATAATTCTACGACAACCGAAAGTGCTCCATACAAATAATAGCAATTCCGATAAAGGGGGTGGATGGAACCTCCCCCCCCCTGAATGGACAATTCCAAATTTTCGATTTTTTCCTTTCTAAGTACTTCAAGTCCTACCGACCTATCAATTTTCATCGTTCTTCAACAATCGGAAGTGCTCCATATAATTATAAGAATTTTTAAGAATGTGGGTGGACGCCACGCTCCCTGAATGCAAAATTCCAATTTTTCAATTTTTTTCTTTCTAAGTACCTTAAGTCCTACCGACCTACCAATTTTCATCGTTCTTCAACAATCGGAAGTGCTTCATATAGTTTCTAAGAATTTTTAAGAATGTGGGTCGATGCCACGCCCCCTGAACTGAAACTCCCAATTTTTGATTTTTTTTTCTTCTAAGTACTTCAAGGCATACCGACCAACCAATTGTCATTGTTCTACAACAATCGGAAGTGCTTCATATAATTTATAAGAATTTTCGAGAATGTGGGTGGATGCCACGCCCCCTGAACTGAAACTTCCACTTTTTCGATTTTTTTTTCTTCTTAGTACTTCAAGGCCTACCGACCTACCAATTTTTATCGTTCTACAACAATCGGAAGTGCCGCGAACATGGCTGGGCACTACCGTGCCCTTTGATTCCTACTGGGCTATAGCTCCAATCACTTATTTCTCCGAAAGAAATGAAGTAAAACCGTTGTGCTTGGTTTTAACTTCTAAGCAACCCTAGAAACTTATCAATACAAAATCATACTAAAGAAAATTAATACAAAATCGTCATTCTTAACTATTCGTTGGATTAGATCTACCTATATTTTATTTAAAAAAGAAGGACGTTAACGAACGAACCGGATAAGCAGACTGGTTTTGTTTGTATTTGATAGCATATGGATATCTCAATGACCAAGGTTTCAATATTTTATGAAATGCGGAAGCCGGTAGGTATGTAAGTTAATCCGTTGCTAGATATCTGACTATAGACCACCAAACCGGAGTGAATGACGTTTTTGTATTTGATGGGTATCAATTTTCCTTCCGTGACCAAAGTTTCAATCTTGTACCGATGAGAGGTCAAAATATCTGTTGGCCGTTGCTATGTAGGTCTCGGTCTTAAAGCCAACTTTGAAATTGTCTTGAGATTTTTTTCACTGTGTAGGTAGAATAAAAAAAAATAATAAACACATAACAACAAAACATAAAACATGCAAACAAGAACTTCAAAGAAATAACTGATGAAAAACACAACAAGTCGACAAAAACAACTTTTTTTCAACAGTGTATAGAGCAAGAAGATGATGGTGATGAAGATAAGATGAAGTAGAATGTCAATTTTATGATGACAGCTTATAGAAAGTGAGTGAGAGCCCGAAGGATTCAGCATCAGCACTGCGGTAATATGACTTTAAAAAATAATATTAACATTGTTTTTCTCATATTTTTTGTTTCGGGTGCTTTGTCTGATGATATCCGGCATTTTGTCGGGAATTTATCGATAACATCCTTCCCTTAATATAGGACAAGGACGGACGATGACGATTTTATAGAATAGAGTCTTTTGATGATAGAACACCAGCAGCAGCAGCGGCAGCGTCTGACACACCATGGTGCAAGGAATATTTTATGATATTGACTACTGTTGTAGGTACTGGATGGGGCTGGTAGGAAAGTTCGAAATAGAGATGATTCGTGGTGATATTGATAAAGATGATGTGGATGATGAAAATGATTGTATAGGGCCGCTTCGGTTATGACGATGTATAAATTGGAATATATTTTTTATAGATATATGTATCGACAATTTGAAAATATAAAAGAATATAAGATAATAACTAGGGGGAAATATCGAAAATTGAAATTGAAGGAATTTTTCTTCTATGTTTAACATGTTTCAACACTTCTTTCAATCATTTTTATGAATAATAGCTTAGGGAGGATATTACTTAAAAATATGTGAATTTGTAGTGATATAATCAATACGTTACCTATGTATAAACGTTACAAAAAAAAATTTAGAAAAATTAAGAAATTTTTTCATTTTAATAATTTTAAGTGTTTTCTTAGGAAATATTTATATCGTGAAATCTACCACAAAAGATGATATGATATTGCGTGTTGCATGTTGCATGTTTCATGTTGCATGTTGCATGTTGCATATTGCGTGTTGCATGTTGAATGTTGAATGTTGCATGTTGTATGTTGCATGCTGCATGTTGCAGAAAACTATCATCATATAAAACTATACTGATAGAAAACTATCATGATAGAAAACTATCATGATAGAAAAGTGTCATGATAGAAAACTATCATGATAGAAAACTATCATAATAGAAAACTATCATGATAGAAAAGTGTCATGATAGAAAACTATCAAGATAGAAAACTATCATAATAGAAAACTATCACGATAGAAAACTATCATGATAGAAAACTATCATGATAGAAAACTATCATGATAGAAAATTATCATTATAGAACACTATCATGATAGAAAACTTTCATGATAGAAAACTATCATGATAGAAAACTATCATGATAGAAAACTATTATGATAGAAAAGTGTCATGATAGAAAACTATCATGATAGAAAACTATCATAATAGAAAACTATCATGTTAGAAAAGTGTCATGATAGAAAACTATCATGATAGAAAACTATCATGATAGAAAACTATCATGACGGAAAACTATCACGATAGAAAACTATCATGATAGAAAACTAACACGATAGAAAACTATCATGGTAGAAAAATATCATGATAGAAAAGTGTCATGATATAAAACTATCATGACAGAAAACTATCACGATAGAAAACTATCATGATAGAAAACTATCATGATACAAAACTATCATGATACAAAATTATCATGATAGAAAACTATCACGATAGAAAACTAAAATGATAGAAAACTATCACGATAGAAAATTATCACGAAAGAAAACTATCACCAAAGAAAACTATCATGATAGAAAACTATCATGATAGAAAACTATCATGATAGAAAAGTCATGATAGAAAACTATCATGATAGAAAACTATCATGATCAAAAACTATCATGATAGAAAACTATCATGAGAGAAAACTATCATGATAGAAAACTATCAAGATAGAAAACTATCATGATAGAAAATTATCATGATAGAAAAGTGTCATGATAGAAAACTATTTAATTTTAATTTTAGCTTAATTAAAGTATATGACTTAAAAATAAGTAACAAGAAATCTTAAAACTATGAACTAAAATAACTTAATGATAATTAAAAAGAAATTAAGGATGGAATGTGGGAGAAGAAAAGAGATAGTTACTGGAGAGCATTCTTAAGGGTGATTTTAGAGCTTTTTAGGTCAAATAAGCTTGAATTGTTGGCTTTTCTTAGCATTCTTGTGAGTGGTTCATTTTTGCCATACTCGGTTCGGTGAAAGGGTATATGGAACAAAGGTACTGACCTAAGACAACGATGATTTTCATTGAATTTAACTTTGTTAAGTAAGTCAACACAGTCAATACCTCCAGTTATTAACTGATGTAGAAAAAGTAGGTCAGCATTATCACGACGTTTGCTGAGGGTTTGCAAATTGATCAGTTTAAGACGATTCTCGTAGGGTGGCAGAATGAATGGATCGTCCCATCCAAGGCCCCTCAGAGCAAATCTTACAAATCTGCGTTGGACGGATTCAATTCTCTGAATTTGGACATGATGATAGGGTGACCAGACCTGAGACGCGTACTCTAGCAGAGGCCTAACAAAGGTTATATATAGAGATTTTGTGACGTAGGGATCTGAGAATTCCTTGGACCAGCGTTTAATGAATCCTAAGGTTGAGTTAGCTCTGTTAATAATAGAATCATAATGAGCTCGGAAATTCAGCTGATTGTCACAAAGAACCCCCAAGTCGCGAATGGAAGTAACGACAGAAATTTGTTCATTATTCATGTAGTAACAACGTTGAGGAAGAGGAGAGCGTTTACGGGAGTAAGTAATAGATTGACATTTACTAATATTTAGCTCAAGGAAATTGTGGCGACACCAGGTATAGAAGTTATTTAAGTCTTCTTGTAGTAACTGAGAATCTTCCGTGCTTTTAATCAGTTTGGAGATGCGCATGTCATCCGCGTAAATCTCCAGATTAGATCCTACTAAAGTAAGTTCAACGTCGTTAATACTTAACAAGAAAAGCAGAGGGCCGAGGTGACTCCCTTGCGGAACGCCTGATTGTGAGTATATAGGGTTGGAGGTGTTAGCCCTAAACAAAACTGTGTATATCCTATCATCCAAATAAGACTTGACCCAAGATATAAAAAGAGGTGGGAATCCATACGATCTTAATTTGAAGATTATTATACTGTGGGAAATTTTATCGAATGCTTTGCTAAAATCGGTTGCAATTGCATCGACTTCATAACCTGATTCCATGGCACAAATACTATTTGATATAAATTCAGTAAGATTAGAAGTTGTCGATCTTCCTTTGAGAAAGCCGTGTTGTTTTTTAGAGAAGAGTGGCTTACAGTGGAGAAGTAAGCCTTCATTAACTATACTTTCAAATAATTTGGGAATACAAGACAGCTTAGCTATTGGTCTGTAGTTTGAGATTTCATTTTTAGATCCTTTTTTATGGATAGGGATAATGAAAGATTCTTTCCACTGTTTGGGAAACACCGCGAGAAATAGATAGTTGAAAGAGAACAGCGAGTGGTGGAGCCAGTTTTGTAACACACTTCTTAAGGACAATAGGTGGGATCCCGTCAGGACCCGATGAGTAATCATCTTTGAGCAGGTTAATTTTGTTAATCACTGATGTTTGGCATATGTTAATCGATTCTAATGATGTTTGGTTGCAACCGTTCAAATATCTAAAGAAGTCGAGATTTATTTCGGAGTTGTTTGAGGAAAAGGCTCGACCAAAAAAATCAGCAAACAAATTTGAAATAGTGAGAGGGTCAGCGGATGAGATACTGGAGTATTTCAGAGTTGAGGGATAACCATCTGACTTTTTTTTAGAATTTATAAATTGAAAAAAGTTTTTTGGATTCCTGATGAGGTCAGATTGGGTTTGAATAAGGTGGTTCGAGTAAAGAGAATCACATAAGTATGAGAAGTCGTTGAATGCGGAGACATACATAGTTGGAAAAATCTTGATCTGATTTTGTCCTAAGATATATGTTCCATAGCTTATTTCTTTTATTGCGAAGAGTACGAAGATCTTTGTTGTACCATGAGGGAGAGGTTGTAAAATTCTTTTGAGGCATGAGTGGAATGGATTGTGAAAAGCAGTTTTGAAGTTGACCGTAAAGATTTGTGATAATAAGATCTATACTCAAGTCGTTCAAGATAAAGTCGAAATTTATTTTCCCTATAAGTTCGTTCAATTTATCGAAATCAGCTTTGCGAAAATTATATTTCTGTAATGTGAGAGAATAAGGAAGTATATTTTCGCAATCGAAGGCAAAGGTAATTGAAATAGGTGGATGATGATTGTCAAGTTTAGACAGGATTTGATTATAGTGCGTAATGACGGTATTATGAGCGTCGGTGGAGAAAACCAAATCTAATTGCCTTTCCAGATAATTTTTAACACCACTAATCTGGGCGAGACTAGAAGACAGAAATCTATCAACAAAAAGGATTTCTTTTTCGGAGACTGCATTGGAACAGATATAATAGTTCTCGTCCTCAGAAGCTTCCCATACCAATCGCGGAAGGTTAAAGTCGCCGACTACAATAACGTCATCTTCACTGTCAATGAGATCGATCAAAAAATCCATTGCATCAACTAAAAGTTGATAAACAGTAGTAGGCTGAGAGGGGGGTATATAGCAACATAGTAAGTAAAGGAAACGTTTGGGCAGACGAACTTTTTCACAAATGATTTCTAGATGTAAAGTATTTGGTATGTTTAAGAGCGATGAATCAAGTGAAGATTTTATTGCTAAAAGTACACCACGACCAAATGAAGAGTTACCCGAGGAAATGTCAGTAAGTTCATCATCAGCAACCAGGACATCTTTTCGATAGACTGTAAAGTCAGAGGTAAACAGTTCACTATTATTAAAGTCGGAGGTGAGATTTGTTTCGGTGAGCGCAAAGACATCAAAAGGGAGTTTTTGACAATTTAAGTATATGGCAGAAGTTTTCGTTCGAAGACCCCTTACATTTTGATAATAAATCGTAAGAAACTGAGGTTTTGACAGGTTTGAATGATGGAGATTAGGGACGAAAGGGATTATTAGTGGCTCGTAGATTTTTATGAGACTGTGAAAGCCGTTTAGAATCGATATATGAGGCAAAGGCGGATAAGTCATTTTGTACGTCAGTGTACGTAAAATCAAAAGTTTGATGATATAAAACAAATATTTTCAGCAATTCACTCGTGTTAGTTGGAAGACCTTCACGATGAATTGATACCAGAATGCTGGTTCTGGTTACTCCATCAACGCAGATGGTATCATCTTACTACTGGAGGATTTAGAGGATCAAGAAATTGTGGCGAAGTTTTGGCTAAATGACAGAAAACTATCACGATAGAAAACTATCTTGATAGAAAACTATCATGAAAGAAAACTATCATGATAGAAAACTATCATGATAGAAAACTATCATGATAGCAAAGCATCATGATAGAAAACTATCATGATAGAAAACTATCACAAAAGAAAACTATCACGATAGAAAACTATCATGATGGAAAACTATCATGATAGAAAACTATCATGATAGAAAACTATCCTGATAGAAAACTATCATGATAGAAAAATGTCATGATAGAAAACTATCATGACAGAAAACTATCACGATAGAAAAATATCATGATAGAAAACTATCATGATAGAAAACTATCATGATAGAAAACTATCATAGATAGAAAACTATCATGATAGAAAACTATCATGATAGAAATCTATCATGATAGAAAACTATCATGATAGAAAACTATCACGATAGAAAACTATCATGATAGAAAACTATCATGATAGAAAAGTGTCATGACAGAAAACTATCATGACAGAAAACTATCACGATAGAAAACTATCATGATAGAAAACTATCATGATAGAAAACTATCATTACAGAAAACTATCACGATAGAAAATTATCATGGTAGAAATCTATCGAGATAGAAAATTATCACGATAGAAAACTATTATAACAGAAAACTATCATGATAGAAAACTATCATGATAGAAAACTATCATGATAGAAAAGTGTCATGATAGAAAACTATCATGACAGAAAACTATCACGATAGAAAACTATCATGATAGAAAACTATCATGATAGAAAAATGTCATGATAGAAAACTATCATGACAGAAAACTATCACGATAGAAAACTATCACGATAGAAAATTATCACGATAGAAAACTATTATAACAGAAAACTATCATGATAGAAACCTATCATGATAGAAAACTATCATGATAGAAAAGTGTCATGTCTATCGTGATAGAAAACTATGATCGTGACCTGTTTTTTTTGACAGGCTCCGGATGCCAAACCGCTTGTCGGAAAATAACGGTTGATGGCTTGAAAGATAGGTGATGCATAGACCTACTTGGGAAAAAATGTCAGTGTTGCCACTTTACGGGAACATGGTTTTTTTTGAGGTTGAAGCATGCGCCCGTTAATATTTTTGTTTTTTGATCGTGACCTGTATCGGTTGACAGGCTCCGGATGCCAAACCGCTTGTCGGAATATAACGGTTGATGGCTTGAAAGATAGGCGATTCATAGACCTACTTAGGAAAAAAATGTCAGTGTTGCCAATTTACGGGAACATGGTTTTTTTTTAGGTTAAGGCATGCGCCCGTTAATATTTTTGTTTTTTGATCGTGACCTGTATCGGTTGACAGGCTCCGGTTGCCAAACCGCTTGTCGGAATATAGCGGTTGATGGCTTGAAAGATAGGTGATGCATAGACCTACTTGGGAAAAAAATGTCAGTGTTGCCACTTTACGGGAACATGGTTTTTTTTTAGGTTGAAGCATGCGCCCATTAATATTTTTGTTTTTTGATCGTGACCTGTATTGGTTGACAGGCTCCGGATGCCAAACCGCTTGTCGGAAAATAACGGGTGATGGCTTGAAAGATAGGTGATACATAGACCTACTTGGGAAAAAAATATCAGTGTTGCCACTTTACGGGAACATGGTTTTTTTTGAGGTTGAAGCATGCGCCCATTAATATTTTTGTTTTTTGATCGTGACCTTTATCGGTTGACAGGCTTCGGATGCCAAACCGCTTGTCGGAAAATAATAGTTGATGGCTTGAAAGATAGGTGATGCATAGACCTACTTGGGAAAAAAATGTCATTGTTGCTACTTTACGGGAACATGGTTTATTTTGAGGTTGAATTCATGCGCCCGTATATATTTTTGCTTTTTGATAGAAAACTATCGTGATAGAAAAATGTCATGATATAAAACTATTATGACAGAAAGCTATCACGATAGAAAAATATTATGATAGAAAACTATCATGATAGAAAACTATCATGATAGAAAAGTGTCATCATATAAAGCTATCATGATAGAAAAGTGTCATGATAGAAAGCTATCACGAATGAAAACTATAATGATAGAAAACTATCACGATAGAAAACTATCACGATAGAAATCTATCATGATAGAAAACTATCATGATAGAAAACTATCACGATAGAAAACTATCATGATAGAAAAGTGTCATGATAGAAAACTATCATGATAGAAAACTCTCATGATAGAAAACTATCATGATAGAAAAGTGTCATGATAGAAAACTATCATGATAGAAAAGTATCACGATAGAAAACTATCACGATAGAAAACTATCATGATAGAAAACTATCATGATAGAAAAGTGTCATGATAGAAAACTATCATGACAGAAAACTATCACGATAGAAAACTATCATGATAGAAAACTATCATGATAGAAAAATGTCATGATAGAAAACTATCATGACAGAAAACTATCACGATAGAAAACTATCACGATAGAAAATTATCACGATAGAAAACTATTATAACAGAAAACTATCATGATAGAAACCTATCATGATAGAAAACTATCATGATAGAAAAGTGTCATGTCTATCGTGATAGAAAACTATCATGATAGAAAAATGTTATGATAGAAAACTATCATGATAGAAAACTATCACGATAGAAAACTATCATGATAGAAAACTATCATGATAGAAAACTATCATGATAGGAAAGAAGTGTCATGATAGAAAGCTATCATGATAGAAATCTATCATGATAGAAAACTATCATGATAGAAAACTATCACGATAGAAAACTATCATGATAGAAAACTATCATGATAGAAAAGTGTCATGATAGAAAACTATCATGACAGAAAACTATCACGATAGAAAACTATCATGACAGAAAACTATCACGATAGAAAACTATCATGATAGAAAACTATCACGATAGAAAACTATCATGATAGAAAACTATCATGATAGAAAATTTATCATAGATAGAAAACTATCATGATAGAAAACTATCATGATAGAAAACTATCACGATAGAAAACTATCATGATAGAAATCATGATAGAAAAGTGTCATGATAGAAAACTATCATGACAGAAAACTATCACGATAGAAAACTATCACGATAGAAAACTATCATGATAGAAAACTATCATGATAGAAAACTATCATGATAGAAAACTATCATGATAGAAAACTATCACGATAGAAAACTATCACGATAGAAAACTATCACGATAGAAAACTATCATGATAGAAAATTATCACGATACAAAACTATCATGATAGAATAATGTCATGATAGAAAACTATTATGATAGAAAACTATCATGATAGAAAACTATCACGATAGAAAACTTTCATGATAGAAAACTATCACGATAGAAAACTATCATGATAGAAAACTACCATGATAGAAAACTACCATGATAGAAAAGTGTCATGATAGAAAACTATCATGATAGAAGACTATCATGACAGAAAACTATCACGATAGAAAACTAGTATGATAGAAAATTATCAAGATAGAAAACTATCATGATAGAAAAGTATCATGATAGAAAACTATCATGATAGAAAAGTATCATGATAGAAAACTATCATGATAGAAAACTATCACGATAGAAAATTATCACGATAGAAAACTATTATAACAGAAAACTATCATGATAGAAAACTATCATGATAGAAAACTATCATGATAGGAAAGTGTCATGATAGAAAGCTATCATGATAGAAAACTATCATGATAGAAAACTATCACGAAAGAAAACTTTCATGATAGAAAACTATCACGATAGAAAACTATCATGATAGAAAACTACCATGATAGAAAAGTGTCATGATAGAAAGCTATCATGATAGAAATCTATCATGATGAAAAACTAGCATGACAGAAAACTATCACGATAGAAAACTATCATGATAGAAAACTATCATGATAGAAACATGTCATGATAGAAAACAATCATTACAGAAAACTTTCACGATAGAAAATTATCATGGTAGAAAACTATCACGATAGAAAACTATCATGATAGAAAACTATCATGATAGAAAACTATTATGATAGAAAACTATCATGATAGAAAACTATCATGATAGAAAACTATCATGATAGAAAACTATCATGATAGAAAAGTGTCATAATAGAAAACTATCATGATAGAAAAGTATCACGATAGAAAACTATCACGATAGAAAACTATCATGATAGAAAACTATCATGATAGAAAAGTGTCATGATAGAAAACTATCATGACAGAAAACTATCACGATAGAAAACTATCATGATAGAAAACTATCATGATAGAAAAATGTCATGATAGAAAACTATCATGACAGAAAACTATCACGAAAGAAAACTATCATGATAGAAAACTATCATGATAGAAAACTATCATGATAGAAAAGTGTCATGAATATCGTGATAGAAAACTATCATGACAGAAATATGCCATGATAGAAAACTATCATTACAGAAAACTATCACGATAGAAAATTATCATGGTAGAAATCTATCACGATAGAAAATTATCACGATAGAAAACTATTATAACAGAAAACTATCATGATAGAAAACTATCATGATAGACAACTATCATGATAGAAAAGTGTCATAATAGAAAACTATCATGACAAAAAACTATCACGATAGAAAACTATCATGATAGAAAACTATCATGATAGAAAACTATCATGATAGAAAAGTATCATGATAGAAAACTATCATGATAGAAAAGTATCATGATAGAAAACTATCATGATAGAAATCTATCACGATAGAAAATTATCACGATAAAAAACTATTATAACAGAAAACTATAAATATAGAAAACTATCATGATAGAAAACTATCATGATAGAAAAGTGTCATGAATATCGTGATAGAAAACTATCATGATAGAAAAATGTCATGATAGAAAACTATCATTACAGAAAACTATCACGATAGAAAATTATCATGGTAGAAAACTATCACGATAGAAAACTATCATGATAGAAAACTATCAAGATAGAAAACTATCATGATAGAAAAGTGTCATGATAGAAAACTATCATGATAGAAAACTATCACGATAGAAAACTATCATGATAGAAAACTATCATGATAGAAAACTATCATGATAGAAAAGTATCATGATAGAAAACTGTCATGATAGAAAAGTATCATGGTAGAAAAGTATCACGATAGAAAACTATCATGATAGAAAACTATCATGATAGAAAACTATCACGATAGAAAACTATCATGATAGAAAACCATCATGAAAGAAAACTATCATGTTAGAAAACTATTATAATAGAAAACCATCATGATAGAAAACTCCGGATGCCAAACCGCTTGTCGGAAAATAACGGTTGATGGCTTGAAAGATAGGTGATGCATAGACCTACTTGGGAAAAGAATGTCAGTGTTGCCACTTGGGAACATGGTTTTTTTTTAGGTTGAAGCATGCGCCCGTTAATATTTTTGTTTTTTTAACGTGACCTGTTTTTGTTGACAGGCTCCGGATGCCAAACCGCTTGTCGGAAAATAACGGTTGATGGCTTGAAAGATAGGTGATGCATAGACCTACTTGGGAAAAAAATGTCAGTGTTGCCACTTTACGGGAACATGGCTTTTTTTGAGGTTGAAGCATGCGCCCATTAATATTTTTGTTTTTTGATCGTGACCTGTATCGGTTGACAGGCTCCGGATGCCAAACCGCTTGTCGGAATATAGCGGTTGATGGCTTGAAAGATAGATGATGCATAGACCTACTTGGGAAAAAAATGTCAGTGTTGCCACTTTACGGGAACATGGTTTTTTTTTAGGTTGAAGCATGCGCCCGTTAATATTTTTGTTTTTTGATCGTGACCTGTATCGAATGACAGGCTCCGGATGCTGAACCGCTTGTCGGAATATAGCGGTTGATGGCTTGCAAGATAGGTGATGCATAGACCTACTTGGGAAAAAAATGTCAGTGTTGCCACTTTACGGGAACATGGTTTTTTTTTAGGTTGAAGCATGCGCCCATTAATATTTTGTGATGCATAGACCTACTTATGAAAAAAATTTCAGTGTTGCCACTTTACGGGAACATGGTTTTTTTTTAGGTTGAAGCATGCGCCCATTAATATTTTTGTTTTTTTATCGTGACCTGTATTGGTTGACAGACTGCGGATGCCAAACCGCTTGTCGGAAAATAACGGCTGATGACTTGAAAGATAGGTGATGCATAGACCTACTTGGGAAAAAAATGTCAGTGTTGCCACTTTACGGGAACATGGTTTTTTTTGAGGTTGAAGCATGCGCCCATTAATATTTTTGATTTTTGATCGTGATCTGTATTGGTTGACAGGCTCCGGATGCCAAACCGCTTGTCGGAAAATAACGGTTGATGGCTTGAAAGATAGGTGATGCATAGACCTACTTAGGAAAAAAATGTCAGTGTTGCCACTTTACGGGAACATGGTTTTTTTTAGGTTGAAGCATGCGCCCGTTAATATTTTTGTTTTTTGATCGTGACCTGTATCGGTTGACAGGCTCCGGATGCCAAACCGCTTGTCGGAATATAGCGGTTGATGGCTTGAAAGATAGGTGATGCATAAACCTACTTGGGAAAAAAATTTCAGTGTTGCCAATTTACGGGAACATGGTTTTTTTTTAGGTTGAAGCATGCGCCCATTAATATTTTTGTTTTTTGATCGTGACCTGTATTGGTTGACAGGCTCCGGATGCCAAACCGCTTGTCGGAAAATAACGGGTGATGGCTTGAAAGATAGGTGATGCATAGACCTACTTGGGAAAAAAATGTTAGTGTTGCCACTTTACGGGAACATGTTTTTTTTTAGGTTGAAGCATGCGCCCATTAATATTTTTGTTTTTTGATCGTGATCTGTATTGGTTGACAGGCTCCGGATGCCAAACCGCTTGTCGGAAAATAACGGTTGATAGCTTGAAAGATAGGTGATGCATAGACCTACTTGGAAAAAAAATGTCAGTGTTGCCACTTTACGGAAACATGGTTTTTTTTTGAGGTTGAAGCATGCGCCCGTTAATATTTTTGTTTTTTGATCGTGACCTGTATCGGTTGACAGGCTCCGGATGCCAAACCGCTTGTCGGAATATAGCAATTGATGGCTTGAAAGATAGGTGATGCATAGACCTACTTGGGAAATAAATGTCAGTGTTGCCACTTTACGGGAACATGGTTTTTTTGAGGTTGAAGCATGCGCCCATTAATATTTTTGATTTTTGATCATGATCTGTATTGGTTGACAGGCTCCGGATGTCAAACCGCCTGTCGGAAAATAACGGTTGATGGCTTGAAAGATAGGTGATGCATAGACCTACTTGGGAAAAAAACGTCAGTGTTGCCACTTTACGGGAACATGTTTTTTTTTGAGGTTGAAGCATGCGCCCGTTAATATTTTTGTTTTTTGATCTAGACCTGTATCGGTTGACAGGCTCCGGATGCCAAACCGCTTGTCGGAAAATAACTGCTGATGGCTTGAAAGATAGGTGATTCATAGACCTGTATCGGTTGACAGGCTCCGGATGCCAAACCGCTTGTCGGAAAATAACGGTTGCCGGCTTGAAAGATAGGTGATGCATAGACCTACTTAGAAAAAAATGTCAGTGTTGCCACTTTACGGAAACATGGTTTTTTTTGAGGTTGAAGCATGCGCCCATTAATATTTTTGATTTTTGATCGTGATCTGTATTGGTTGACAGGCTCCGGATGCCAAACCGCTTATCGGAAAATAACGGTTGATAGCTTGAAAGATAGGTGATGCATAGACCTACTTTGGAAAAAAATGTCATTGTTGCCACTTTACGGGAACATGGTTTTTTTTTAGGTTGAAGCATGCGCCCGTTAATATTTTTGTTTTTTGATCGTGACCTGTATCGGTTGACAGGCTCCGGATGCCAAACCGCTTGTCGGAATATAACGGTTGATGGCTTGAAAGATAGGTGATGCATAGACATACTTGGGAAAAAAATGTCAGTGTTGCCACTTTACGGGAACATGTTTTTTTTTTGAGGTTGAGGCATGCGCCCATTAATATTTTTGTTTTTTGATCGTGATCTGTTTTTGTTAACAGGCTCCGGATGCCAAACCGCTTGTCGGAAAATAACGGTTGATGGCTTGAAAGATAGGTGATACATAGACCTACTTGGGAAAAAAATATCAGTGTTGCCACTTATGGGAACATGGTTTTTTTTGAGGTTGAAGCATGCGCCCATTAATATTTTTGATTTTTGATCATGATCTGTATTGGTTGACAGGCTCCGGATGTCAAACCGCCTGTCGGAAAATAACGGCTGATGGCTTGAAAGATAGGTGATGCATAGACCTACTCGGGAAAAAAATGTCAGTGTTGCCACTTTACGGGAACATGGTTTTTTTTGAGGTTGAAGCATGCGCCCATTAATATTTTTGATTTTTGATCGTGATCTGTATTGGTTGACAGGTTCCGGATGCCAAACCGCTTGTCGGAAAATAACGGTTGATAGCTTGAAAGATAGGTGATGCATAGACCTACTTTGGAAAAAAATGTCATTGTTGCCACTTTACGGGAACATGGTTTTTTTTTAGGTTGAAGCATGCGCCCGTTAATATTTTTGTTTTTTGATCGTGACCTGTATCGGTTGACAGGCTCCGGATGCCAAACCGCTTGTCGGAATATAACGGTTGATGGCTTGAAAGATAGGTGATGCATAGACATACTTGGGAAAAAAATGTCAGTGTTGCCACTTTACGGGAACATGTTTTTTTTTTTGAGGTTGAAGCATGCGCCCATTAATATTTTTGTTTTTTGATCGTGATCTGTTTTTGTTAACAGGCTCCGGATGCCAAACCGCTTGTCGGAAAATAACGGTTGATGGCTTGAAAGATAGGTGATACACAGACCTACTTGGGAAAAAAATATCAGTGTTGCCACTTATGGGAACATGGTTTTTTTTGAGGTTGAAGCATGCGCCCTTTAATGTTTTTGTTTTTTGATCGTGACCTGTTTTTTTTGACAGGCTCCGGATGCCAAACCGCTTGTCGGAAAATAACGGTTGATGGCTTGAAAGATAGGTGATGCATAGACCTACTTGGGAAAAAATGTCAGTGTTGCCACTTTACGGGAACATGGTTTTTTTTGAGGTTGAGGCATGCGCCCGTTAATATTTTTGTTTTTTGATCGTGACCTGTATCGGTTGACAGGCTCCGGATGCCAAACCGCTTGTCGGAATATAACGGTTGATGGCTTGAAAGATAGGTGATTCATAGACCTACTTAGGAAAAAATTTCAGTGTTGCCACTTAACGGGAACATGGTTTTTTTTGAGGTTAAAGCATGGGCCCGTTAATATTTTTGTTTTTTGATCGTGACCTGTATCGGTTGACAGGCTCCGGATGCCAAACCGCTTGTCGGAAAATAACGGTTGACGGCTTGAAAGATAGGTGATGCATAGACCTACTTAGAAAAAAATGTCAGTGTTGCCACTTTACGGGAACATGGTTTTTTTTTAGGTTGAAGCATGCGCCCGTTAATATTTTTGTTTTTTGATCGTGACCTGTATTGGTTGACAGGCTCCGGATGCCAAACCGCTTGTTGGAAAGTAACGGTTGTGGCTTGAAAGATACGTGATGCATAGACCTACTTGGGAAAAAAATGTCAGTGCTGCCACTTTACGGGAACATGGTCTTTTTTTTTAGGTTGAAGCATGCACCCGTTAATATTTTTGTTTTTTGATCGTGACCTGTATCGGTTGACAGGCTTCGGATGCCAAACCGCTTGTCGGAAAATAATAGTTGATGGCTTGAAAGATAGGTGATGCATAGACCTACTTGGGAAAAAAATGTCATTGTTGCCACTTTACGGGAACATGGTTTATTTTGAGGTTGAATTCATGCGCCCGTATATATTTTTGCTTTTTGATAGAAAACTATCGTAATAGAAAAATGTCATGATATAAAACTATTATGACAGAAAGCTATCACGATAGAAAAATATTATGATAGAAAACTATCATGATAGAAAACTATCATGATAGAAAAGTGTCATGATAGAAAAGTGTCATGATAGAAAACTCTCATGATAGAAAACTATCATGATAGAAAACTATCATGATAGAAAACTATCATGATAGAAAATTATCATGATAGGAAACTATCATGATGGAAAAGTGTCATGATAGAAAACGATCATGACAGAAAACTATCACGATAGAAAACTATCATGATAGAAAACTATCATGATAGAAAACTATCATGATAGAAAAGTGTCGTGATAGAAAGCTATCACGAATGAAAACTATAATGATAGAAAACTATCACGATAGAAAACTATCACGATAGAAATCTATCATGATAGAAAACTATCATGATAGAAAACTATCGTGATAGAAAACTATCATGATAGAAAGGTGTCATGATAGAAAACTATCATGATAGAAAACTCTCATGATAGAAAACTATCATGATAGAAAACTATCATGATAGAAAAATATCATGATAGAAAACTATCATGAGACAAAACTATCATGATAGAAAACTATCATGATAGAAAACTATCATGATAGAAAACTATCATGATAGAAAACTATCATGATAGAAAATTATAATGATAGGAAACTATCATGATGGAAAAGTGTCATGATAGAAAACTATCATGACAGAAAACTATCACGATAGAAAACTATCATGATAGAAAACTATCATGATAGAAAACTATCATGATAGAAAACTATCATGATAGAAAAGTATCATGATAGAAAACTATCATGATAGAAAACTATCACGATAGAAAAATAGCACGCTAGAAAACTATCATGATAGAAAACTATCATGATAGAAAACTATCATGATAGAAAACAATCATGATAGAAAACTATCACGATAGAAAACTATCGTGATAGAAAAATGTCATGATATAAAAATATTATGACAGAAAACTATCACGATAGAAAAATATCATGATAGAAAACTATCACGACAGAAAACTATCATGATAGAAAACTATCATGATAGAAAACAATCATGACAGAAAACTATCATGATAGAAAAGTGTCATGATAGAATGCTATTATGATAGAAATCTATCATGATAGAAAACTATCATGATAGAAAGCTATCACGATAGAAAACTATCATGATAGAAAACTATCATGATAGAAAACTATCATGATAGAAAAGTATCATGATAGAAAACTATCATGATAGAAAACTATCACGATAGAAAAATAGCACGCTAGAAAACTATCATGATAGAAAACTATCATGATAGAAAACTTTCACGATAGAAAACTATCATGATAGAAAACTATCACGATAAAAAATATCATGATAGAAAAATTTCATGATAGAAAACTATTATGACAGCAAACTATCACGATATAAAACTATCATGATAGAAAACTATCATGATAGAAAATTATCACGATAGAAAACTATCGTGATAGAAAAATGTCATGATATAAAACTATTATGACAGAAAACTATCACGATAGAAAAATATCATGATAGAAAACTATCATGATAGAAAACTATCACGACAGAAAACTATCAAGATAGAAAACTATCTTAGTAGAAAACTATCACGATAGAAAACTATCATGATAGAAAACAATCATGACAGAAAACTATAATGATAGAAAAGTGTCATGATAGAATGCTATTATTATAGAAATCTATCATGATAGAAAACTATCATGATAGAAAGCTATCACGATAGAAAACTATCATGATAGAAAACTATCATGATAGAAAACTATCATGATAGAAAACTTTCACGATAGAAAACTATCATGATAGAAAACTATCACGATAAAAAACTATCATGATAGAAAAATTTCATGATAGAAAACTATTATGACAGCAAACTATCACGATATAATACTATCATGATAGAAAACTATCATGATAGAAAATTATCACGATAGAAAACTATCGTGATAGAAAAATGTCATGATATAAAACTATTATGACAGAAAACTATCACGATAGAAAAATATCATGATAGAAAACTATCA
This sequence comes from Dasysyrphus tricinctus, assembly GCA_963921185.1. Classification (NCBI taxonomy): domain Eukaryota; kingdom Metazoa; phylum Arthropoda; class Insecta; order Diptera; family Syrphidae; genus Dasysyrphus; species Dasysyrphus tricinctus. Next base: position 25,524,803 of record OY992532.1, on the reverse strand, counting down.
TGATAGAAAACTATCACGACAGAAAACTATCATGATAGAAAACTATCATGATAGAAAAGTGTCATGATAGAAAACTATCGTGACAGAAAACTATCAAGATAGAAAACTATCATGATAGAAAACTATCACGATAGAAAACTATCACGATAGAAAACTATCATGACAGAAAACTATCATGATAGAAAAGTGTCATGATAGAATGCTTATATGATAGAAATCTATCATGATAGAAAATTATCATGATAGAGAACTATCACGATAGAAAACTATCATGATAGAAATCTATCACGATGGAAAACTATCAGGATAGAAAACTATCATGATAGAAAACTATCATGATAGAAAATTATCACGATAGAAAACTATCGTGATAGAAAAATGTCATGATATAAAACTATTATGACAGAAAACTATCACGATAGAAAAATATCATGATAGAAAACTATCATGATAGAAAACTATCACGACAGAAAACAATCATGATAGAAAACAATCATGATAGAAAACTATCATAATAGAAAACTATCATGATAGAAAACTCCGGATGCCAAACCGCTTGTCGGAAAATAACGGTTGATGGCTTGAAAGATAGGTGATGCATAGACCTACTTCGGAAAAAAATGTCAGTGTTGCCACTTTACGGGAACATGGTTTTTTTTGAGGTTGAAGCATGCACCCGTTAATATTTTTGTTTTTTGATCGTGACCTGTTTTTGTTGACAGGCTCCGGATGCCAAACCGCTTGTCGGAAAATAACGGTTGTTGCTTAAATGATAGGTGATGCATAGACCTACTTGGGAAAAAATGTCAGTGTTGCCACTTAACGGGAACATGGTTTTTTTTTTAGGTTGAAGCATGCGCCCGTTAATATTTTTGTTTTTTGATCGTGACCTGTATCGGTTGACAGGCTCCGGATGCCAAACCGCTTGTCGGAAAATAACGGTTGATGGCTTGAAAGATAGGTGATGCATAGACCTACTTGGGAAAAAATGTCAGTGTTGCCACTTTACGGGAACATGGTTTTTTTTGAGGTTGAGGCATGCGCCCGTTAATATTTTTGTTTTTTGATCGTGACCTGTATCGGTTGACAGGCTCCGGATGCCAAACCGCTTGTCGGAATATAACGGTTGATGGCTTGAAAGATAGGTGATTCATAGACCTACTTAGGAAAAAATTTCAGTGTTGCCACTTAACGGGAACATGGTTTTTTTTGAGGTTAAAGCATGGGCCCGTTAATATTTTTGTTTTTTGATCGTGACCTGTATCGGTTGACAGGCTCCGGATGCCAAACCGCTTGTCGGAAAATAACGGTTGACGGCTTGAAAGATAGGTGATGCATAGACCTACTTAGAAAAAAATGTCAGTGTTGCCACTTTACGGGAACATGGTTTTTTTTTAGGTTGAAGCATGCGCCCGTTAATATTTTTGTTTTTTGATCGTGACCTGTATTGGTTGACAGGCTCCGGATGCCAAACCGCTTGTTGGAAAGTAACGGTTGTGGCTTGAAAGATACGTGATGCATAGACCTACTTGGGAAAAAAATGTCAGTGCTGCCACTTTACGGGAACATGGTCTTTTTTTTTAGGTTGAAGCATGCACCCGTTAATATTTTTGTTTTTTGATCGTGACCTGTATCGGTTGACAGGCTTCGGATGCCAAACCGCTTGTCGGAAAATAATAGTTGATGGCTTGAAAGATAGGTGATGCATAGACCTACTTGGGAAAAAAATGTCATTGTTGCCACTTTACGGGAACATGGTTTATTTTGAGGTTGAATTCATGCGCCCGTATATATTTTTGCTTTTTGATAGAAAACTATCGTAATAGAAAAATGTCATGATATAAAACTATTATGACAGAAAGCTATCACGATAGAAAAATATTATGATAGAAAACTATCATGATAGAAAACTATCATGATAGAAAAGTGTCATGATAGAAAAGTGTCATGATAGAAAACTCTCATGATAGAAAACTATCATGATAGAAAACTATCATGATAGAAAACTATCATGATAGAAAATTATCATGATAGGAAACTATCATGATGGAAAAGTGTCATGATAGAAAACGATCATGACAGAAAACTATCACGATAGAAAACTATCATGATAGAAAACTATCATGATAGAAAACTATCATGATAGAAAAGTGTCGTGATAGAAAGCTATCACGAATGAAAACTATAATGATAGAAAACTATCACGATAGAAAACTATCACGATAGAAATCTATCATGATAGAAAACTATCATGATAGAAAACTATCGTGATAGAAAACTATCATGATAGAAAGGTGTCATGATAGAAAACTATCATGATAGAAAACTCTCATGATAGAAAACTATCATGATAGAAAACTATCATGATAGAAAAATATCATGATAGAAAACTATCATGAGACAAAACTATCATGATAGAAAACTATCATGATAGAAAACTATCATGATAGAAAACTATCATGATAGAAAACTATCATGATAGAAAATTATAATGATAGGAAACTATCATGATGGAAAAGTGTCATGATAGAAAACTATCATGACAGAAAACTATCACGATAGAAAACTATCATGATAGAAAACTATCATGATAGAAAACTATCATGATAGAAAACTATCATGATAGAAAAGTATCATGATAGAAAACTATCATGATAGAAAACTATCACGATAGAAAAATAGCACGCTAGAAAACTATCATGATAGAAAACTATCATGATAGAAAACTATCATGATAGAAAACAATCATGATAGAAAACTATCACGATAGAAAACTATCGTGATAGAAAAATGTCATGATATAAAAATATTATGACAGAAAACTATCACGATAGAAAAATATCATGATAGAAAACTATCACGACAGAAAACTATCATGATAGAAAACTATCATGATAGAAAACAATCATGACAGAAAACTATCATGATAGAAAAGTGTCATGATAGAATGCTATTATGATAGAAATCTATCATGATAGAAAACTATCATGATAGAAAGCTATCACGATAGAAAACTATCATGATAGAAAACTATCATGATAGAAAACTATCATGATAGAAAAGTATCATGATAGAAAACTATCATGATAGAAAACTATCACGATAGAAAAATAGCACGCTAGAAAACTATCATGATAGAAAACTATCATGATAGAAAACTTTCACGATAGAAAACTATCATGATAGAAAACTATCACGATAAAAAATATCATGATAGAAAAATTTCATGATAGAAAACTATTATGACAGCAAACTATCACGATATAAAACTATCATGATAGAAAACTATCATGATAGAAAATTATCACGATAGAAAACTATCGTGATAGAAAAATGTCATGATATAAAACTATTATGACAGAAAACTATCACGATAGAAAAATATCATGATAGAAAACTATCATGATAGAAAACTATCACGACAGAAAACTATCAAGATAGAAAACTATCTTAGTAGAAAACTATCACGATAGAAAACTATCATGATAGAAAACAATCATGACAGAAAACTATAATGATAGAAAAGTGTCATGATAGAATGCTATTATTATAGAAATCTATCATGATAGAAAACTATCATGATAGAAAGCTATCACGATAGAAAACTATCATGATAGAAAACTATCATGATAGAAAACTATCATGATAGAAAACTTTCACGATAGAAAACTATCATGATAGAAAACTATCACGATAAAAAACTATCATGATAGAAAAATTTCATGATAGAAAACTATTATGACAGCAAACTATCACGATATAATACTATCATGATAGAAAACTATCATGATAGAAAATTATCACGATAGAAAACTATCGTGATAGAAAAATGTCATGATATAAAACTATTATGACAGAAAACTATCACGATAGAAAAATATCATGATAGAAAACTATCATGATAGAAAACTATCACGACAGAAAACTATCATGATAGAAAACTATCATGATAGAAAAGTGTCATGATAGAAAACTATCGTGACAGAAAACTATCAAGATAGAAAACTATCATGATAGAAAACTATCACGATAGAAAACTATCACGATAGAAAACTATCATGACAGAAAACTATCATGATAGAAAAGTGTCATGATAGAATGCTTATATGATAGAAATCTATCATGATAGAAAATTATCATGATAGAGAACTATCACGATAGAAAACTATCATGATAGAAATCTATCACGATGGAAAACTATCAGGATAGAAAACTATCATGATAGAAAACTATCATGATAGAAAATTATCACGATAGAAAACTATCGTGATAGAAAAATGTCATGATATAAAACTATTATGACAGAAAACTATCACGATAGAAAAATATCATGATAGAAAACTATCATGATAGAAAACTATCACGACAGAAAACAATCATGATAGAAAACAATCATGATAGAAAACTATCATAATAGAAAACTATCATGATAGAAAACTCCGGATGCCAAACCGCTTGTCGGAAAATAACGGTTGATGGCTTGAAAGATAGGTGATGCATAGACCTACTTCGGAAAAAAATGTCAGTGTTGCCACTTTACGGGAACATGGTTTTTTTTGAGGTTGAAGCATGCACCCGTTAATATTTTTGTTTTTTGATCGTGACCTGTTTTTGTTGACAGGCTCCGGATGCCAAACCGCTTGTCGGAAAATAACGGTTGTTGCTTAAATGATAGGTGATGCATAGACCTACTTGGGAAAAAATGTCAGTGTTGCCACTTAACGGGAACATGGTTTTTTTTTTAGGTTGAAGCATGCGCCCGTTAATATTTTTGTTTTTTGATCGTGACCTGTATCGGTTGACAGGCTCCGGATGCCAAACCGCTTGTCGGAAAATAACGGTTGATGGCTTGAAAGATAGGTGATGCATAGACCTACTTGGGAAAAAAATGTCAGTGTTGCCACTTAACGGGAACATGGTGTTTTTTGAGGTTGAAACATGCGCCCATTAATATTTTTGTTTTTTGATCGTGACCTGTATCGGTTGACAGGCTCCGGATGCCAAACCGCTTGTCGGAAAATAACGGTTGATGGCTTGAAAGATAAATGATGCATAGACCTACTTGGGAAAAAAATGTCAGTGTTGCCACTTTACGGGAACATGGTGTTTTTTGAGGTTGAAGCATGCGCTCATTAATATTTTTGTTTTTTGATCGTGACCTGTATTGGTTGACAGGCTCCGGATGCCAAACCTTTTGTCGGAAAATAACGGTTGATGGCTTGAAAGATAGGTGATGCATAGACCTACTTGGGAACAAAATGTCATTGTTGCCACTTTACGGGAATGTGGTTTATTTTGAGGTTGAATTCATGCGCCCGTATATATTTTTGTTTTTTGATAGACAACTATCGTGATAGAAAAATGTCATGATATAAAACTATTATGACAGAAAAATATCACGATAGAAAAATATCATGATAGAAAACTATCATGATAGAAAACTATCACGACAGAAAACTATCATGATAGAAAGCTATCATGATAGAAAAGTGTCATGATAGAAAACTATCATGACAGAAAACTATCAAAATAGAAAACTATCATGATAGAAAACTATCACGATAGAAAACTATCATGATAGAAAACTATCATGACAGAAAACTATCATGATAGAAAAGTGTCATGATAGAATGCTATTATGATAGAAATCTATCATGATAGAAAACCATCACGAAAGAAAACTATCATGATAGAAAACTATCATGATAGAAAACTATTATGATAGAAAACTATCACGATAGAAAACTATCGTGATAGAAAAATGTCATGATATAAAACTATTATGACAGAAAAATATCACGATAGAAAAATATCATGATAGAAAACTATCATGATAGAAAACTATCTTGACAGAAAACTATCATGATAGAAAACTATCCTAATGGAAAAGTGTCATGATAGAAAACTATCCTGACAGAAAATTATCAAGATAGAAAACTATCATGATAGAAAACTATCACGATAGAAAACTATCATGATAGAAAACTATCATAACAGAAAACTATCATGATAGAAAAGTGTCATGATAGAATGCTATTATGATAGAAATCTATCATGATAGAAAACTATCATGATTGAAAACTATCACGATAGAAAACTATCAGGATAGAAAACTATCATGATAGAAAAGTGTCATGATAGAAAACTATCATGACAGAAAACTATCACGATAGAAAACTATCATGATAGAAAACTATCACGATAGAAAACTATCAGGATAGAAAACTATCATGATAGAAAAGTGTCATGATAGAAAACTATCATGACAGAAAACTATCACGATAGAAAACTATTATGATAGAAAACTATCTCGATAGAAAACTATCATGATAGAAAACTATCATGATAGAAAACTATCATGATAGGAAAGTGTCATGATTGAAAGCTATCATGATAGAAATCTATCATGATAGAAAACTATCATGATAGAAAACTATCACGATAGAAAACTATCATGATAGAAAATTATCATGATAGAAAACTATCATGATAGAAAACTCCGGATGCCAAACCGCTTGTCGGAAAATAACGGTTGATGGCTTGAAAGATAGGTGATGCATAGACCTACTTGCGAAAAAATGTCAGTGTTGCCCCTTGTGGGAACATGGTTTATTTTGAGGTTGTAGCATGCGCCCGTTAATATTTTTGTTTTTTGATCGTGACCTGTATCGGTTGACAGGCTCCGGATGCCAAACCGCTTGTCGGAAAATAACAGTTGATGGCTTGAAAGATAGGCGATGCATAGACCTACTTGGGAAAAAAAATGTCATTGTTGCCACTTTACGGGAACATGGTTTATTTTGAGGTTGAATTCATGCGCCCGTATATATTTTTGTTTTTTGATAGAAAACTATCGTGCTAGAAAAATGTCTAGATATAAAACTATTATGACAGAAAACTATCACGATAGAAAACTATCATGATAGAAAACTATCATGATACAAAACTATCAAGATAGAAAACTATCATGATAGAAAACTATCACAATAGAAAACTATAATGATAGAAAACTATCATGACAGAAAACTATCATGATAGAAAAGTGTCATGATAGAATGCTATTATGATAGAAATCTATCATGATAGAAAACTATCATGATAGAAAACTATCACGATAGAAAACTATCATGATAGAAAACTATCATGATAGAAAACTATTATGATAGAAAACTATCATGATAGAAAACTATCACGATAGAAAACTATCATGATAGAAAACTATCACGATAGAAAAATATCATGGTAGAAAAATGTCATGATAGATAGAAAAATGTCAATGTTGCCACTTTACGGGAACATGGTTTTTTTGAGGTTGAAGCATGCGCCCGTTAATATTTTTGTTTTTTGATCGTGACCTGTATCGGTTGACAGGCTCCGGATGCCAAACCGCTAGTCGGAAAATAACGGTTGATGGCTTGAAAGATAGGTGATGCATAGACCTACTTCGGAAAAAAATGTCAGTGTTGCCACTTTACGGGAACATGGTTTTTTTGAGGTTGAAGCATGCACCCGTTAATATTTTTGTTTTTTGATCGTGACCTGTATTGGTTGACAGGCTCCGGATGCCAAACCGCTTGTCGGAAAATAACGGTTGATGGCTTGAAAGATAGGTGATGCATAGACCTACTTGGGAAAAAAATGTCAGTGTTGCCACTTTACGGGAACATGGTCTTTTTTTTAAGGTTGAAGCATGCGCCCATTAATATTTTTGTTTTTTGATCGTGACCTGTATTGGTTGACGGGCTCCGGATGCCAAACCGCTTGTCAGAAAATAACGGTTGATGGCTAGAAAGATAGGTGATGCATAGACCTACTTGGGAAAAAAATGTCAGTGTTGCCACTTAACGGGAACATGTTTTTTTTTTGAGGTGGAAGCATGCGCCCGTTAATATTTTTGTTTTTTGATCGTGACCTGTATTGGTTGATAGGCTCCGTATGCCAAACCGCTTGTTGAAAAATAACGGTTGATGACTTGAAAGATAAATGATGCTTAAACCTACTTGGGAAAAAAATGTCAGTGTTGCCACTTTACGGGAACATGGTTTTTTTTTAGATTGAAGCATGCGCCCATTAATATTTTTGTTTTTTAATCGTGACCTGTATTGGTTGACAGGCTCCGGATGCCAAACCGCTTGTCGGAAAATAACGGTTGATGGCTTGAAAGATAGGTGATGAATAGACCTACTTGGGAAAAAAAATGTCATTGTTGCCACTTTACGGGAACATGGTTTTTTTGAGGTTGAATTCATGGTCCCGTATATATTTTTGTTTTATGATCGTGACCTGTATCGGTTGACAGGCTCCGGATGCCAAACAGCTTGTTGGAATATAACGGTTGATAGCTTGATAGATAGGTGATGCATAGACCTACTTGGGAAAAAAATATCAGTGTTGCCACTTTACGGGAACATGGTTTTTTTTAGGTTGAAGCATGCACCCATTAATATTTTTGTTTTTTGATCGTGACCTGTATTGGTTAACAGGCTCCGGATGCCAAACCGCTTGTCGGAAAATAACAGTTGATGGCTTGAAAGATAGGTGATGCATAGACCTACTTGGGGAAGAAATGTCATTGTTACCACTTTACGGGAACATGGTTTATTTTGAGGTTGAATTCATGCGCCCGTATATATTTTTGTTTTTTGATAGAAAACTATCGTGATAGAAAAATGTCATGATATAAAACTATTATGACAGAAAACTATCACGATAGAAAAATATCATGATAGAAAACTATCATGATAGAAAACTATCATGATACAAAACTATCAAGATAGAAAACTATCATGATAGAAAACTATCACAATAGAAAACTATAATAATAGAAAACTATCATGACAGAAAACTATCATGATAGAAAAGTGTCATGATAGAATGCTATTATGATAGAAATCTATCATGATAGAAAATTATCATGATAGAAAACTATCACGATAGAAAACTATCATGATAGAAAACTATCATGATAGAAAACTATCACGATAGAAAACTATCATGATAGAAAACTATCATGATAGAAAACTATCATGATAGAAAACTATCATGATAGAAAACTATCATGATAGAAAACTATCATGATAGAAAACTATCACGATAGAAAACTATCATGATAGAAAACTATCACGATAGAAAAATATCATTATAGAAAAATGTCATGATAGATAGAAAAATGTCAGTGTTGCCACTTTACGGGAACATGGTTTTTTTGAGGTTGAAGCATGCGCCCGTTAATATTTTTGTTTTTTGATCGTGAGCTGTATCGGTTGACAGGCTCCGGATGCCAAACCGCTTGTCGGAAAATAACGGTTGATGGCTTGAAAGATAGGTGATGCATAGTCCTACTTGGGAAATAAATGTCAGTGTTGCCACTTTACGGGAACATGGTTTTTTTGAGGTTGAAGCATGCACCCGTTAATATTTTTGTTTTTTGATCGTGACCTGTATTGGTTGACAGGCTCCGGATGCCAAACCGCTTGTCGGAAAATAACGGCTGATGGCTTGAAAGATAGTTGATGCATAGACCTACTTGGGAAAAAAATGTCAGTGTTGCCACTTTACGGGAACATGTTTTTTTTTTGAGGTTGAGGCATGCGCCCATTAATATTTTTGTTTTTTGAACATGACCTGTATTGGTTGAATGGCCCCGGATGCCAAACCGCTTGTCAGAAAATAACGGTTGATGGCTTGAAAGATAGGTGATGCATAAACCTACTTGGGAAAAAAATGTCAGTGTTGCCACTTTACAGGAACATGTTTTTTTTTTAGGTTGAAGCATGCGCCCGTTAATATTTTTGTTTTTTGATCGTGACCTGTGTTGGTTGATAGGCTCCGGATGCCAAACCGCTTGTCGAAAAACAACGGTTGATGGCTTGAAAGATAGGTGATGCATAAACCTACTTAAGAAAAAAATGTCAGTGTTGCCACTTTACGGGAACATGGTTTTTTTTGAGGTTGAAGCATGCGCCCATTAATATTTTTGTTTTTTGATCGTGACCTGTATTGGTTGACAGGCACCGGATGCCAAACCGCCTGTCGGAAAATAACGGTTGATGGCTTGAAAGATAGGTGATGAATAGACCTACTTGGGAAAAAAAAATCTCATTGTTGCCACTTTACGGGAACATCGTTTATTTTGAGGTTGAATTCATGCGCCCGTATATATTTTTTTTTTTGATAGAAAACTATCGTGATAGAAAAATGTCATGATATAAAACTATTATGACAGAAAACTATCACGATAGAAAAATATCATGATAGAAAACGATCATGATAGAAAATTATCACGACAGAAAACTATCATGATAGAAAACTATCATGATACAAAACTATCAAGATAGAAAACTATCATGATAGAAAACTATCACAATAGAAAACTATAATGATAGAAAACTATCATGACAGAAAACTATCATGATAGAAAAGTGTCATGATAGAATGCTATTATGATAGAAATCTATCATGATAGAAAACTATCATGATAGAAAACTATCACAATAGAAAACTATCATGATAGAAAAATATCATGATAGAAAACTATCATGATAGAAAACTATCATGATAGAAAACTATCATGATAGAAAACTATTACGATAGAAAACTATCATGATAGAAAACTATCACGATAGAAAACTATCATGATAGAAAAATGTCATGATAGATAGAAAAATGTCAGTGTTGCCACTTTACGGGAACATGGTTTTTTTGAGGTTGAAGCATGCGCCCGTTAATATTTTTGTTTTTTGATCGTGACCTGTATCGGTTGACAGGCTCCGGATGCCAAATTGCCTGTCGGAAAATAACGGTTGATGGCTTGAAAGATAGGTGATGCATAGACCTACTTGGGAAAAAAATGTCAGTGTTGCCACTTTACGGGAGCATGGTTTTTCTTAGGTTGAAGCATGCGCCCGTTAATATTTTTGTTTTTTGATCGTGACCTGTATCGGTTGGCAGGCTCCGGATGCCAAACCGCCTGTCGGAAAATAACGGTTGATGGCTTGAAAGATAGGTGATGCAAAGACCTACGTGGAAAAAAAATGTCAGTGTTGCCACTTTACGGGAACATGGTTTTTTTGAGGTTGAAGCATGCAGCCGTAAATATTTTTGTTTTTTGATCGTGATCTGTATCGGTTGACAGACTCCGGATGCCAAACCGCTTGTCGGAAAATAACGGTTGATGGCTTGAAAGATAGGTGATGCATAGACCTACTTCGGAAAAAAATGTCAGTGTTGCCACTTTACGGGAACATGTTTTTTTTTTAAGGTTGAAGCATGCACCCATTAATATTTTTGTTTTTTGATCGTGACCTGTATTGGTTGACAGGCTCCGGATGCCAAACCGCTTGTCGGAAATTAACGGTTGATGGCTTGAAAGATAGGGGATGCATAGACCTACTTAGGACAAAAATGTCAGTGTTGCCACTTTACGGGAACATGTTTTTTTTTAGATTGAAGCATGCGCCCATTAATATTTTTGATTTTAGATCTTGATCTGTATTGGTTAACAGGCTCCGGATGCCAAACCGCTTGTCGGAAAATAACGGTTGATGGCTTGAAAGATAGGTGATGCATAGACCTACATGGGAAAAAAATGTCAGTGTTGCCACTTTACGGGAACATGTTTTTTTTTTTAGGTTGAAGCATGCGCCCATTAATATTTTTGTTTTTTGATCGTGACCTGTATCGGTTGACAGGCTCCGGATGCCAAACCGCTTGTCGGAAAATAACGGTTGATGGCTTGAAAGATAGATGATGCATAAACCTACTTAAGAAAAAATTTCAATTTTGCCACTTTACGGGAACATGGTTTTTTTTTTAGGTTGAAGCATGCGCCCGTTAATATTTTTGTTTTTTGATCGTGACCTGTATTGGTTGACAGGGTCCGGATGCCAAATTGCTTGTCGGAAAATAACGGTTGATGGCTTGAAAGGTAGGTGATGGATAGACCTATTCGGGAAAAAATGTCAGTGTTGCCACTTTACGGGAACATGGTTTTTTTTTTTAGGTTGAAGCATGCGCCCGTTAATATTTTTGTTTTATGATCGTGACCTGTATCGGTTGACAGGCTCCGGATGCCAAACAGCTTGTTGGAATATAACGGTTGATGACTTGATAGATAGGTGATGCATAGACCTACTTGGGAAAAAATATCAGTGTTGCCACTTTACGGAAACATGGTGTTTTTGAGGTTGAAGCATGCGCCCATTAATATTTTTGTTTTTTGATCGTGACCTGTATTGGTTAACAGGCTCCGGATGCCAAACCGCTTGTCGGAAAATAACGGTTGATGGCTTGAAAGATAGGTGATGCATAGACCTACTTGGGAAAAAAAATGTCATTGTTGCCACTTTACGGGAACATGGTTTATTTTGAGGTTGAATTCATGCGCCCGTATATATTTTTGTTTTTTGATAGAAAACTATCGTGATAGAAAAATGCCATGATATAAAACTATTATGACAGAAAACTATCACGATAGAAAAATATCATGATAGAAAACTATCATGATAGAAAACTATCACGATAGAAAAATATCATGATAGAAAAATGTCATGATAGATAGAAAAATGTCAATGTTGCCACTTTACGGGAACATGGTTTTTTTGAGGTTGAAGCATGCGCCCGTTAATATTTTTGTTTTTTGATCGTGACCTGTATCGGTTGACAGGCTCCGGATGCCAAACCGCTTGTCGGAAAATAACGGTTGATAGCTTGAAAGATAGGTGATGCATAGACCTACTTGGGAAAAAAATGTCAGTGTTGCCACTTTACGGGAACATAGTTTTTTTGAGGTTGAAGCATGCACCCGTTAATATTTTTGTTTTTTGATCGTGACCTGTATTGGTTGACAGGCTCCGGATGCCAAACCGCTTGTCGGAAAATAACGGTTGATGGCTTGAAAGATAGGTGATGCATAGACCTACTTCGGAAAAAAATGTCAGTGTTGCCACTTTACGGGAACATATTTTTTTTTAGGTTGAAGCATGCGCCCCTTAATATTTTTGTTTTTTGATCGTGACCTGTAGCGGTTGACAGGCTCCGGATGCCAAACCGCTTGTCGGAAAATAACGGTTGATGGCTTGAAAGATAGGTGATGCATAGACCTACTTGGGAAAAAATGTCATTGTTGCCACTTTACGGGAACATGGTTTTTTTGAGGTTGAAGCATGCGCCCGTTAATATTTTTGTTTTTTGATCGTGACCTGTATAGGTTGACAGGCTCCGGATGCCAAACCGCCTGTCGGAAAATAACGGTTGATGGGTTGAAAGATAGGTGATGCATAGACCTACTTGGGAAAAAAATGTCAGTGTTGCCACCTTACGGGAACATGGTTTTTTTTGAGGTTGAAGCATGCGCCCGTTAATATTTTTGTTTTTTGATCGTGACCTGTGTCGGTTGACAGGCTCCGGATGCCAAACCGCCTGTCGGAAAATAACAGTTGATGGCTTGAAAGATAGGTGATGCATAGACCTACTTGGGAAAAAAATGTCAGTGTTGCCACTTTACGGAAACATGGTTTTTTTGAGGTTGAAGCATGCACCCGTTAATATTTTTGTTTTTTGATCGTGATCTGTATCGGTTGACAGGCTCCGGATGCCAAACCGCTTGTCGGAAAATAACGGTTGATGGCTTGAAAGATAGATGATGAATAAACCTACTTAAGAAAAAATTTCAATGTTGCCACTTTACGGGAACATGGTTTTTTTTTTAGGTTGAAGCATGCGCCCGTTAATATTTTTGTTTATTGATCGTGACCTGTATTGGTTGACAGGGTCCGGATGCCAAATTGCTTGTCGGAAAATAACGGTTGATGGCTTGAAAGATAGGTGATGCATAAACCCACTTGGGAAAAAAATGTCAGTGTTGCCACTTTATGGGAACATGGTTTTTTTTTGAGGTTGAAGCATAAGCCCATTAATATTTTTGTTTTTTGATCGTGACCTGTATTGGTTGACAGGCTCCGGATGCCAAACCGCTTGTCGGAAAATAACGGTTGATGGCTTGAAAGATAGGTGATGAATGATGGTTTATTTTTAGGTTGAATTCATGCGCCCGTATATATTTTTGTTTTTTGATAGAAAACTATCGTGATAGAAAAATGTCATGATATAAAACTATTATGACAGAAAACTATCACGATAGAAAATATCATGATAGAAAACTATCATGATAGAAAATTATCACGACAGAAAACTATCATGATAGAAAACTATCATGAAACAAAACTATCAAGATAGAAAACTATCATGATAGAAAACTATCACAATAGAAAACTATAATGATAGAAAACTATCATGACAGAAAACTATCATGATAGAAAAGTGTCATGATAGAATGCTATTATGATAGAAATCTATCATGATAGAAAACTATCATGATAGAAAACTATCACGATAAAAAACTATCATGATAAAAAAATATCATGATAGAAAACTATCATGATAGAAAACTATCATGATAGAAAACTATCATGATAGAAAACTATCACGATAGAAAACTATCATGATAGAAAACTATCATGATAGAAAACTATCACGATAGAAAAATATCATGATAGAAAAATGTCATGATAGATAGAAAAATGTCAGTGTTGCCACTTTACGGGAACATGGTTTTTTTGAGGTTGAAGCATGCGCCCGTTAATATTTTTGTTTTTTGATCTTGACCTGTATCGGTTGACAGGCTCCGGATGCCAAACCGCTTGTCGAAAAATAACGGTTGATGGCTTGAAAGATAGGTGATGCATAGACCTACTTGGGAAAAAAATGTCAGTGTTGCTACTTTACGGGAACATGTTTTTTTTTTTAGGTTGAAGCATGCACCCATTAATATTTTTGTTTTTTGATCGTTATCTGTATCGGTTGACAGGCTCCGGATGCCAAACCGCTTGTCGGAAAATAACGGTTGATGGCTTGAAAGATAGGTGATGCATAGACCTACTTGGGAAAAAAATGTCAGTGTTGCCACTTTACGGGAACATGTTTTTTTTTGTGGTTGAAGCATGCACCCATTAATATTTTTGTTTTTTGATCGTGACCTGTATTGGTTGACAGGCTCCGGATGCCAAACCGCTTGTCGGAAAATAACGGTTGATGGCTTGAAAGATAGGTGATGCATAGACCTACTCAGGACAAAAATGTCAGTGTTGCCACTTTATGGGAACATGGTTTTTTTTGAGGTTGAAGCATGCGCCCATTAATATTTTTGATTTTTGATCGTGACCTGTATTGGTTGACAGGCTCCGGATGCCAAACCGCTTGTCGGAAAATAACGGTTGATGGCTTGAAAGATAGTTGATGCATAGACTTACTTGGGAAAAAAATGTCAGTGTTGCCAATTTACGGAAACATGGTTTTTTTGAGGTTGAAGCATGCACCCGTTAATATTTTTGTTTTTTGATCGTGATCTGTATCGGTTGACAGGCTCCGGATGCCAAACCGCTTGTCGGAAAATAACGGTTGATGGCTTGAAAGATAGATGATGCATAAACCTACTTAAGAAAAAATTTCAATGTTGCCACTTTACGGGAACATGGTTTTTTTTTTAGGTTGAAGCATGCGCCCGTTAATATTTTTGTTTTATGATCGTGACCTGTATCGGTTGACAGGCTCCGGATGCCAAACAGCTTGTTAGAATATAACGGTTGATGACTTGATAGATAGGTGATGCATAGACCTACTTATGAAAAAAATATCAGTGTTGCCACTTTACGGAAACATGGTGTTTTTGAGGTTGAAGCATGCGCCCATTAATATTTTTGTTTTTTGATCGTGACCTGTATTGGTTGACAGGCTCCGGATGCCAAACCGCTTGCCAGAAAATAACGGTTGATGGCTTGAAAGATAGGTGATGCAAAGACCTACGTGGGAAAAAAATGTCAGTGTTGCCACTTTACGGGAACATGTTTTTTTTTTAGGTTGAAGCATGCGCCCGTTAATATTTTTGTTTTTTGATCGTGACCTGTATTGGTTGATAGGCTCCGGATGCCAAACCGCTTGTCGAAAAATAACGGTTGATGGCTTGAAAGATAGGTGATGCATAAACCTACTTGGGAAAAAAATGTCAGTGTTGCCACTTTATGGGAACATGGTTTTTTTTGAGGTTGAAGCATGCGCCCATTAATATTTTTGTTTTTTGATCGTGACCTGTATTGGTTGACAGGCTCCGGATGCCAAACCGCTTGTCGGAAAATAACGGTTGATGGCTTGAAAGATAGGTGATGAATGATGGTTTATTTTGAGGTTGAATTCATGCGCCCGTATATATTTTTGTTTTTTGATAGAAAACTATCGTGATAGAAAAATGTCATGATATAAAACTATTATGACAGAAAACTATCACGATAGAAAAATATCATGATAGAAAACTATCATGATAGAAAATTATCACGACAGAAAACTATCATGATAGAAAACTATCATGAAACAAAACTATCAAGATAGAAAACTATCATGATAGAAAACTATCACAATAGAAAACTATAATGATAGAAAACTATCATGACAGAAAACTATCATGATAGAAAAGTGTCATGATAGAATGCTATTATGATAGAAATCTATCATGATAGAAACTATCATGATAGAAAACTATCACGATAAAAAACTATCATGATAAAAAAATATCATGATAGAAAACTATCATGATAGAAAACTATCATGATAGAAAACTATCATGATAGAAAACTATCACGATAGAAAACTATCATGATAGAAAACTATCACGATAGAAAAATATCATTATAGAAAAATGTCATGATAGATAGAAAAATGTCAGTGTTGCCACTTTACGGGAACATGGTTTTTTTGAGGTTGAAGCATGCGCCCGTTAATATTTTTGTTTTTTGATCGTGAGCTGTATCGGTTGACAGGCTCCGGATGCCAAATTGCCTGTCGGAAAATAACGGTTGATGGCTTGAAAGATAGGTGATGCATAGACCTACTTGGGAAAAAAATGTCAGTGTTACCACTTTACGGGAACATGGTTTTTTTTAGGTTGAAGCATGCGCCCGTTAATATTTTTGTTTTTTGATCTTGACCTGTATCGGTTGACAGGCTCCGGATGCCAAACCGCCTGTCGAAAAATAACGGTTGATGGCTTGAAAGATAGGTGATGCATAGACCTACTTGGGAAAAAAATGTCAGTGTTGCCACTTTACGGGAACATGTTTTTTTTTTTGAGGTTGAAGCATGCACCCATTAATATTTTTGTTTTTTGATCGTTATCTGTATCGGTTGACAGGCTCCGGATGCCAAACCGCTTGTCGGAAAATAACGGTTTATAGCTTGAAAGATAGGTGATGCATAGACCTACTTGGGAAAAAAATGTCAGTGTTGCCACTTTACGGGAACATGTTTTTTTTTTGAGGTTGAAGCATGCACCCATTAATATTTTTGTTTTTTGATCGTGACCTGTATTGGTTGACAGGCTCCGGATGCCAAACCGCTTGTCGGAAAATAACGGTTGATGGCTTGAAAGATATGTGATGCATAGACCTACTCAGGACAAAAATGTCAGTGTTGCCACCTTACGGGAACATGTTTTTTTTGAGGTTGAAGCATGCGCCCATTAATATTTTTGATTTTTGATCTTGATCTGTATTGGTTGACAGGCTCCGGATGCCAAACCGCTTGTCGGAAAATAACGGTTGATGGCTTGAAAGATAGGTGATGCATAGACCTACTTGGGAAAAAAATGTCAGTGTTTCCACTTTACGGGAACATGTTTTTTTTTTAGGTTGAAGCATGAGCTCATTAATATTTTTTTTTTTTGATCGTGACCTGTATCGGTTGACAGGCTCCGGATGCCAAACCGCTTGTCGGAAAATAACGGTTGATGGCTTGGAAGATAGGTGATGCATAGACCTACTTGGGAAAAAATGTCAGTGTTGCCACTTTACGGAAACATGGTTTTTTTGAGTTTGAAGCATGCACCCGTTAATATTTTTGTTTTTTGATCGTGATCTGTATCGGTTGACAGGCTCCGGATGCCAAACCTTTTGTCGGAAAATAACGGTTGATAGCTTGAAAGATAGGTGATGCATAGACCTACTTGAGAAAAAAATGTCAAGGTTGCCACTTTACGAGAACATGGTTTTTTTGAGGTTGAAGCATGCGCCCGTTAATATTTTTGTTTTTTGATCGTGACCTGTATTGGTTGACAGGCTCCGGATTCCAAACCGCTTCTCGGAAAATAACGGTTGATGGCTTGAAAGATAGGTGATGCATAGACCTACTTAAGAAAAAAATGTCAGTGTTTCCACTTTACGGGAACAAGTTTTTTTGAGGTTGAAGCATGTGCCCATTAATATTTTTGTTTTTTGATCGTGACCTGTATTGGTTGATAGGCACCGAATGCCAAACCGCTTGTCGGAAAATAACGGTTGATGGCTTGAAAGATAGGTGATGAATAGACCGACTTGGGAAAAAAATTTCAGTGTTGTCACTTTACGGGAACATGTTTTTTTTTTGAGGTTGAAGCATGCGCCCGTTAATATTTTTGTTTTTTGATCGTGACCTGTATTGGTTGACAGGCATAAACATACTTGGAAAAAAAAATGTCAGTGTTGCCACTTTACGGGAACATGGTTTATTTTGAGGTTGAAGCATGCGCCCGTATATATTTTTGTTTTTTGCTCCGGATGCCAAACCAATTGTCGGAAAATAACAATTGATGGCTTGAAAGATAGGTGATGTATAGACCTACTTGGGAAAAAAATGTCAGTGTTGTCATTTTATGGGAACATGTTTTTTTTTGAGGTTGAAGCATGTACCCGTTAATATTTTTGTTTTTTGATCGTGACCTGTATTGGTTGACAGGCTCCTGATGCCAAACCGCTTGTCAGAAAATAACGGTTGATGGCTTGAAAGATAGGTGATGCATAAACCTACTTGGAAAAAAAATGTCAGTGTTGCCACTTTACGGGAACATGGTTTATTTTGAGGTTGAAGCATGCGCCCGTATATATTTTTGTTTTTTGATCGTTACCTGTATCGGTTGACAGGCTCCGGATGCCAAACCAATTGTCGGAAAATAACAATTAATGGCTTGAAAGATAGGTGATGAATAGACCTAATTGGGAAAAAAATGTCAGTGTTGCCACTTTACGGGAACATGTTTTTTTTGCGGTTGAAGCATGCGCCCGTTAATATTTTTGTTTTTTGATCGTGACCTGTATTGGTTGACAGGCTACTGATGCCAAACCGCTTGTCAGATAATTACGGTTGATGGCTTGTCGGAAAATAACGGTTGATGGCTTAACTATCATGATAGAAAACTATCATGATAGAAAAGTGTCATGATAGAAAACTATCATGACAGAAAACTATCACGATAGAAAACTATCATGATAGAAAACTATCCTGATAGGAAACTATCATGATAGATAACTATCATGATAGAAAACTATCATGATAGAAAAGTATCATGATAGAAAACTATCATGATAGAAAAGTGTCATGATAGAAAACTATCAGGATAGAAAACTATCATGATAGAAAACTATCATGATAGAAAACTATCATGATAGAAAACTATCACGATTGAAAACTATCACGATAGAAAACTATCATGATAGAAAACTATCACGATAGAAAACTATCATGATAGAAAAATATCATGATAGAAAACTATCACGATAGAAAACTATCATGATAGAAAACTATCACGATAGAAAACTATCATGATAGAAAACTATTACGATAGAAAACTATCATGCTAGAAAAATGTCATGATAGAAAACTATCATGACAGAAAACTATCACGATAGAAAACTATCATGATAGAAAAATGTCATGATAGAAAACTATTATGACAGAAAACTATCATGATAGACAACTATCACGATAGAAAACTATCATGATAGAAAAATGTCATGATAGAAAACTATCATGACAGAAAACTATCACGATAGAAAACTATCATGATAGAAAACTATCACGATAGAAAACTATCATGATAGAAAACTATCACGATAGAAAACTATCATGATAGAAAACTATTACGATAGAAAACTATCATGCTAGAAAAATGTCATGATAGAAAACTATCATGACAGAAAACTATCACGATAGAAAACTATCATGATAGAAAACTATCACGATAGAAAACTATCATGATAGAAAACTATCATGATAGAAAACTATCAGGATAGAAAACTATCATGATAGAAAACTATCATGATAGAAAACTATCATGATAGAAAACTATCATGATAGAAAACTATCATGATAGAAAACTGCCATGATAGAAAACTATCACGATAGAAAACTATCATGACAGAAAACTATCAGGATAGAAAACTATCATGATAGAAAAATATCATGATAGAAAACTATTATGACTGAAAACTATCACGACAGAAAAATATCATGATAGAAAACTATCATGATGGAAAACTATCGCTATAGAAAACTATCATGATAGAAAACTATCATGATAGAAGAGTGTCATGATAGAAATCTATCATGACAGAAAACAATCAAGATAGAAAACTATCATGATAGAAAACTATCACGATAGAAAACTATCATGATAGAAAACTATCATGACAGAAAACTATCATGATAGAAAATTGTCATGATAGAATGCTATTATGATAGAAATCTATCATGATAGAAAACTTTCATGATAAAAAACTATCATGATAGAAAAATATCATGATAGAAAACTATCACGATAGAAAACTATCATGATAGAAAACTATCACGATAGAAAACTATCATGATAGAAAACTGTCACGATAGAAAACTATCATGATAGAAAAATGTCATGATAGAAAACTATCATGACAGAAAACTATCACTGTAGAAAACTATCATGAAAGAAAGCTATCATGATAGAAAACTTTCATGACAGAAAACTATCATGATAGAAAAGTGTCATGATAGAATGCTATTATGATAGAAAACTATTATGATAGAAACTATCATGATAGAAAACTATCATGATAGAAAACTATCATGATAGAAAACTATCATGATAGAAAACTATCATGACAGAAAAATATCACGATAGAAAACTATCATGATAGAAAACTATCAGGATAGAAAACTATCACGATAGAAAACTATCATGATAGAAAACTATTACGATAGAAAACTATCATGCTAGAAAAATGTCATGATAGAAAACTATCATGATAGAAAACTATCATGATAGAAAACTACCATGATGGAAAACTATCACGATAGAAAACTATCATGACAGAAAACTATCAGGATAGAAAACTATCATGATAGAAAACTATCATGATAGAAAACTATTACGATAGAAAACTATCATGCTAGAAAAATGTCATGATAGAAAACTATCATGATAGAAAACTATCACGATAGAAAACTATCATGATAGAAAACTATTACGATAGAAAACTATCATGCTAGAAAAATGTCATGATAGAAAACTATCATGACAGAAAACTATCACGATAGAAAACTATCATGATAGAAAACTATCACGATAGAAAACTATCATGATAGAAAACTATCATGACAGAAAACTATCATGATAGAAAATTGTCATGATAGAATGCTATTATGATAGAAATCTATCATGATAGAAAACTATCATGATAAAAAACTATCATGATAGAAAAATATCATGATAGAAAACTATCACGATAGAAAACTATCATGATAGAAAACTATCACGATAGAAAACTATCATGATAGAAAACTATCACGATAGAAAACTATCATGATAGAAAAATGTCATGATAGAAAACTATCATGACAGAAAACTATCACTGTAGAAAACTATCATGATAGAAAGCTATCATGATAGAAAACTTTCATGACAGAAAACTATCATGATAGAAAAGTGTCATGATAGAATGCTATTATGATAGAAATCTATCATGATAGAAAACTATCATGATAGAAAACTATCATGATAGAAAACTATCATGATAGAAAACTATCATGATAGAAAACTATCATGATAGAAAACTATCACGATAGAAAACTATCATGATAGAAAACTATCAGGATAGAAAACTATCATGATAGAAAAATATCATGATAGAAAACTATTATGACAGAAAACTATCACGACAGAAAAATATCATGATAGAAAACTATCATGATGGAAAACTATCACTACAGAAAACTATCATGATAGAAAACTATCATGATAGAAGAGTGTCATGATAGAAATCTATCATGACAGAAAACAATCAAGATAGAAAACTATCATGATAGAAAACTATCACGATAGAAAACTATCATGATAGAAAACTATCATGACAGAAAACTATCATGATAGAAAAGTGTCATGATAGAATGCTATTATGATAGAAATTTATCATGATAGAAAACAATCATGATAGAAAACTATCACGATAGAAAACTGTCATGATAAAAAACTATCACGATAGAAAACTATCATAATAGAAAACTATCACGATAGAAAACTATCATGATAGAAAACTATCATGATAGAAAACTATTATGACAGAAAACTATCACGATAGAAAACTTTCATGATAGAAAACTATCATGATAGAAAAGTTTAATGATAGAAAGCTATCATGATAGAAAACTATCATGATAGAAAACTATCACGATAGAAAACTATCATGATAGAAAACTATCATGATAGAAAACTATCATGATAGAAAACTATCAGGATAGAAAACTATCATGATAGAAAAATATCATGATAGAAAACTATTATGACAGAAAACTATCACGACAGAAAAATATCATGATAGAAAGCTATCATGATAGAAAACTATTACGATAGAAAACTATCATGATAGAAAACTATCATAATAGAAAACTATCATGATAGAAAATTCCGGATGCCAAACCCCTTGTCGGAAAATAACGGTTGATGGCTTGAAAGATAGGTGATGCATAGACCTACGTGGGAAAAAAATGTCAGTGTTGCCACTCTTTGGGAAAATGGCTTTTTTTGAGGTTGAAGCATGCGCCCATTAATATTTTTGTTTTTTGATCGTGACCTGTAGTGGTTGACAGGCTCTGGATGCCAAACAGCTTGTCGGAAAATAACGGTTGATGGCTTGAAAGATAGGTGATGCATAGACCTACTTGGGAAAAAAATGTTAGTGTTGCCAATTTACGGGAACATGGTTTTTTTTGAGGTTGAAGCATGCGCCCGTTAATATTTTTGTTTTTTGATCGTGACCTGTATCGGTTGACAGGCTCCGGATGCCAAACCGCTTGTCGGAAAATAACGGTTGATGGCTTGAAAGATAGGTGATGCATAGACCTACTTGAGAAAAAAATGTCAGTGTTGCCACTTTACGGGAACATGGTTTTTTTTTAGGTTGAAGCATGCACCCGTTAATATTTTTGTTTTTTGATCGTGACCTGTATTGGTTGACAGGCTCCGGATGCCAAATTGCTTGTCGGAAAATAACGGTTGATGGCTTGAAAGGTAGGTGATGGATAGACCTATTCGGGAAAAAATGTCAGTGTTGCCACTTTACGGGAACATGGTTTTTTTTTTTTAGGTTGAAGCATTGTGAGAAAATGAGTAAGGTATAACAGTTTCAAATTATGAAATTTGAATTCGTGGTTTGGGGACACATAAAGTGTAGCCTACTTTAGGGAGGGTCGAACTAGACGTTACAGGGAATTTATTTCGTCGTTGTTCGTGATATAACGATAAGTAAGATATTTTCCAGGAGGATGCTCAGAAGACAGTGGAGTATTGTTTCTTGGGTGTAGGAAAAATTATTTATATAACAAAAAAAAAAGATACAAAAAAAAAAATATTAAAAGTAGCCTAAAATAAAAATAAAAAAAGAGAAATAGAAAAAAAAAAAAAAAAAGGTAAGTACGCTAGGATTCGAACCAACGAATGGTGAAACGAGACCATCGCCTAGACCACGAGACCACGCTTTGGTACGAGGGATAGCGAGCTTATTCTGCTTGAAGAACGAAGAATAGATACCGACATGTGGATTGAAGGAAAGGGAGAACATTTGGAAAACAAAATAGGAGATCAAAGAATATATAGTTCGTTAACTAATACTATGAAATGTAGTGGTGTTAGTTAAAATTTTGTTTTTTCCGCTTTTCAAACTTTTTAGATTTTGACCAAATTTAGACAATTTTAACACATATATTTTTGAAAAATTCAAAGAATGATTCTAAGATTGAATTTGGATTTTTGTAAATAAAGTTCTTTGGGAAAAACGATGAAACGGAAGCTCGGATAAACTTCCATGATGAAAATCCAACTTTCGTCAACTTTTCACCAAACAGAAAAATAAGTGTGAAGTCCAAAATCCTGAAAACTTTTAATCAGTTGGTTTCGGTTTATAAGTGCGTGCTAGTCGCGAGTGGTAAAAACAAAAAAATAAAACAAAATCGAGGTGAAAATAAAAGAACATATAAATTTAAGGTACAGTCTTGAAAACCTTCAAATCAGTTTTTAAGTTTTTTTTTCTTTTGAACAAGCTCTAAACGGAAAACAAATTGTTTTAAAAGTATTTGTTTTGTTTAGATAAAGACGCGAGTGAGACTGTACCAAAAACAAAAAGTGATAGTGCAGCCACTCAGCGCATGTGGCTACTCGCCTACACTCGCCTACACTTGCCAAGAATCCCTAATCCCTATAGCAAAAATACCTCAGGTAATCTTAACATTAATTTAAATGTACCACTTCAAAATTTTAACACAAAAAATGTTACAGGTGATAGTTTTAATCCCTAACCACGTTGGCTAATTCCTGCCAGCGCTAGCACGCCAAAGAAAAAAAAAACAGTAAAACAAACAACCGAATCTTCACCACCCAAAAACCAAATTCACGCCACAAAAAACCAACGCCCAAAAAAAAAAAAAAAAAACACAATAGAAACCAGAAACAGCACCATACAACCCAATTCACGCCATAGAACCAGCTTATGCCCCACCGACCGACCTGAGCAATATATGCCATCCAATCACGCCATATATCCAGGTAATGCCACCCCAAACCACAAAAACATAGAACCTAAACCAGCACCCACCGACACGCGGCCATACGATACACCAGGCTGCACAACAACTCAGAATCTCAGAATCCATCTCCAAGACCATAGGCGTAAGAATCCCCGAAGAGAATTCACCCACGTGGATTCCAAATCTTAGCCTTAACTCCGGACTCGACAGCAACATTAACTCAACAATATACGACCTCTACAACAGCCCAATAGTAGTTGCACTAATATATCAGCAACAGCGTACAACCTCAGTAATAGCCCACTATCAGCATGAACCTACAACCTCCACGACTGCACAACACCTCATCAAAACAGCCGATACCTACAACGACCATAGAACCCAACATCTAATTATTCAGCAAACAACTTTCAAGGACATCCATCACAGCAATACCTACTCACAACCATACACCATCCAAATTTGCATCAAGATCCCACAACACCTACTACAATCCATAAACAAGTACAGTCAACAGCAGCTTTAATACATCTACATCAACGAATGCAATCAAATAATATTATAACTATAAAAGCTAAGTACATATTACCTTACCATCTACCTACCAACTAGTTAAATCATAATAATTAATTTAGTAAATTTAACACAAAAAAAAATATATATATATATATATATATAACTAAACCTGCAAACAAACAAATTAAAAGAAAAAGAAATGCAAATATAGATAACTAATAGTAAAATTAAATAATAAAGCTAAATTAACCAATAAGCTACTAAAATTCCGAAACAGATCGTTAGTATATTTTTTTTTATATATACCTACTTAGATTTTTTTTTGTAAAGCAATTAATTCGATATTTAAAATCCTTTCAAATTTAATCCTAATTCCTAGGTAATTTTCTACAGTTAATAACATCAAAGAAACAAAAGATAAATACAAGAAATCCCATCGAAGCGGTGCACCACCTCGAAGGCTCATCAATAAGTCAAGAAAAACAAAAATACAAACTACATATATATTAATGGTCAAGTAAACATGACATCGGTAAGTGTTTTTTTTTCTTTATATTGATTTTATTTGAATGAGAATTTTAATCGAAAATTGCTATAAAAATCGTGTAGCATAGACACGAATCGTAGGGATTCCGAATAATAGTTTTATGGAAGAATTATAGTAAATTATCAATTTCATGCACGAACCTAGACTTTCGGAATAAATTTTGAAAGTTCCTATAATTGAACATTCTAAATGAACAAAATACAGGGTGTATCGGAACAATATTTAATTGAATAATTTAAAACAGTATGCAATGCAATTTGATCAAAGTCAAATATAATAAATAAATAAAGCATACTTTCAGAGAATTATAATAGAAAATATAAATTTTGAAATAAGCAGATTTTTTTTCTTGTCTCTATTGAATTTCATAATTAAAAACGAAACGGAAGTGGAGATTTCCTAAAACTACTCCACTGATTAAATGAAACGAATATTTAGTAACGATCGAAAATTTTAAAATTAGAATTCGAATTGAATTCTAGAATATTGAATATTGAAAATTTAACGAATAAATGAATCATAAAGATAGTTAGTCGGACATAGAGACTATAAGATTATGATTTTAATCTATATTTAGTTATCATTATTATATAATTTTTAATAAAATTGTGAAATCAAAATATTATACCTACCATTTAAATTGAAATTATTATATATATTTTTATTTGAAAATTATTTTTTTTTTTGTTTTGAACATTGATTGCGGGTTATTATACCTTTGTTTTTTTTTGTTTTGTTATAAACAATAATGAATGAAAACCTTCCTCTTTTATATAAAACCATTTTTACAGTAAGGGTTATATGAAAATTTGCTATGCTTTTATTCTTAATAAATTGAAATTATAACGTTTTAGAAAAAAAAAAAACACTTTCTAATTTTTGGATTAAAGTAAATATGGGAAGTTGGTTCAATTTTCATTTTGATTAATTTTAGGGAATATTTAGAATGATTCGCTAAAAGCATTCTTTAGGGTGGAGGTGGCAAAGCTAAAAGACCTCCAAAAGCAGATGACATTGATCATGGAAAGATCTGAGGTAATTTAGTTTATCGCGGAACTACGAGTTAGGGGGTTGCTGCATATACATACAACGAGGTCGCAGTGACCAAGGACGCATCTCAACGGTGATGCGTGGGAGGGTTTGCCTCTTTAGGACTTTACATCTTGTCCTACCTCTCTCCAGGGTTGCCAACTCTTATCTTTTTCTCGCTTGGTTTTCATTTTAACTGAAATTCGGATAGTAATCTTTTTTCGTTTTAAGCTGAATGAATTTCTGGTCTCGATTTTATTTTCGAACCTTTCTTTTATTTTCGTTTTAATGAATTTCCATCATTCATTCGGCATGATTTTCAAACGTAACACACGTTCTTAGTTACGATGGCAAGAACCCATCCATATTCGACGAGCTGAGCCTTGGCTAATGCAAGCATGCCGAGCCATTGTAACTAGGTACACCCTTCACTCTCGCTGCCAGGATCGGCCTTTAGGATCCTGTAGTCTAGGGGTCGTAATGGTGGCTTAAGGAGTGAAGGTTTGGCAAGGACTTCAAGGAATTAAGCTAAATTAGAAATGTACTTTCATTTTCGTGATCCTTGGATAGGGTACCTCCTCTTTAGGGAGATTGGAAGTTTACTTTTTTCTGAATGTCCTTGTCTTCACCAACAGGTTCCGTTACAGGTGGCGCCCAACGTGGGGCCAGAATTCGTCCTTTTTGGAAGGAAAAAGGATAGGCCAAAGAAGGAGAAAATAATTTTTTTTGTAATTTTTACTTTTTGTAATTTTTGGCTTTGGGAAAATTTCGCGTGTAATGAACCCTTAAGTAGTTAGCATTGACGTCCAGTGGTTGGGTGATTATGTCCCTGGTCAGTCTGTTGCGCTCAATGTTTAGCTGCTATGGTGTTCTTACTTTAATAAAAAGTTCATTTCATTTCTAAAGGATAAACCAAATTATGGATTAATTTTATTCGAAACCTTGTTGTTACTCTTTAGATTCGAATTTTAGATAAGAGGTACGAATAAGTGCTCGACCCAATTATTTAAAGTCTTGATTGGTATTTGGAAGCGAGTACTAAAAGTCTACCTTGAGTATTAAGAACATTTTTTTTTTTTTGAACAAACTGACAAAACCTAATTTATTTTACAAAATAAAATTATTTTTCTTTCGGCGGCGATTGTTTGTCTTTTAGTAATCTGAAAAGTAAGTGAGTTGGAGAGAGAAAAGGCATCCTGTGAGAGTGGATTTTTGACATGATTACCTGCTTTTCGGTCACAGTACGAGAGGTTTTAACTTGTCACATCCACCTTAATTTTTTTATGATAGTTACAACCAAATCTTTTCATTTCTGATTTTGATATTTCTTTTATTTACCTACCTTTTTTTTTTTGTTTTCCTTTTGATTGAAGTCAAATATAATTCTATTGTATCATCGTTTAAGTACACAGTACTTTTCCATTTACCTATTGATAGATACAATCTAAGATTTTGTTTTTTTGTTTTAGATATATATTTCTTTTCTTTTGATTCTTTAATTGATTTCCCTTCTGGTTATATTTTATAGTTTCAATTCGATATTACCAAGTTTATTTTCATAAAAATTTTGTTGATAAAATTTTTTTTTGGATTTTATGTGGAAACATTTTTTTTTGTTAGTATCTCATTTTGTCTGTGAAACAATCTTTTAGAATTGCCTTAGTTACTTTTTATTTGAGTTTGAGTCTAAGACTTTGAAGAAATTTAGTTTTGGTTTTGAATTCGTTTTTTTTTTTCTCGGGACTGATTAATTTTTTGTACATATTGACCAAAATGGAAAAACGAAGATTGTCTTTTGCGGATTATAAAAAACGTACGATTTTGCGGAGTAATCCGAACGCGATTGCGGAAAATATGGCAATCATCGCAGGGAATACTAATACTACAACTGCAACTGCTGCGCAAAATGAGTCCTTGGAGGAAGATCAATCTTTGAATGATCAGAGAACAGAAGGAGGAGCAGCTTCTTTAGCAGCTCAGGGTGTGAGTAGAGTCAACGATGGTTCAACTCTCGGGGATTCTACTTCTCAAAATGGTACGGGTCAGGTAGATCGTGATGCTACAGAGAACGATGACGATGAAGTGTTAACAGACTATATTGAGGAAGTCGTGACAGCGGCAATAGGGTTTAACAGAGCGAAGGACTTAGAGTTTTTGAGAATGGAAGCTGAACGAAGTAGGGTGTACTTGCAAAGTCAAGTAGAGAATATCGTGCGCCAAACAATAGCGTCGATCACTCCAACGGCCACCCCACGACGATACAGCCTAGAACGAAGAAATGTTCCAGCTCCAGCTCCAGCTAATACAAGTTCTGAGAATCCTACAGTGAACATTCGACCGCAAGGACCTCAAGGTGAGTCAACATCGCATCCTACTAATCAAGGCCGTACCTCCAACGCAGATGAGTTTTTGCGACAGCTCAACAATCTGTCATTAAGTGATCCGTTAGGTAGTACCTTTCATTCTGTTCCCACGTCGTCATCTAGCAGGTATCATCACTTCCACAAATGGGGTTTAAAATTTGATGGGAGACAAATGACAGTAGATGATTTCCTGTTTAGGTTGGGTATACCCTAAAACTTGCCTTGATAGAGCAGTACCGGAGTTTAGAGACTGACTCTGAGTTGTCTCGTAAACTTTTCGACAGACGTCAGCAGCCCACAGAATCCTTTGACGACTTCTACACGGCTATACTTCAGCTAAATAGTAGGCTAAGAGTTCCAAAGCAGCCTAACGAGATAGTGGAGTTGTTGAAACTGAATGTGAAGCGACGGATGGGCGAGTTATTGGTTACATTCCAAACAAATAGTTTGCCCGAGATGGTCTACGTTTGTAGAAACATCGAGAAGTATCTAGGTAGTAACGACCCTAGCTTCCAAAAGCCCAGAATTCAGTTTCAACAACCCCCACAAATACGTAGGAATGTGTCCGAGATAGAGCCAGATAATTCCGAGATCCTCGAAGTAGGTAATCCAAGCGTTGAAGCCTTCAACGCAAATAAAGAAGGTCGAAGCCTGGTGTGCTTCAACTGTAAAGAAAAGGGACATACCTACTTTGAGTGTCAAGTGCCTCAAAGAAGTCTCTTCTGTTACAGATGTGGGTGGGAAAACACTACTGTACCTCAGTGCCCTCGTTGTTCGGGAAACTTCCTGAAGAGCAGTCCCACGTCCAGGGCAAACTGCTCTCAGAATCCCAGCTCGGACAAACAATAGATTTAATATCCCAAACCCAACCTTACAGCTCCCAGAAAAATCAACAAGTATCTACAAACACAACCACAAAACACCCAATTCCAACTATTAAGATATTAAAACCAGAACCCAGACCAAAACCAATAGAGACAGAAAAAGCTCAAACTTCCTTCAAACCTCGAAAAACTTTGCACGAGCGATTGCAAAATTATTACGCAGTAAGAGATAGAATTTTCGGCACATCATCAGAACCTAAGAAACAAGTATCCGAGAAAGTCCTTAAACTTAGGCAAAGGTTTAAAGAAAAGAAACAAGAGTTTAAGTCGATAGAAGCCTCTACATTGTGTAGTTCTGAGGATCTTAGACCTTACGCTAATGTTAGGATATTCGATCAGCCAATGTTAGGATTGCTTGACAGCGGGGCTAGCATTAGTTGTTTAGGGGAGGGAGGAGTCGATTTTCTGCTCAAAAACAAACTTGAATTCGAGAGGTTAAACCAAAATATAAAGACTGCGGACGGTAAGAAACAAGCCATAGTAGGCAAAATCTTGGCCAAAGTTTCTTACAAGGGTGTTACGAAGAGTATACATTTGTATATCGTGCCATCTCTTCAGCAGCAGTTATACCTCGGCATAAATTTTTGGAGGGAATTCAACGTGGCTCCTCACCTTGTTTCAGAGCTTTCTCTTGACATGCCTTCTCAAGAGCTTGATCCCAACGCACACATTTTGACAGTTGAACAATCAGAAACATTAAGGAAAATGATCAGCAAGTTTCCCTCCTCGGCTGTATTAGGCCTTGGAAAGACTTCACTGATCGAACATACGATAGATACGGGGGATGCCGATCCCATCAAACAACGTTTTTATCCGATTTCTCCAGCAGTGCAGAAGCTGATGTATGAGGAATTGGATCGTATGCTTGAGCTTGGAGTTATAGAAGAGAGTTCCAGTGCTTGGAGCTCTCCAGTAGTCCTGGTTCGAAAACCAGGAAAGAACAGGCTCTGCCTAGATTACAGGAAGGTTAACTCCAAGACGAAAGGAAATGCGTATCCAATGACTCATATAGAGGGTTTGCTGTCGCGTCTCCCAGATACGCGCTTTATATCGAGCATAGATCTGAAGGACGCGTTCTGGCAAATCCCTCTGGAGAAATCATCAAGGGAAAAGACCGCGTTTACGGTTCCTGGCAGACCTCTTATGCAGTTTAAGGTAATGCCATTTGGTCTTAAGAACGCTGTGCAAACAATGTGTCAAGTTATTGACAAAGTGGTACCTGTCGAATTGCGAGAACAGATTTTTCCTTATGTTGATGATTTGCTGGTGGTGTCAAGTACTTTTGAGGAGCATGTCAAGCTTTTAGACATCTTAGCAGAGAAATTAAGATTAGCAGGACTCACGATTAACGTGCAAAAATCGAAATTCTGTTTTCGAGAGTTGAAGTTTCTCGGCTATGTAGTAGGAGACGGATGCATCAAAACCAATCAGGATAAAGTGGCAGCAATAGTTGAATTTCCGGTTCCTAAGACCACGAGACAGGTTAGGCGTTTCTTAGGGTTGGCAGGCTGGTACAGAAGGTTTGTCAAGGATTTCTCAACTCTGGCTAGTCCACTAACAGATTGCCTGAAGAAAGGTACAAAATTCGTCTTCGGACCAGAAGCTATAGCGGCTTTTGAAAAGTTAAAAGAAACCTTGACCTCTGCACCAGTCCTGATCAATCCTAATTTCAAGAAGGAGTTCATAATCCTGTGTGACGCGTCAAACACTGGCATAGGATGTGTGTTGTGTCAACTCGACGATGATCAAAACGAGCGCCCAGTGTACTACCATTCCCAGAAATTGAACAAGGCACAACGTAACTACAGTGTTACAGAGCGCGAGTGCCTAGCTGCTGTTGTCGGAGTTAAAAAGTTCCGGGCGTAAGTCGAAGGACAACCGTTCAAGATAATCACCGACCATGCAAGTTTGAAGTGGCTGATGAGTCAACGAGATTTGAGTGGTAGGTTGGCGAGATGGAGTCTGAAGCTTCAAGGTTTCGACTTCACAATCGAACATCGAAAGGGATCACAAAATGTGGTGCCAGATGCCCTTTCAAGGGTATTTGAAGTTGAAGCACTGAACCTAGATGATTCGGTTGTGGGGGAGGAATCTGACGTGCTGCACATAGATCTTGAAGACCCCAGCTTTAAATCTGAGGAATACTCCAAGATCATAGACACCGTCGTAGAACAAAAGAACCAGCTACCGGACCTTCAAGTTTCGAACAATTTCGTTTACAAGAAGGTCCAACATTGCACAGGTAATCCGTTAGAGGATGACCTTATTTGGAAGCTGTGGGTTCCAGAATCTCTGACTAATCGCTTAATATCCTTAGCTCATCAACCACCTCGAGCTTCGCATGGAGGTATATCGAAAACCTTGTACAGACTACGCTCTCGGTTCTTTTGGCCCGGCATGGCAGCTCAGGTGAAAGCCTTCATCGCGAAATGTGACATTTGTAAAATGTGTAAAGCACCAAACAGTACCCTTAGGCCACCAATGGGGAAAGCCTTTATGGCGGATCGACCGTTCCAGATGGTGTACATTGATTTTTTGGGTCCCTACCCTCGCTCTAAAACCGGAAATATACATATCGTTGTTGCGCTTGACCAACTGACGAAATTTGTTATTATAAAACCTTTGAGAAAAGCTACTACGGAAACGGTAATTACATTTCTAACAGAAAATGTTTTATGTTTGTTTGGGGTGCCTGAAACCATTCTTTCGGATAATGGGACGCAGTTTACTAGCAAGGAGTTTGGCAAGCTGATGTCCTCGTATGGTATAACCCACGTGAAGACTGCTGCATATTCCCCTCAAGCTAATGCGAGCGAGAGGGTAAATCGCTCGATTTTGGCCGCAATTCGGTCGTATATCGATCAAGATCAGCGTAATTGGGACTTACATCTCCCCGCTATTGCGAGCGCACTCTGCACGACAGTCCATTCGGCAACGGGGGTTTCACCATACGAGGCTCTGTTTGGCCAAACAATGGTGGAACACGGATCCGATTATAAATTGCTCAAAGACCTTAACGGTCTGAACAATTCGGAGATACAGGTACTTTCAAAGGCATCCCAGATGAATATACTGCATTCATACATAAAAGAGTCGTTGGCTAATGCACACTCCAAGTATGAAAACGTATACAACACTCGGAGTAAGGCCGTAAAATTTTCCGTGGGGGAGGTAGTCTATAGAAGGAATTTCATTCTGAGCGACGCTACAAAAAAAATCAGCGCTAAATTGTCTCCAAAATTTGTAAAAATGAGAGTAAGGAAAGTCATAGGAAACAACCTGTACGAGCTAGAGGACATGAATGGGAAACGAGTAGGCGTGTATCACTGCAAAGACATTCGTAGATAAGATGTTTTATATTTTTTTTGTAGGCCCGGCTGTCAGTCTGTGCATGAGTCTCTTTTTGTATTTCCTGTTCCTTTGCCTCATACGGACTCGGAAAAGGAAGCAGGTTTGTGAGAAAATGAGTAAGGTATAACAGTTTCAAATTATGAAATTTGAATTCGTGGTTTGGGGACACATAAAGTGTAGCCTACTTTAGGGAGGGTCGAACTAGACGTTACAGGGAATTTATTTCGTCGTTGTTCGTGATATAACGATAAGTAAGATATTTTCCAGGAGGATGCTCAGGAGACATTATTTATATAACAAAAAAAAAAGATACAAAAAAAAAAATATTAAAAGTAGCCTAAAATAAAAATAAAAAAAGAGAAATAGAAAAAAAAAAAAAAAAAGGTAAGTACGCTAGGATTCGAACCAACGAATGGTGAAACGAGACCATCGCCTAGACCACGAGACCACGCTTTGGTACGAGGGATAGCGAGCTTATTCTGCTTGAAGAACGAAGAATAGATACCGACATGTGGATTGAAGGAAAGGGAGAACATTTGGAAAACAAAATAGGAGATCAAAGAATATATAGTTCGTTAACTAATACTATGAAATGTAGTGGTGTTAGTTAAAATTTTGTTTTTTCCGCTTTTCAAACTTTTTAGATTTTGACCAAATTTAGACAATTTTAACACATATATTTTTGAAAAATTCAAAGAATGATTCTAAGATTGAATTTGGATTTTTGTAAATAAAGTTCTTTGGGAAAAACGATGAAACGGAAGCTCGGATAAACTTCCATGATGAAAATCCAACTTTCGTCAACTTTTCACCAAACAGAAAAATAAGTGTGAAGTCCAAAATCCTGAAAACTTTTAATCAGTTGGTTTCGGTTTATAAGTGCGTGCTAGTCGCGAGTGGTAAAAACAAAAAAATAAAACAAAATCGAGGTGAAAATAAAAGAACATATAAATTTAAGGTACAGTCTTGAAAACCTTCAAATCAGTTTTTAAGTTTTTTTTTCTTTTGAACAAGCTCTAAACGGAAAACAAATTGTTTTAAAAGTATTTGTTTTGTTTAGATAAAGACGCGAGTGAGACTGTACCAAAAACAAAAAGTGATAGTGCAGCCACTCAGCGCATGTGGCTACTCGCCTACACTCGCCTACACTTGCCAAGAATCCCTAATCCCTATAGCAAAAATACCTCAGGTAATCTTAACATTAATTTTGATGTACCACTTCAAAATTTTAACACAAAAAATGTTACAGGTGATAGTTTTAATCCCTAACCACGTTGGCTAATTCCTGCCAGCGCTAGCACGCCAAAGAAAAAAAAAACAGTAAAACAAACAACCGAATCTTCACCACCCAAAAACCAAATTCACGCCACAAAAAACCAACGCCCAAAAAAAAAAAAAAACACAATAGAAACCAGAAACAGCACCATACAACCCAATTCACGCCATAGAACCAGCTTATGCCCCACCGACCGACCTGAGCAATATATGCCATCCAATCACGCCATATATCCAGGTAATGCCACCCCAAACCACAAAAACATAGAACCTAAACCAGCACCCACCGACACGCGGCCATACGATACACCAGGCTGCACAACAACTCAGAATCTCAGAATCCATCTCCAAGACCATAGGCGTAAGAATCCCCGAAGAGAATTCACCCACGTGGATTCCAAATCTTAGCCTTAACTCCGGACTCGACAGCAACATTAACTCAACAATATACGACCTCTACAACAGCCCAATAGTAGTTGCACTAATATATCAGCAACAGCGTACAACCTCAGTAATAGCCCACTATCAGCATGAACCTACAACCTCCACGACTGCACAACACCTCATCAAAACAGCCGATACCTACAACGACCATAGAACCCAACATCTAATTATTCAGCAAACAACTTTCAAGGACATCCATCACAGCAATACCTACTCACAACCATACACCATCCAAATTTGCATCAAGATCCCACAACACCTACTACAATCCATAAACAAGTACAGTCAACAGCAGCTTTAATACATCTACATCAACGAATGCAATCAAATAATATTATAACTATAAAAGCTAAGTACATATTACCTTACCATCTACCTACCAACTAGTTAAATCATAATAATTAATTTAGTAAATTTAACACAAAAAAAAAAATATATATATATATATATATAACTAAACCTGCAAACAAACAAATTAAAAGAAAAAGAAATGCAAATATAGATAACTAATAGTAAAATTAAATAATAAAGCTAAATTAACCAATAAGCTACTAAAATTCCGAAACAGATCGTTAGTATATTTTTTTTTATATATACCTACTTAGATTTTTTTTTGTAAAGCAATTAATTCGATATTTAAAATCCTTTCAAATTTAATCCTAATTCCTAGGTAATTTTCTACAGTTAATAACATCAAAGAAACAAAAGATAAATACAAGAAATCCCATCGAAGCGGTGCACCACCTCGAAGGCTCATCAATAAGTCAAGAAAAACAAAAATACAAACTACATATATATTAATGGTCAAGTAAACATGACATCGGTAAGTGTTTTTTTTTCTTTATATTGATTTTATTTGAATGAGAATTTTAATCGAAAATTGCTATAAAAATCGTGTAGCATAGACACGAATCGTAGGGATTCCGAATAATAGTTTTATGGAAGAATTATAGTAAATTATCAATTTCATGCACGAACCTAGACTTTCGGAATAAATTTTGAAAGTTCCTATAATTGAACATTCTAAATGAACAAAATACAGGGTGTATCGGAACAATATTTAATTGAATAATTTAAAACAGTATGCAATGCAATTTGATCAAAGTCAAATATAATAAATAAATAAAGCATACTTTCAGAGAATTATAATAGAAAATATAAATTTTGAAATAAGCAGATTTTTTTTCTTGTCTCTATTGAATTTCATAATTAAAAACGAAACGGAAGTGGAGATTTCCTAAAACTACTCCACTGATTAAATGAAACGAATATTTAGTAACGATCGAAAATTTTAAAATTAGAATTCGAATTGAATTCTAGAATATTGAATATTGAAAATTTAACGAATAAATGAATCATAAAGATAGTTAGTCGGACATAGAGACTATAAGATTATGATTTTAATCTATATTTAGTTATCATTATTATATAATTTTTAATAAAATTGTGAAATCAAAATATTATACCTACCATTTAAATTGAAATTATTATATATATTTTTATTTGAAAATTATTTTTTTTTTTGTTTTGAACATTGATTGCGGGTTATTATACCTTTGTTTTTTTTTGTTTTGTTATAAACAATAATGAATGAAAACCTTCCTCTTTTATATAAAACCATTTTTACAGTAAGGGTTATATGAAAATTTGCTATGCTTTTATTCTTAATAAATTGAAATTATAACGTTTTAAAAAAAAAAAAAACACTTTCTAATTTTTGGATTAAAGTAAATATGGGAAGTTGGTTCAATTTTCATTTTGATTAATTTTAGGGAATATTTAGAATGATTCGCTAAAAGCATTCTTTAGGGTGGAGGTGGCAAAGCTAAAAGACCTCCAAAAGCAGATGACATTGATCATGGAAAGATCTGAGGTAATTTAGTTTATCGCGGAACTACGAGTTAGGGGGTTGCTGCATATACATACAACGAGGTCGCAGTGACCAAGGACGCATCTCAACGGTGATGCGTGGGAGGGTTTGCCTCTTTAGGACTTTACATCTTGTCCTACCTCTCTCCAGGGTTGCCAACTCTTATCTTTTTCTCGCTTGGTTTTCATTTTAACTGAAATTCGGATAGTAATCTTTTTTCGTTTTAAACTGAATGAATTTCTGGTCTCGATTTTATTTTCGAACCTTTCTTTTATTTTCGTTTTAATGAATTTCCATCATTCATTCGGCATGATTTTCAATCGTAACACACGTTCTTAGTTACGATGGCAAGAACCCATCCATATTCGACGAGCTGAGCCTTGGCTAATGCAAGCATGCCGAGCCATTGTAACTAGGTACACCCTTCACTCTCGCTGCCAGGATCGGCCTTTAGGATCCTGTAGTCTAGGGGTCGTAATGGTGGCTTAAGGAGTGAAGGTTTGGCAAGGACTTCAAGGAATTAAGCTAAATTAGAAATGTACTTTCATTTTCGTGATCCTTGGATAGGGTACCTCCTCTTTAGGGAGATTGGAAGTTTACTTTTTTCTGAATGTCCTTGTCTTCACCAACAGGTTCCGTTACAGGTGGCGCCCAACGTGGGGCCAGAATTCGTCCTTTTTGGAAGGAAAAAGGATAGGCCAAAGAAGGAGAAAATAATTTTTTTTGTAATTTTTACTTTTTGTAATTTTTGGCTTTGGGAAAATTTCGCGTGTAATGAACCCTTAAGTAGTTAGCATTGACGTCCAGTGGTTGGGTGATTATGTCCCTGGTCAGTCTGTTGCGCTCAATGTTTAGCTGCTATGGTGTTCTTACTTTAATAAAAAGTTCATTTCATTTCTAAAGGATAAACCAAATTATGGATTAATTTTATTCGAAACCTTGTTGTTACTCTTTAGATTCGAATTTTAGATAAGAGGTACGAATAAGTGCTCGACCCAATTATTTAAAGTCTTGATTGGTATTTGGAAGCGAGTACTAAAAGTCTACCTTGAGTATTAAGAACATTTTTTTTTTTTGAACAAACTGACAAAACCTAATTTATTTTACAAAATAAAATTATTTTTCTTTCGGCGGCGATTGTTTGTCTTTTAGTAATCTGAAAAGTAAGTGAGTTGGAGAGAGAAAAGGCATCCTGTGAGAGTGGATTTTTGACATGATTACCTGCTTTTCGGTCACAGTACGAGAGGTTTTAACTTGTCACATCCGCCTTAATTTTTTTATGATAGTTACAACCAAATCTTTTCATTTCTGATTTTGATATTTCTTTTATTTACCTACCTTTTTTTTTTTGTTTTCCTTTTGATTGAAGTCAAATATAATTCTATTGTATCATCGTTTAAGTACACAGTACTTTTCCATTTACCTATTGATAGATACAATCTAAGATTTTGTTTTTTTGTTTTAGATATATATTTCTTTTCTTTTGATTCTTTAATTGATTTCCCTTCTGGTTATATTTTATAGTTTCAATTCGATATTACCAAGTTTATTTTCATAAAAATTTTGTTGATAAAATTTTTTTTTGGATTTTATGTGGAAACATTTTTTTTTGTTAGTATCTCATTTTGTCTGTGAAACAATCTTTTAGAATTGCCTTAGTTACTTTTTATTTGAGTTTGAGTCTAAGACTTTGAAGAAATTTAGTTTTGGTTTTGAATTCGTTTTTTTTTTTCTCGGGACTGATTAATTTTTTGTACATATTGACCAAAATGGAAAAACGAAGATTGTCTTTTGCGGATTATAAAAAACGTACGATTTTGCGGAGTAATCCGAACGCGATTGCGGAAAATATGGCAATCATCGCAGGGAATACTAATACTACAACTGCAACTGCTGCGCAAAATGAGTCCTTGGAGGAAGATCAATCTTTGAATGATCAGAGAACAGAAGGAGGAGCAGCTTCTTTAGCAGCTCAGGGTGTGAGTAGAGTCAACGATGGTTCAACTCTCGGGGATTCTACTTCTCAAAATGGTACGGGTCAGGTAGATCGTGATGCTACAGAGAACGATGACGATGAAGTGTTAACAGACTATATTGAGGAAGTCGTGACAGCGGCAATAGGGTTTAACAGAGCGAAGGACTTAGAGTTTTTGAGAATGGAAGCTGAACGAAGTAGGGTGTACTTGCAAAGTCAAGTAGAGAATATCGTGCGCCAAACAATAGCGTCGATCACTCCAACGGCCACCCCACGACGATACAGCCTAGAACGAAGAAATGTTCCAGCTCCAGCTCCAGCTAATACAAGTTCTGAGAATCCTACAGTGAACATTCGACCGCAAGGACCTCAAGGTGAGTCAACATCGCATCCTACTAATCAAGGCCGTACCTCCAACGCAGATGAGTTTTTGCGACAGCTCAACAATCTGTCATTAAGTGATCCGTTAGGTAGTACCTTTCATTCTGTTCCCACGTCGTCATCTAGCAGGTATCATCACTTCCACAAATGGGGTTTAAAATTTGATGGGAGACAAATGACAGTAGATGATTTCCTGTTTAGGTTGGGTATACCCTAAAACTTGCCTTGATAGAGCAGTACCGGAGTTTAGAGACTGACTCTGAGTTGTCTCGTAAACTTTTCGACAGACGTCAGCAGCCCACAGAATCCTTTGACGACTTCTACACGGCTATACTTCAGCTAAATAGTAGGCTAAGAGTTCCAAAGCAGCCTAACGAGATAGTGGAGTTGTTGAAACTGAATGTGAAGCGACGGATGGGCGAGTTATTGGTTACATTCCAAACAAATAGTTTGCCCGAGATGGTCTACGTTTGTAGAAACATCGAGAAGTATCTAGGTAGTAACGACCCTAGCTTCCAAAAGCCCAGAATTCAGTTTCAACAACCCCCACAAATACGTAGGAATGTGTCCGAGATAGAGCCAGATAATTCCGAGATCCTCGAAGTAGGTAATCCAAGCGTTGAAGCCTTCAACGCAAATAAAGAAGGTCGAAGCCTGGTGTGCTTCAACTGTAAAGAAAAGGGACATACCTACTTTGAGTGTCAAGTGCCTCAAAGAAGTCTCTTCTGTTACAGATGTGGGTGGGAAAACACTACTGTACCTCAGTGCCCTCGTTGTTCGGGAAACTTCCTGAAGAGCAGTCCCACGTCCAGGGCAAACTGCTCTCAGAATCCCAGCTCGGACAAACAATAGATTTAATATCCCAAACCCAACCTTACAGCTCCCAGAAAAATCAACAAGTATCTACAAACACAACCACAAAACACCCAATTCCAACTATTAAGATATTAAAACCAGAACCCAGACCAAAACCAATAGAGACAGAAAAAGCTCAAACTTCCTTCAAACCTCGAAAAACTTTGCACGAGCGATTGCAAAATTATTACGCAGTAAGAGATAGAATTTTCGGCACATCATCAGAACCTAAGAAACAAGTATCCGAGAAAGTCCTTAAACTTAGGCAAAGGTTTAAAGAAAAGAAACAAGAGTTTAAGTCGATAGAAGCCTCTACATTGTGTAGTTCTGAGGATCTTAGACCTTACGCTAATGTTAGGATATTCGATCAGCCAATGTTAGGATTGCTTGACAGCGGGGCTAGCATTAGTTGTTTAGGGGAGGGAGGAGTCGATTTTCTGCTCAAAAACAAACTTGAATTCGAGAGGTTAAACCAAAATATAAAGACTGCGG
This sequence comes from Dasysyrphus tricinctus, assembly GCA_963921185.1. Classification (NCBI taxonomy): domain Eukaryota; kingdom Metazoa; phylum Arthropoda; class Insecta; order Diptera; family Syrphidae; genus Dasysyrphus; species Dasysyrphus tricinctus. The sequence goes on along the minus strand of OY992532.1, from coordinate 25,483,912 downwards.
ACGGTAAGAAACAAGCCATAGTAGGCAAAATCTTGGCCAAAGTTTCTTACAAGGGTGTTACGAAGAGTATACATTTGTATATCGTGCCATCTCTTCAGCAGCAGTTATACCTCGGCATAAATTTTTGGAGGGAATTCAACGTGGCTCCTCACCTTGTTTCAGAGCTTTCTCTTGACATGCCTTCTCAAGAGCTTGATCCCAACGCACACATTTTGACAGTTGAACAATCAGAAACATTAAGGAAAATGATCAGCAAGTTTCCCTCCTCGGCTGTATTAGGCCTTGGAAAGACTTCACTGATCGAACATACGATAGATACGGGGGATGCCGATCCCATCAAACAACGTTTTTATCCGATTTCTCCAGCAGTGCAGAAGCTGATGTATGAGGAATTGGATCGTATGCTTGAGCTTGGAGTTATAGAAGAGAGTTCCAGTGCTTGGAGCTCTCCAGTAGTCCTGGTTCGAAAACCAGGAAAGAACAGGCTCTGCCAGGAAGGTTAACTCCAAGACGAAAGGAAATGCGTATCCAATGACTCATATAGAGGGTTTGCTGTCGCGTCTCCCAGATACGCGCTTTATATCGAGCATAGATCTGAAGGACGCGTTCTGGCAAATCCCTCTGGAGAAATCATCAAGGGAAAAGACCGCGTTTACGGTTCCTGGCAGACCTCTTATGCAGTTTAAGGTAATGCCATTTGGTCTTAAGAACGCTGTGCAAACAATGTGTCAAGTTATTGACAAAGTGGTACCTGTCGAATTGCGAGAACAGATTTTTCCTTATGTTGATGATTTGCTGGTGGTGTCAAGTACTTTTGAGGAGCATGTCAAGCTTTTAGACATCTTAGCAGAGAAATTAAGATTAGCAGGACTCACGATTAACGTGCAAAAATCGAAATTCTGTTTTCGAGAGTTGAAGTTTCTCGGCTATGTAGTAGGAGACGGATGCATCAAAACCAATCAGGATAAAGTGGCAGCAATAGTTGAATTTCCGGTTCCTAAGACCACGAGACAGGTTAGGCGTTTCTTAGGGTTGGCAGGCTGGTACAGAAGGTTTGTCAAGGATTTATCAACTCTGGCTAGTCCACTAACAGATTGCCTGAAGAAAGGTACAAAATTCGTCTTCGGACCAGAAGCTATAGCGGCTTTTGAAAAGTTAAAAGAAACCTTGACCTCTGCACCAGTCCTGATCAATCCTAATTTCAAGAAGGAGTTCATAATCCTGTGTGACGCGTCAAACACTGGCATAGGATGTGTGTTGTGTCAACTCGACGATGATCAAAACGAGCGCCCAGTGTACTACCATTCCCAGAAATTGAACAAGGCACAACGTAACTACAGTGTTACAGAGCGCGAGTGCCTAGCTGCTGTTGTCGGAGTTAAAAAGTTCCGGGCGTAAGTTGAAGGACAACCGTTCAAGATAATCACCGACCATGCAAGTTTGAAGTGGCTGATGAGTCAACGAGATTTGAGTGGTAGGTTGGCGAGATGGAGTCTGAAGCTTCAAGGTTTCGACTTCACAATCGAACATCGAAAGGGATCACAAAATGTGGTGCCAGATGCCCTTTCAAGGGTATTTGAAGTTGAAGCACTGAACCTAGATGATTCGGTTGTGGGGGAGGAATCTGACGTGCTGCACATAGATCTTGAAGACCCCAGCTTTAAATCTGAGGAATACTCCAAGATCATAGACACCGTCGTAGAACAAAAGAACCAGCTACCGGACCTTCAAGTTTCGAACAATTTCGTTTACAAGAAGGTCCAACATTGCACAGGTAATCCGTTAGAGGATGACCTTATTTGGAAGCTGTGGGTTCCAGAATCTCTGACTAATCGCTTAATATCCTTAGCTCATCAACCACCTCGAGCTTCGCATGGAGGTATATCGAAAACCTTGTACAGACTACGCTCTCGGTTCTTTTGGCCCGGCATGGCAGCTCAGGTGAAAGCCTTCATCGCGAAATGTGACATTTGTAAAATGTGTAAAGCACCAAACAGTACCCTTAGGCCACCAATGGGGAAAGCCTTTATGGCGGATCGACCGTTCCAGATGGTGTACATTGATTTTTTGGGTCCCTACCCTCGCTCTAAAACCGGAAATATACATATCGTTGTTGCGCTTGACCAACTGACGAAATTTGTTATTATAAAACCTTTGAGAAAAGCTACTACGGAAACGGTAATTACATTTCTAACAGAAAATGTTTTATGTTTGTTTGGGGTGCCTGAAACCATTCTTTCGGATAATGGGACGCAGTTTACTAGCAAGGAGTTTGGCAAGCTGATGTCCTCGTATGGTATAACCCACGTGAAGACTGCTGCATATTCCCCTCAAGCTAATGCGAGCGAGAGGGTAAATCGCTCGATTTTGGCCGCAATTCGGTCGTATATCGATCAAGATCAGCGTAATTGGGACTTACATCTCCCCGCTATTGCGAGCGCACTCTGCACGACAGTCCATTCGGCAACGGGGGTTTCACCATACGAGGCTCTGTTTGGCCAAACAATGGTGGAACACGGATCCGATTATAAATTGCTCAAAGACCTTAACGGTCTGAACAATTCGGAGATACAGGTACTTTCAAAGGCATCCCAGATGAATATACTGCATTCATACATAAAAGAGTCGTTGGCTAATGCACACTCCAAGTATGAAAACGTATACAACACTCGGAGTAAGGCCGTAAAATTTTCCGTGGGGGAGGTAGTCTATAGAAGGAATTTCATTCTGAGCGACGCTACAAAAAAAATCAGCGCTAAATTGTCTCCAAAATTTGTAAAAATGAGAGTAAGGAAAGTCATAGGAAACAACCTGTACGAGCTAGAGGACATGAATGGGAAACGAGTAGGCGTGTATCACTGCAAAGACATTCGTAGATAAGATGTTTTATATTTTTTTTGTAGGCCCGGCTGTCAGTCTGTGCATGAGTCTCTTTTTGTATTTCCTGTTCCTTTGCCTCATACGGACTCGGAAAAGGAAGCAGGTTTGTGAGAAAATGAGTAAGGTATAACAGTTTCAAATTATGAAATTTGAATTCGTGGTTTGGGGACACATAAAGTGTAGCCTACTTTAGGGAGGGTCGAACTAGACGTTACAGGGAATTTATTTCGTCGTTGTTCGTGATATAACGATAAGTAAGATATTTTCCAGGAGGATGCTCAGGAGACATTATTTATATAACAAAAAAAAAGATACAAAAAAAAAAATATTAAAAGTAGCCAAAAATAAAAATAAAAAAAGAGAAATAGAAAAAAAAAAAAAAAAGGTAAGTACGCTAGGATTCGAACCAACGAATGGTGAAACGAGACCATCGCCTAGACCACGAGACCACGCTTTGGTACGAGGGATAGCGAGCTTATTCTGCTTGAAGAACGAAGAATAGATACCGACATGTGGATTGAAGGAAAGGGAGAACATTTGGAAAACAAAATAGGAGATCAAAGAATATATAGTTCGTTAACTAATACTATGAAATGTAGTGGTGTTAGTTAAAATTTTGTTTTTTCCGCTTTTCAAACTTTTTAGATTTTGACCAAATTTAGACAATTTTAACACATATATTTTTGAAAAATTCAAAGAATGATTCTAAGATTGAATTTGGATTTTTGTAAATAAAGTTCTTTGGGAAAAACGATGAAACGGAAGCTCGGATAAACTTCCATGATGAAAATCCAACTTTCGTCAACTTTTCACCAAACAGAAAAATAAGTGTGAAGTCCAAAATCCTGAAAACTTTTAATCAGTTGGTTTCGGTTTATAAGTGCGTGCTAGTCGCGAGTGGTAAAAACAAAAAAATAAAACAAAATCGAGGTGAAAATAAAAGAACATATAAATTTAAGGTACAGTCTTGAAAACCTTCAAATCAGTTTTTAAGTTTTTTTTTCTTTTGAACAAGCTCTAAACGGAAAACAAATTGTTTTAAAAGTATTTGTTTTGTTTAGATAAAGACGCGAGTGAGACTGTACCAAAAACAAAAAGTGATAGTGCAGCCACTCAGCGCATGTGGCTACTCGCCTACACTCGCCTACACTTGCCAAGAATCCCTAATCCCTATAGCAAAAATACCTCAGGTAATCTTAACATAATTTAAATGTACCACTTCAAAATTTTAACACAAAAAATGTTACAGGTGATAGTTTTAATCCCTAACCACGTTGGCTAATTCCTGCCAGCGCTAGCACGCCAAAGAAAAAAAAAACAGTAAAACAAACAACCGAATCTTCACCACCCAAAAACCAAATTCACGCCACAAAAAACCAACGCCCAAAAAAAAAAAAAAAACACAATAGAAACCAGAAACAGCACCATACAACCCAATTCACGCCATAGAACCAGCTTATGCCCCACCGACCGACCTGAGCAATATATGCCATCCAATCACGCCATATATCCAGGTAATGCCACCCCAAACCACAAAAACATAGAACCTAAACCAGCACCCACCGACACGCGGCCATACGATACACCAGGCTGCACAACAACTCAGAATCTCAGAATCCATCTCCAAGACCATAGGCGTAAGAATCCCCGAAGAGAATTCACCCACGTGGATTCCAAATCTTAGCCTTAACTCCGGACTCGACAGCAACATTAACTCAACAATATACGACCTCTACAACAGCCCAATAGTAGTTGCACTAATATATCAGCAACAGCGTACAACCTCAGTAATAGCCCACTATCAGCATGAACCTACAACCTCCACGACTGCACAACACCTCATCAAAACAGCCGATACCTACAACGACCATAGAACCCAACATCTAATTATTCAGCAAACAACTTTCAAGGACATCCATCACAGCAATACCTACTCACAACCATACACCATCCAAATTTGCATCAAGATCCCACAACACCTACTACAATCCATAAACAAGTACAGTCAACAGCAGCTTTAATACATCTACATCAACGAATGCAATCAAATAATATTATAACTATAAAAGCTAAGTACATATTACCTTACCATCTACCTACCAACTAGTTAAATCATAATAATTAATTTAGTAAATTTAACACAAAAAAAAAAATATATATATATATATATATAACTAAACCTGCAAACAAACAAATTAAAAGAAAAAGAAATGCAAATATAGATAACTAATAGTAAAATTAAATAATAAAGCTAAATTAACCAATAAGCTACTAAAATTCCGAAACAGATCGTTAGTATATTTTTTTTTATATATACCTACTTAGATTTTTTTTTGTAAAGCAATTAATTCGATATTTAAAATCCTTTCAAATTTAATCCTAATTCCTAGGTAATTTTCTACAGTTAATAACATCAAAGAAACAAAAGATAAATACAAGAAATCCCATCGAAGCGGTGCACCACCTCGAAGGCTCATCAATAAGTCAAGAAAAACAAAAATACAAACTACATATATATTAATGGTCAAGTAAACATGACATCGGTAAGTGTTTTTTTTTCTTTATATTGATTTTATTTGAATGAGAATTTTAATCGAAAATTGCTATAAAAATCGTGTAGCATAGACACGAATCGTAGGGATTCCGAATAATAGTTTTATGGAAGAATTATAGTAAATTATCAATTTCATGCACGAACCTAGACTTTCGGAATAAATTTTGAAAGTTCCTATAATTGAACATTCTAAATGAACAAAATACAGGGTGTATCGGAACAATATTTAATTGAATAATTTAAAACAGTATGCAATGCAATTTGATCAAAGTCAAATATAATAAATAAATAAAGCATACTTTCAGAGAATTATAATAGAAAATATAAATTTTGAAATAAGCAGATTTTTTTTCTTGTCTCTATTGAATTTCATAATTAAAAACGAAACGGAAGTGGAGATTTCCTAAAACTACTCCACTGATTAAATGAAACGAATATTTAGTAACGATCGAAAATTTTAAAATTAGAATTCGAATTGAATTCTAGAATATTGAATATTGAAAATTTAACGAATAAATGAATCATAAAGATAGTTAGTCGGACATAGAGACTATAAGATTATGATTTTAATCTATATTTAGTTATCATTATTATATAATTTTTAATAAAATTGTGAAATCAAAATATTATACCTACCATTTAAATTGAAATTATTATATATATTTTTATTTGAAAATTATTTTTTTTTTTGTTTTGAACATTGATTGCGGGTTATTATACCTTTGTTTTTTTTTGTTTTGTTATAAACAATAATGAATGAAAACCTTCCTCTTTTATATAAAACCATTTTTACAGTAAGGGTTATATGAAAATTTGCTATGCTTTTATTCTTAATAAATTGAAATTATAACGTTTTAAAAAAAAAAAAAACACTTTCTAATTTTTGGATTAAAGTAAATATGGGAAGTTGGTTCAATTTTCATTTTGATTAATTTTAGGGAATATTTAGAATGATTCGCTAAAAGCATTCTTTAGGGTGGAGGTGGCAAAGCTAAAAGACCTCCAAAAGCAGATGACATTGATCATGGAAAGATCTGAGGTAATTTAGTTTATCGCGGAACTACGAGTTAGGGGGTTGCTGCATATACATACAACGAGGTCGCAGTGACCAAGGACGCATCTCAACGGTGATGCGTGGGAGGGTTTGCCTCTTTAGGACTTTACATCTTGTCCTACCTCTCTCCAGGGTTGCCAACTCTTATCTTTTTCTCGCTTGGTTTTCATTTTAACTGAAATTCGGATAGTAATCTTTTTTCGTTTTAAGCTGAATGAATTTCTGGTCTCGATTTTATTTTCGAACCTTTCTTTTATTTTCGTTTTAATGAATTTCCATCATTCATTCGGCATGATTTTCAAACGTAACACACGTTCTTAGTTACGATGGCAAGAACCCATCCATATTCGACGAGCTGAGCCTTGGCTAATGCAAGCATGCCGAGCCATTGTAACTAGGTACACCCTTCACTCTCGCTGCCAGGATCGGCCTTTAGGATCCTGTAGTCTAGGGGTCGTAATGGTGGCTTAAGGAGTGAAGGTTTGGCAAGGACTTCAAGGAATTAAGCTAAATTAGAAATGTACTTTCATTTTCGTGATCCTTGGATAGGGTACCTCCTCTTTAGGGAGATTGGAAGTTTACTTTTTTCTGAATGTCCTTGTCTTCACCAACAGGTTCCGTTACAGCATGCGCCCGTTAATATTTTTGTTTTTTGATCGTGACCTGTATTGTTGACAGGCTCCTGATGCCAAACCGCTTGTCGGAAAATAACGGTTGATGGCTTAACTATCATGATAGAAAACTATCATGATAGAAAACTATCATGATAGAAAAGTGTCATGATAGAAAACTATCATGACAGAAAACTATCACGATAGAAAACTATCATGATAGAAAACTATCATGATAGGAAACTATCATGATAGAAAACTATCATGATAGAAATCTATCATGATAGTAAACTATCATGATAGAAAACTATCATGATAGAAAAGTATCATGATAGAAAACTATCATGATAGAAAACTATCACGATAGAAAAAAATCACGCTAGAAAACTATCACGATAGAAAAATATCATGATAGAAAAGTGTCATGATAGAAAACTATCATGATAGAAAACTATCATGATAGAAAAACTATCATGATAGAAAACTATCATGATAGAAAACTATCATGATAGAAAACTATCATGATAGAAAGTATCATGATAGAAAATTATCATGATAGAAAACTATCACGATAGAAAACTGTCACGCTAGAAAACTATCATGATAGAAAACTATCATGATAGAAAACTATCATGATAGAAAAGTGTCATGATAGAAAAACTATCATGATAGAAAACTATCATGACAGAAAAACTATCAAGATATAAAACTATCATGATAGAAAACTATCATGATAGAAAACTATCATGACAGAAAACTATCATGATAGAAAAGTGTCATGATAGAGTGCTATTATGATAAAAATCTATCATGATAGAAAACTATCATAATAGAAAACTATCACGATAGAAAACTATCATGATTGAAAACTATCATGATAGAAAACTATCATGATAGAAAACTATCACGATAGAAAACTGTCACGCTAGAAAACTATCATGATAGAAAACTGTCATGATAGAAAACTATCATGATAGAAAACAATCATGATAGAAAAGTGTCATGATATAAAACTATCATGACAGAAAACTATCAAGATATAAAACTATCATGATAGAAAACTATCACGATAGAAAACTATCATGATAGAAAACTATCATGACAGAAAACTATCATGATAGAAAAGTGTCATGATAGAGTGCTATTTTGATAGAAATCTATCATGATAGAAAACTATCATGATAGAAAAACTATCACGATAGAAAAATATCATGATAGAAAACTATCATGATAGAAAACTATCATGAGAGAAAACTATCATGATAGAAAACTATCATGATAGAAAACTATCATGATAGAAAAGTGTCATGATAGAAAACTATCATGACAGAAAACTATCGTGATAGAAAACTATCATGATAGAAAACTATCATGATAGAAAACTATCATGATAGAAAAGCATCATGATAGAAAACTTTAATGATAGAAAACTATCACGATAGAAAACTGTCACGCTAGAAAACTATCATGATAGAAAAACTATCATGATAGAAAACTATTATGATAGAAAAGTATCATGATAGAAAACTATCATGATAGAAAACTATCACGATAGAAAACTGTCACGCTAGAAAACCTATCATGATAGAAAACTATCATGATAGAAAAACTATCACGATAGAAAACTATCATGATAGAAAACTATCATGATAGAAAACTATCATGATAGAAAACTATCACGATAGAAAATTATCATGGTAGAAAACTATCACGATAGAAAACTATCATGATAGAAAACAATCATGATAGAAAACTATCATGATAGAAAAGTTCATGATAGAAAACTATCATAACAGAAAACTATCACGATAGAAAACTATCATGATAGAAAAACTATCATGATAGAAAACTATCATGATAGAAAACTATCATGATAGAAAAGTATCATGATAGAAAACTATCATGATAAAAAAGTATCATGATAGAAAACTATCATGATAGAAAACTAGCACGATAGAAAACTGTCACGATAGAAAACTATTATAACAGAAAACTATCATGATAGAAAAGTGTCATGATAGAAAAACTATCATGACAGAAAACTATCACGATAGAAAACTATCATGATAGAAAACTATCATGATTGAAAACTATCATCATAGAAAACTATCATGATAGAAAACTATCATGTAAGAAATCTATTATAATAGAAAACTATCATAATAGAAAACTATCATGATAGAAAACTATCATGATAGAAAACT